>CM028133.1:464085000-464450000 GCA_016271365.2 Neoceratodus forsteri | reverse complement strand
TCCCTGTGGAAAGAAATAGTTTCTACTGACAGGGTTTGCAACTCACTTATGCGCCTGGCAGAAGTGATAGCCACTAGGAAAACAGTTTTCCAAGTTAAGTACTTAAGCTCTGCAGAAGACAGAGGTTCAAAAGGAGGTTGCATTAACTGGGCAATGCAAACATTAAGGTCCCAGGCAGGGTCCGGATCCCTAAAAGGTGGATTAGAATGAAGTAATCCTTTAAAAAACTTGGAAAATACAGGGTGAGCGGAAAGAGAGGAGGGCTTTCCTGCTGAAACAAAAGCAGAGACAGCTGCCAAATGTACTTTCAGGGTAGCTGGTCTCAGTCCCAAGGAATTAAGGTAGACCATATAGTCCAAAACAATGGGCAAATCAGCAGATTCCGGGGAAATAAGTTTCCCAGAACACCAAATGGAAAACCTTTTCCACTTAGAATTGTAAGTAGCCCTAGTGGAAGGCTTCCTAGAAGCCTTTAGGATCTCAAGAACACCCTGAGAAAGGTGCAGGTCAGCAAATTCTAACTCCTCAAGAGCCAGGCCTTGATGTTGAGGGATTTGAGGTTCGGATACCAAACTCTCCCCTGTGCACAGGTTAACAGGTTGTGATTCCTGGGGAGGCACAGGGGAAGATGGACTGCTAGTGACAGAAGGAGTGGGTACCAGGGCTGCCTGGCCCAATCTGGGGCAATCAGAATCATCCTGCAAGGCTGGGATCTGATTTTGACTAGCACCTTGAATAGGAGAGGGAAGGGGGGAAGGCATAAAGAAACTTCCCTTCCTAATCTAGGAGAAAGGCATCCAGGGGGATTGAGCCCAACACTGGGGGCCTGCAACAGAACAGTGGAAGTTGGTGATTGTCTGGGGCTGAAGAAAGATCTATCTGAGGGGTGCCCCATCTGGCAAAAACTATCCCCAGTACTTGAGGATCCAGAGACCATTCGTGATGGCCCTGGGAAATCCTGCTGAGAGCATCTGCTAAGACATTGTCCTTTCCTGGAAGGTGAACTGCTATGAGGAAGTGTTCAGGAATAGGCCAGAGACCACAACTTCATTGCCTCAGTGCACAAGGTCAAGACAGAGTGCCCCTGCTTGTTGATGTACCACACTGTTGTGGTGTTGTCTGTTCTGACTTGCACCACTTTGTTCTGAACAGACACAGAAAACACTTGAAGTGCTAAAAGACAGCTCTGAGTTCCAGAAAATTGATGTGGAGCAGAGATTCCTGAGGGGACCACACTCCCGAGTGGAGAGGTCGCTCATGTGGGCTCCCCACCCCAGGAGGGAAGCATCTGTAGTGAGGGTCAAGGAGTGAGACAGAGGAATGAAGGGGACCCCAGTCTTAAACTGCTCTGATCCTGCCACCACTGGAGGGCCTGGATCAGGGTTCGGGTCACTGGGACCAATTTGGAAGGGGTTTTCTCTGAGACCAAAGGCTCTCAAGTGAAACTGAATGTCCCTCATCTGAAATCTTGCTCCTTGCACTACGGCTGTGGATGCAGCCATTGCCCCAGGAGCCGCAAAAGTGTCTTGCTGGTCGAGAGACCTGCAGAGTGAGGAGGAGGCCAGAGCCACCAAGTTCCTTCACCTCTCTAAGGGTAGGAAGGCTCTGGCCTGCTTTGTGTCCAATCTGCACCTATGAAGGTGAGCACCTGAACTGGTTCCAGAACTGATTTTGGAAGATTGAGCAAGAAGCCCAGGGAGAGAGCAGCTGCTGGGTAACTTGCAGGTGAGATCTTACCTGTTCTGGGACTGGCCTACAATGAGCCAGTCGTCCGGATAGGGAAAGACAGCAATCCTTTGCCTTCTTAAATGAGCCACTGCTACTGCCAGACATTTTGTGAATACCCTTGGGGCAGAGGTGAGGCGAAGGGCATTGCTCTGAACTGGTAGTGACCTGAGGGCAGTTGAATCTAAGGTACTTTCGGTGGGAGCTTGGATTAGGGCCTGAAAATAGGCATCCTTGAGGTCCAGGGAGGCTAGCCAGTCCCCTGGCCTTAGAGAGTAAAATCATTGCCAGAGTTACCATTTTGAACTTTGGTTTCAAAGGTGTTTGTTCAGATATCTCAGGTCTAAAATGGGCCGCCATTCTCCTGTCTTTTTTGGGGTAAGGAAATATCTGGAGTACAGACCCTTGCCCTGGTGTAGGGGAGAAACCCTTTCTACAGCCGAGAGCCAGGAGGGTTGAGACCTCTATTTCTAAAGTAAAGGTCTCTAAAGAGTTTGCAGGTGGGAAAGACCCGATTCTCATATTTGGGAACTTTTTGAAGCCGAGAACCAGACCCTGGCTTACTACTTCCAGGACCCACTTGTCTGAAGTTAGAGACACCCAGTTCTGAACGAAGTAAGCCAACCTGCCCCCTACAGGTAAAGGAGAATCGGCCCTGGGCACCCCATCAGGGTGTCTGTTTAGCAGGTACTTTAGGCTGAGGGTGTGAGCAGGCCTGCCCACACCCCGTCTGCCTCTCCCTCTGAAGAACCCCCTCTGAGCATAAGCAGAGGAGGCCTGGGTTTGGTAAAAAGGCCTGTGAAAAGGCCTACCTCTACCCCTGGGGGCCTGCCTCTGAGGAGTGGCTTGCCGCTCCTTAGCCTGAGCACTCTTATAAGTAGTCCTATATTCATCCATTTTCTTCATATAATTCTCTGTCTGCTCCCCAGAGAATTTCCAACCACAGGAAAATCCACAGCCTTAGTCTGGGTATCCTGTGACAAGCTAGTACACCTGAGCCAGGCCAACCTGTGAAAAGCTACAGACGTAGCCATGACTCTAGAGGATACATCATTAAAATCCACAGCAGCATGAAACTGCACCTTAGATGCCTCAATACCATCAGCAGCCACCTGTTCCAGCTCACTAGCAAGCTGGCCAGAGGCCTGTTTGGCCAAGGCCATGACAGTGTCCCATCTAGATTTCTAATACCTTGCTACATAATCCATGTAATTTGCTTGCCTGAGTCCCAAGGACGCTGCCATGTATTGTGTTTTAGCCATGGCATCAATCTTCCTGGAATCCTTGTCAGGAGGATATGAAGCCAAAGGAATATTAGCTTTATCACAGGCTGCAGCCTGAACCACCAACGTGGCTGCATTGCTGTGAAAGGAATTCTGTATCAGGACCTGACAGAGTGTACCTCCTGTCCATCTTTTGTCCACAGGAGGCACAGAATTAGGAGTTTTAAAATCTGTATTGTCTGCTTCCTAAATGATTTATGCAAGGGAATAGACAATCTCCTAGACTCTGGAATATCCATCATTTCTACAAAATCAGGTTCCTCTTGTTCATCCACAGCTTCCTCCAATGGAAGCTGGAGGGTTTCAGCAACTTTTTTGTAAAACATAAAGTGAGAGGGGGACTCAGAAAGCAAAGGGGGAGATTCTAAAGGTCTGTCTGGGGAGATGTCTGGTTCAATGGGCACACCCAGACCCTCAAAGTCACATTCATACTGTTCATAATCATCCTCCCCCTCCTCTGGTTCATAAAAATTCTTCAACATATTCCTGAACCGGTGGAACCGACCAAACCGACCTTTTACCAGACAGTGGCGGTTCGGACGGAACCGGAGAAAGTGACTGGACAATCTGAATAGCTCTTGCTATCTCTGCAGCAGTTGGAGAAGGAATTTTGGGCTCCACACCTGCTGATTTTCTTGTTTTCTTTACTGGAACTGGCTCCTCCGAGCCAGCTTTACGTTTGCCCGAGGAAGTCTCGCCCTGGTCAGAGGGCACTCCCTCCGGTTCGGTTGGCACTGAACCGGGCTGGCCATCCGGGTCAGCGGACTTTTTGGCCTCTCGTTCCCTGAGCCTGCCAACTCTTATCCAGGGTGGCTGCAGGGAAATTTTCACAAATCTGGCAGTCTGAATTGAGGTGGTCAAACCCCAGACAATATACACATGTGGTGTGTGGGTCAGCCTTGGCAAAGACTTCCCCACAGGCATCAGTGTTGAAACCCAGTGGGCCCGGTTTTTCTTTTGGGTTTTTCAGACATAATGCCAGCCTAACCAAAAACTTGCCCTTTTAAACGGCAGTGCCAGGCAAGACACTTATCAGTTCCTAGCCGTGTCACGGGTCTTGGAAAAAACCGTAATGAAATCAGTTTTTTTTTAGAACCGATAAGAACCGGGAACCGCACTCTAAAACCTTCAATTCAAGTTTTAAAACAAGCTGATCAGTTCAAAACCGAACCGATAACATTTACAAGTTCCACACAGAAAATAAACTTAAATTACTTACGATACCACAGACAGAGCTTCAACTGAACGGTTTTGTGGTTAAAATAATATTCTCGGTTGATTTGAACCGAGAACACACTGTTTAAACCGAGAAATGAACCGAGCAGTAGGAGAAATCTCCGGAGCAACTGTTCAGTGAGGCGGAGTAAAGAATCTGACAGTTTAGGTTTGAAATAACCCAGACAGAGCTTCTCTAACCGAGCTAGCGCTCCAAGTTCCATTCTTTGAATGGGAGTTAACACTTTCACCTCCGGAGCAGTTCTAATGGTGGGACAAACTGCAATTGTCATAATATAGCAAGACTTCATGTTTGAAATACAGGTTACTCACCTGTAACAGGAGTTCTAGGAATGGTATATGTTGTTCATCCACACTTATTGGCAGGTTCCTTGCCACTTTAAATCTTGCCGGAAAGTCTCCAAGCTGGCTCCTCCCACCCACCCGGGTGGTAAAACTCTTGGCTCTGCCCCATGACGCCAGATCTAGCCTGCTGGATGCCAGGTTGTGCGTTGAGGTCGGGTGAGTCGTGTGGATGAACAACATATACCATTCCTAGAACTCCTGTTACAGGTGAGTAACCTGTATTTCTAGGGACATGGATATGTTGTTCAATCCACACTTATTGGCAGACTCTTAGCAGTTCTCCGGGAGGAGGGAGGCAAGGCACACACCCCCTACTTAGGGAATAGAGACTGGAGAACCGAGGCTCCAAAACCAGCATCACGGCGTGACTCAAGGTCGATATGGTAGTGGGTAATAAAGGTATGTGCCGACTTCCAGGTAGCAGTCCTGCAGATATCCTGGATAGGGACATCCCTGGAAGCAGCTACCGATGCAGCGGTATGGCGGGTAGAATGAGCTCCTATCCCTCTGGGAGGCTCCATGCCCGCCAATCTATAACAGATCTATGCAGGGGTGACCCACCTGCTTATCGTCCACTTGGCTGCAGGTCTGCCAGGTGCGGCTTCAGCGTAGGTGACAAACAGCTGGCGAACCTCTCCCCGAACTTCAGCCATCCGCTCCTTATAATAAGCGAGCGTTAGTCTAGGGTCCAAAATATGGAGCCTATATTCGGCCTCCGAGGTGTGATTGGGGTAGAACACTGGCAGAGTCAACATCTGGTTAAGGTGAAACTCCGCCATCACCTTCAGAAGGAACTTTGGGTGGGGGCGCAGGACAACCTTGT
The DNA here is from genome assembly GCA_016271365.2 of Neoceratodus forsteri. Lineage (NCBI taxonomy): Eukaryota > Metazoa > Chordata > Ceratodontiformes > Ceratodontidae > Neoceratodus > Neoceratodus forsteri. Next base: position 464,444,588 of record CM028133.1, on the reverse strand, counting down.
CCCTGTGGAAGACCAGATAAGGAGACTTGATGGAAAGCGCCTGGAGCTCTCCCATCCTTCTGGCTGACGTGACAGCCACCAAGAAGGTGGTCTTCCACGATAGGTGGGAAATATCACACCTGTGCATCGGTTCAAATGGCTTGCCCATGAGCTTGGCCAATACCAGCAGTAGATCCCAAGGAGGTGGAGGTTCTTGCACCGGAGGGGAAATGTGGTCAAGGCCTTTGAAAAAGCGCCTGGCCACCTTCTCCTGTGCCACCGACTGCTTCCCGGCCCGCGCCTGGTAAGCAGAGATAGCTGCCAGGTGCACCTTAAGGGTCGTCGACCGAAGCCCTTGCTGAGAAAGGGACCACAGGTAGTCCAGAATGCTTGCCAAGGGACAGGCGGAAGGGTCCAAGCCCTTCCCGACACCAAATGGAGAATCTCTTCCATCTGAAGGCATAGCATTTCCTGGTCGACTCCTTACGGGATGCCTCAATGACGTTGAGGACCTCGTCAGAAAGACCCAAGGCCTGGAACTCTAGCCACTCAGGAACCAGGCCATCAGGTGCAAGGATTGAAGGTCAGGATGGAATACCTTCCCCTGGTTGACGGATCAGGTCCGGGCGGGCTGGAAGCTGCCTTGGGAGCCTGGAGCCGAGGAGATCTGGATACCAGAACTGGCAGGGCCAGTCTGGGGCTACCAGAATCACCTGCGCCTTGTCCCTCCTCGCCTTGAGAAGCACCTTGTGGATCAAAGGAAATGGGGAGGCGTAGAAGAGGCCTGGGGTCCACAGCCTCACGAAGGTATCCCCCTGCAGCGAGCCCTGCTGAGGGGGGCAGGCATGGAACAGTCAACTTCGCATTCTCCCTGGAGGCAAACAGATCCACCTGAGGCTTGCCCCAGTGGGAGAAGAGATCTTGTACTACCTCCGGCAGGAGAGACCAGTCGTGAGAGACAGCTCCTATCCGGCTTAGGGCATTGGCCAGGGTGTTGGAGGCTCCTGCCATGTGAATGGCTAGGAGACCCGCCTCCAGGCTGCGCACGAAGGACCATATGCGGAGAGCTTCCTTGCATAACAGCATGGAGTGCGTCCCGCCCTGGCGGTTTAGATAGTACATGGTCGTGGTATTGTCCTTCTGGTTCTGAACCACTTGACCCCGTAGAAACGGAGTGAAGGCGGAGAGAGCTAGGCGGACCGCTCGGAGCTCCAGCAGGTTGATATGGCATCGGGACTCCCGAGGGGACCAGAGGCCGTGCGCTCTGTGCTCCCCCAGATGGGCACCCCAACCCAGAGATGCATCGGTCGATAGAGACCGTTGGCTCGGGGCGGACGAACGGGATGCCCTCCTGCAGATGTACCGGAATGGTCCACCACTGGAGAGCGTTCCACATCTCCTGGGTCACTGTCATGGGCTGGTCCAATGATTTGCAGCACTGTGACCACTGGCTGGCCAGTCCCCACTGAAGGGGATGCATGTACCAATGGGCCCAGCGGACCACACTGGTGTAGGCCACCATGAGGCCCAGGAGGCGCAGGAAGTCCCAGGCAGGGCGCGTTTGCCCAACCAGAAATAATTGGGCAAAGGAGGAAAGAACCTCGGCCCTGTCCGCCGGGAGCCGAGCTCTGGCTCGAAGAGTGTCGAGCTCTGCCCCGATTAAGAGTATCACCTGCTTTGGCACAAGTTCCGATTTGGCCTCGTTGATGAGGAGGCCAATCTGAGAGCAAACCTGGAGGGCCAGATCTCTGGACCGCTCCGCCTCCGCTCTGGAGGGGACTGCAATCAGCCAGTCGTCCAGGTAGGGGTACACCCGGACCCTTCGGCGCTGCAGGAATGCTGTCACCACTGCCATGCATTTGGTGAAGACCCTGGGAGCTAGAGAGAGGCCGAAGGGCATGGCCTGGAACTCGTAAAGGGACTCTGAAGCGGAGGAATCTCTGATGAGACGGACTGATCGGGACGTGAAAACGCGTCCTGGAGGTCCAGGGAACAGAACCACACGCCTCATTCCAAGGCTGGTATTATCTGAGCCAGAGTGACCATCCCAAAGGTCCGAGACCTTAGGAACCTGTTCAGGTCATGCAGGTCGAGGATGGGTGCCAGCCCCCTGTCCGTTTCGGGACCAGGAAATACCTGGACACAAACTCCGGGTCTGGAGGAGGATCCGCCACCTTCCTGATCCTCTTTTTCGAGGAGCAGGGCACTACTGGCTTGGCGGGCCGACAGCAAGGCTGCAGACCCCGTGGCCCCCCGAGGGGCGATGGCTCGAAAGGGTGGGGCCTGCTCGAACTCCAGAGGCAGGCCCTTTCCTACCACCTCCAACACCCAGCAGTCCGTGGTGATAGCAGACCAGGCGGAAAGGAAGTAGCGGAGCTGTCCCCCCCACGGCGGGAACCCAGGGGGAGTGGCGAAGCTGGGGCAGCATCCCTCAACCCGTCACTGGGCAGGCTTGGAGGAGGAACCAGCCGAGGGACCTCCTGGGCCTTTATCTCCTTGCTTCCTGTTGGAAGAAGTTGCTGGCTTGGATTTGGAATGCCAAGCGCGAGCCTGCTGGCGCTGTTGGGCCGGTCGAGCTGCAGGGGCCGAAGTACGAAAGGACTTATGCTGTTGCTGACGGCGGCCTTTGTCCCTCTGGGCGGAGGTGACAGAGTCCAGAGTGTCAATGGACTTTTCGATCCGCTGGAGGTGTCCCTCCACTCCAGGGCTGAAGAGGTCAGTCCCCAAGAAGGGGACATCTGCCAACTTGTGCTGGGTATCCGCCATGAAGGTGGATATCCTCAGCCACGCCCTGCGGCGCATGGCCACCGCGGCTGCTACTGACCTGGCACAGAAATCACCTATGTCCAGAGCAGTCTGAAGCTGCTGCTTCGCCACCGCCCTACCCTGGTTCCGCACCTGACGGACCGTAGTCTGCAGGTCGGCCGGGAGATGAGGGACAACCTCATCCAGGGAGCCCAAGAGGGCGTGGGAAGAGTGTGCCATCAGCATGGCCGAGCTGGCCTGTCGGAGGCAGAGGGAGGACGCAGCGTACACCTTGCGCCCGGCAAAGTCCAGCTTTTTGGACTCTGTCGGGGGGCTTTATCACGTCCCGGCGTTACTGGAGCATGCAGAAGACACTGTCGGTGACTAACCCCTCGGCAGAGGGGTGTTCCGAGAAACCGGGCAAAGAGCCGGTAGGGACCGCATACTTCCTGGCCATCCTGGCAGAGGGTGCAGGACAGGAAGCAGGCCGCTGCCAAAGCTCCAAGGCTGGGCCAACAATGGCCTCAGCCACCAGAAAGACCTCCATGGGGGAATCCCCTCGGTCCAGTATCTCATTCAGGGGATACATTGCTCGTTTGGACACAGGCTAGAGCTGCATCCCGGTGGACTCCGAGATGAGTCAAAGCAGACCCAAGAAGGATGATGGGCTATCGTCCAATGACTGGCCCCCGGAGGACTCCAGGTCGACCTGCCTTGAGAACAGGGAGGAGTCGTCATTGGATTCCGAAGAGTCTGCGAAGAGATGCCTCGGCCCCGAGCCACCCTCTACCTGCCGAGGATGGTCGGGAGTTAGGGTGACAGACAACCTGTGGGGCAGGCCGTGACCTGACCAAGAATCCTTGGTCGGTGCCCCAGTCTTTGGTTGTGGAGGCAAAGGTTCCACCACAATCTGTGGAGCAGCCTGTTTCGGTCTAACAACTGGCCCTGGAACGGGCATCTCAACTGGGGCGAGCGGTTGCTTCGGTCGTTCGGGCGACAGCCACTTGATGGCCGGGGGCTGAACCGGAGTCTGTTTGGTCCCGAACAGTAACTGCTGCCACATAAGCTCCTCGCAACATCGACATAATTTACGTCGATGCCTACCCTCAACCGTGGAAGAGGACGAGGAGGAATGGTGTCGCCGCTTACTTTGGTACCGAGACCGCCGATGTCTGCAGGAACGGCTTGACCGAGATGAAGTCCGAGACAGAGACCCTCAGGGAGACAGAGGGTGGGTCTGGGAAGGGGCGGAGGACACCTGCTCTTCCCTCGGCTTGGGCACTTTATCCAGGGACTGCGGCCTCAAAGGCACAGGCAGATCCTCAGTCTCCACCAGGGGAACCGGTGAAGGTGGGTTGTCTGCTTCACCAGTCAGCCCGTCTGACAGGTTGAGAAAAATCGACTGCATCGACGGGAGTCTCGGCAGGCTGGCCTGACGGGACACCGGAAGCCAGCGCCTGAGCCGCAACTCTCGACCGGTAGAGATGGTCGGCTGCCCGGGAAAGGAGACCTCTCCGCTCCCACAAATGCAGACGGTGGGATTCTTACTTAGACTCCTTCTTGGGCCAAGAAGAATGTCCCGAAGGTCCCTCTCCCTTCGTGGAAAGGGACTGAAAGCTCCTTGAATGAAGCAGAGTACGAGGAACTCAGCGAGCAGGATAAATGCTGCGGCCGAGAAGGAACTTCCGAGGGTGATCATCTGCTCGAGCTGCTCAGCCGAGCCAGCCACCGCGGACACCGCCCAACGAGCCTCTTGAGTTTACCAGCAGGTAACGCTTCTCGGGGCACCCAAGCTTCAATTGGGCAGCGCAGTCTTCCAGGATGGTGGCCGAAAAAGAGCGGCACAACTCATGCCTGCGGGTCGTGGTCTAGGCCTAGGCAGTAGACTCACGTGGAGTGCGGATCCATCCTGGACATTTTCTGCCCGCAAGGGCACCTCCGAAAGCCGGGAATCTATTTGTCCATCGCAGCCACAAGGGATGATGAAGACCAAGGTTTAGAAAACTTCAAAACTAGTTTTGGATGAACCGAAGAGTTAGGATCCAGTCTAAAATGCAGAGCGCTAAGGAGGGAACCTGAGCTTCCAAGCGGTAAGGAAGATCTGGCATCATGGGGCGAAGCCAAGAGTTGTACCACCCGGGTGGGTGGGAGAAGCCAGCTTGAAGTCCTTCCGGCAAGATTTAAAGTGGCAAGGAACCTGCCAATAAGTGTGGATTGAACATATCTATGTCCCTAGAAAGGCTTTTTCTGCTGCTTCTTGGCACCAGGAGCGCTTTGCACAGAAGTGGCAGAGTCCAAAGGTGGCATTGGACTGCTCAAATCGCTGAAGGCGACCATCCACACCTGGGCTGAAGAAATCAGTACCCAGGAAAGGAACATCAGCAAGTTTGTGCTGGGTATCCGCCGTAAAGCTGTAAAGCCTCAGCCAAGACCTGCGGCATGAGGCAACCACGGCTGACACCGAATGGGTGCAAGAGTCCTCAAGGTCCAAAGCTGTCTGAAGCTGCTGTTTGGCAACGACATGGCCCTGGTTCCGGACCTGCTTGACCATAGTCTGAAGGTCTGCGGGGAGGTGCGGGAGAATGTCATCTAAGGAGCCCAACAGGGCATGAGAGAAGTGCGCCATGACAACGGCTGAGCTCGCCTGATGGAGGCCTAGAGAGGAGGCTGCACAGATCTTCCTGGCAGTGTGGTCCAGTTTTTTGGACTCCTTGTCTAGGGGTCTATCAGTGTCAGCAGAGCTGCCTGTGCATCTGAACACAGAAGTGGTCCCCAACCCCTCAGCCGAGGGGTGTTCTGTGTACCCAGAGAGGTACCCAGTGGGCACCGCATACTTGCAGGCCATCCAGGCAGATGCTGCTGGGCAGGAGGCAGGATACTGCCAGAGCTCCAAGGCTGGGCCAACAATGGCTTCGGCCACAGGAAAGGCTTCCTTGGTTGTATCCCCTCTTTTAAGGATCTCTGTAAGAGGGTACTCCGCCCTTTTCTGGACAGGGTCCAGGGGCATCCCTGTGGTTCGGAGATAAGGCAGAGAATCCCAGGAAATGACAAAGGGCCCTCCTCCGTTGACAGACTTCCGATACTCATCCCGAAGGGTGAGAGTGTAGGTCGGTGTCATCTATATCCAAAAGAATCCGGATAAAATTGGGCGGCCACCAAGGTCCCCTTCGACATGCCTGGGGTGATCAGGTGTAAGGGTGACAGATGACCTATGTGGGACTCCCGCAACCATCCGAGAATCCTTCATAGGAGCCCCTCCCAAAGGCGTTTAGGTGGCAGCTCCACCACAATCTACGGAGAGACCGATTTTAGCCGAACTGGAATGGGTTTGGCTGGCTCTGCGGGTGGGGGAACAGATCTGACCAGTTCCCAAGGCGTCTGCTTCAGCCTAGGAGACTAAAGCCAAGCAATGGCCGGAGTAGAAACCATGGCCAGCTTCTGTCTGGACAGAATCAGCTGCTGCCACATTAAATCCTTATAGTGTCAACTGAGTTTCTGCTGAAGCTTCTCCTCAGAGGAGGATGAGGATGACCGGTGGCGTCGCCTCTTTTTGAAGCACTTATGCGCCTTCCTTGGCCTGTCGGTAGAGGGGGTCCTAGATCTTGACCTCGATCAGACTGGCCAATTTAGCCGCTCGGGAGACACCAGGGAAACCAGTGATTTACCCGGATCAGGGACCGGTTCCTCAATAGGATTCCCAGCTGGCTGGGTCTCCTCTTCAGGAAGATGCAGGACCGGAGTCCTAGTCAAAACTGTCATCCTCATCTGGCAACAATGGGTTGACAGGATCAAGAATGATCTCAACCTCGTCAATCTAGACATCGGTCGACTGGTCAGACAGCAGGACCGAGAAGCCAGCAGCTGAGGAAGCAATTTCAACCCGAAGTTGATACTGCCGGCTTCTGGGACAGAGATCGCTCATGATCCCAAGAGCGTCTCTGCTGAGATGAAAAGTTTTTTTGGATCCTTTTCTTTCCTACAGGATCGGGAGGAATGCAGGCCTGCAGGTTACTCGCCCTTAGTGGGGAGGGATCGGTACAGCTCCCGGAAGGAACCGGAAAATATGGAGCCCAGGTTGAGGGGAACAAATAGATTGAAGAGGATTCTGCAGCCCGCACCACTTCTTTGAAGGCCTGCATCTGTTCCAACTGCTCGGAGGACCCCACCACCAGAGACTGCCCACCAGGCCTCTGGATTTCACTGGAGGATTCGGTTTCCTGGGCCTGCCCAACTTAAGGTGTGCGATATGATCGTCTAGGACGTTCGGATGAAATGAGAGGCACATCTCGCAAGTCTGGGTGTCATGGCAGACACCCAGGCAGTATACACACGTGGCATGCAGATCGGTGCGTGACATTTTTTGGCTGCACGGGCACCGGTGAAATCCGGGGGAAGATTTATCTTCCATGACAGTAACAAATATCAGTCACTAGCTTGAATGAGCCATAACCAAAGGATTTGAAGCCAGGGCCTACAAAAAGCGTTAGCAAAGAGGAGGCAACCTGAATCTTCCAGCGGAAAGGAAGATCTGGTGTCATGGGGTGGAGCAGAGGGTTATACCACCCAGGTGGGTGGGAGGAGCCAGCTTTGAAGAGCTTCCTGCAAGATTTAAAGGGTAGACGGACATGCCAACAAGTGTGGACAAGAACATATCCACATCCCTAGAATTAATCTTTCTTACAGCTGGTCCAGTATATGGAGAAATAGCTCTGTCTCAGAGGTGGAACCAGGGAATCATTTCTAAAAGAGCTACATCCCGTCTCTGTGTGCCTTTGTCTCCTTGACCCTCCCCTCCCTGCATGCAGAATTCAGCGGGAGGGGAGTCAAAACTAGGAAAATGCCCCACGTTCGGCTCCTGGAGAGGGGCCTCTGTTTCGTCAACCTAAGGACTGGAGGAGCTCTGGCACTGTGCCTCATCAGAAGTAAGGAGGGGGATAGGAGGACCCTCCTCCCCCCACCCAGGGAGGCAATCTGGCACATTGAAGGATATATGGGGCAGAGACAGACTGGGAGCAATTTCCTCAGAGTCCTGGTCGGTGGGCACACTTGAGGACCCTGAGGATAGGAGCCAATGTGGTGTCAGGAGGAGTCAAAGAAATAAAAAAAAAAAAAAAAAAAAAGAAAAATGTCATCAGTGGATAGGTCTGATCTTAAATTTGTCACACACAATGTAAATGGAATCCACTCACCCATTAAAAGAACCAGATTACTTTCCAAGTTAAAAAAACAAATAAATTTTGCATGGCATTCCAAGAAACCCATTTAGACTCCAAATAAATTAAAAAAAAAAAAAAATGGTTTATGCACCTGCTTTTCTCTGAGGTAACAAAAACATGCAGGGTGGCTTTGCTTTTTAGGAAAAATGTACAGGTGGAAATTTTACAAACAAAGAGGAGAGGATGGAAGGCTTGATACATTTTCTTGGACCAACAAGTGTCTTGTACAAAGATGGAATTATACACAAGCTTTCGGGGCCACACAGGTCCCTTCTTCAGGTGAATAGAAAAACTGAGCAACATAAGCAGCGTTTATATCCACTGTGGAGCAATTAAAAATCAGGAAGTGAAGTAGGAAGGTGACAAAGGGGACTAGAGATGAAAGCCTAGGATGCAAAATAAGAACATAAGAAATGGGAAGGGGGGCTAAGTAGGAACAGGTCAGAGGGAGATGAAAGGGATCTAAACGGAAGACAAAAGCATGCAGATCGGATCCGAGATCAGAGGCTAGCTTTAGGGTAGAATAGACAGGAGATGCCTAAAAGATGCAAGGAAATCAAGAAATTGGGAGAAACAAAAACTGGACTGAATTGGGACATCAGTTTCATGACACATTATGGTAAACATTCTTTTTTTATTGTGTACTAAATCATGTCATTATCACACTTTGGTTCTGTATTTCTCTTAGAATTTTTTTCCGAGTTCTGCCTTGTTTTTTTACCTATACCTCACATCCTCCCTGCCCCTTCCACCAACTCCTTAGCTCAGTCCCACCCACCCACTCTTGTTTTCACAGCTCTGTTTATACTACCTCACACTCTATCTAGGCCTTTGATCTTTGGTTTTTCTAATTTCTTGATTTCCTTACATCTTTTAAGCATCACCCGTCTATTCTACCCTAAAACTAGCCTCTGATCTCAGATCCGATCTGCATGCTATTGTCTTTCCTTTAGCTCCCTTTCATCTCCCTCTGACCTGTTCCTACTTAGCCCCACTCCCCATTTCTCCATGTTTTTATTTTGCATCTTAGACTTTCATCTCTAGTCCCCTTTGTTACCTTCCTACTTCACTTCCCGATTTTTAATTGCTCCACAGTGGATATAAACACTGCTTATGTTGCTCAGTTTTGCTGTTCACCTGAAGAAGGGCCCTGTATGGCCCCGAAAGCTTGTGTATAATTCCATCTTTGTGCAAGACACTTGTTGGTCCAATAAAAAGGCATCAAAACCTCCCATCCTTTCCTGTTTTGCAAGGTCCAATACGGCTGGAATCTTTTTTACAAAACAAACTTAAACATAAACAGGGAAGAATTTTGTTAGCAAAAATAAAAGCAAGAGGGAGTACCCCAACAGTAGGATGTGTTTATGCATCTTTTAATATTCAGAGTTTATGACTGACTTTACCCAAGCTTTAACAGAGCTTGCAGCACAGAACATCATACTTATGATAGATTGTAATGCTTTACTTGATCCTAAATTAGATAAAAATTTAAAAGCTATGCCTGGGAACAATTAATCTAGACTGCTTAATCTGTTTACACAAATGCATGATTTAGTTAACAGCTGGAGGCTGTTAAACCATCAGCTCAGAGAATTTGCCTATCATGATTAAAATAAGGTTTTCTAGGATGGATTATATCTTATTATCCAAAGCTAATTTACCATTAAAGGCAGAGATAAATTCAGTTTTATACGACCATGTGATGATTCAACTAGAAAGTACGGTTACACAAGAACTTAACTGTAACAGTAGATCTTCCAAGGACCCTCTTACAGCAAGTCATTACTTATGGAAGGTTCCACCAGGTGTTGCCGTCGCACAGCAGCATCTTCTAGCAGTCTTCCATGGGGGCCGTCCACACGACATCACTTCCTGTGGATGTGTATAAGAGTGGGCAGGCCCCAGTACCCTCTGTTCACTGCCAACTCCGGCAAGCATGGCCTGGGCCGAGGTAAATGAGGGTCAGAAAAATAGAGAACAACAATCCCACCCAACATCCTGAGTTGCAGATTTGATGCAAGAAGGCAGGGGAATGGAGGGCAGGGGTACTTACTGCAAGAGAAAGTCCTTGGAAGATCTGTTACGGTAAGTTCTTATGTAACCGTACCATCTTCTACAGACTGGTCTCTTGCAGCAAGTCATTTCTGGGAGATTCCCAAGCAGTAAGATCCAAATGGGAGGATAGGCAAAGTCACATAAGCAAAGGCACATGAAATGTCAACTTGAACCACACCCTCAGTGGCAGAGAGGCAGAGGTGGGTAAGGACCAAAGTAATCACGATGTCCTAACTCAAACCTGTAGGCGAAGACAGGTGAGGTCTACTTGAACCACACCCCCAGAGACTGGGTGGGGTAAGGACCAATGGAACCACCATATCCCGACAAACACTTAGGTGAAGACATGTGGCATGACAGAAACAGAACTGTAGAGGGCCAAGCACAGTGATGCATCCTGATGAGAGAGGTAGACAGGCTCTGGCATAGAGTCAAATCCAGAAACATACAAGTAGAGCAGATCAGATAGCAGAAAAGGAGCACCAGGGAAATGCACATCCCGGATGGTCAGAGGAACGAACAACTGAAGGACTCCAGGAGGGAGAGAAGCAGGAGTTCCAAACAGATCTGCAGGGAGGAGTGAAGCATCCATTCCAAAAGCAAGCCTCCAAGAAATTGAAAGAGATCCCCGGGTGACTCAGAGGCCTGCAAGAGGAGGCAGGGATACCGTGAAAACAGCTTAGGGCGCAGTAGTCATCCCCTGGAGGCCCTATCGTGGTCCCTAGGGCTCCCCGGGAGGGGGGCCGGGAACGAGATGGCCTGCCCGTGGGGTCATAGGGATGGTACCTGGGGCAGGACAGAGGTCTTGAAGATACTGAAGAGTATGCCCCGAAGTAGCAAAGTACTGGAAGAAGAAAACCCAAATGCCACAGAAATCCACGCGCTGGGAATCAGCAACCGGCGGCATGGAATTGGTATGGCGAGGTTGGGTGGTCTGGTCATGGGCTGCCACCCTGACCGAGTCCACCATACAGGTGGTCAGGAGGGGCACGACAGAGCTGATCTGTACTGCCAGGAGCAGGCTGGGCAGAGGCAGGACAACACCAAATACAAGAGAGTATGTTAAGATGCAGCACTCAAGGATGGGGCCACCAGGGCATGCTCCTCAGGAACGTCGAGGTAGGAAGCTAGGTCCTGATGAAGAGTCCAGATCTGCAGCAGAGAAAGCAAAACCATGCAGGATCTGCAACATGAGCTCCATGAAGGATGGATCCTTTGGGGGGGGGGGGAGGACTCCGGAGGGTCAAGCGGGGCAACCTCCAGACAGGAGGACACGGACTGAGGGGAAGCAAGGTCCTCAGGATCCCCGCCAAGAGCAAGCTCCAGGAAGGGATCCTCCCTCCCAGAACCATCACAAAGGAGTCTGCAGAAATGATAGGAGGGGTGGACCAGGCGGGAAGCACCGGGTCCGGGATGAGGCCGGACCCTGACCCAGGCTCCGGAGGTCCTCCAGCACAACATGGGCAATGCCCAGAGCATGCGACAAGTCCAGGGACAGAGGACGCCCAAGGTGGGTATGAGGAGGAGGGTGGGTCAGTCCGGGAAGCACCGACCCCGAGCAGCGAGGGAAGGCACCCCTACCCATGTGGACCAGGACTGGGGAAGGAGCAAGGGATGCAGGGCAAGAGTGGGGCCTAAGGTCGAATACAGATGCCCAAGGCGAAAAGGGCGATTGGGACCGCCCGCCCCCAGAGGATGCTGCCCAGTGCCGGGACAAGCGGGGGGAGCACAGAAGGAGGGCCCCAACCAGGGAGCGTCCCAGGGTGGGAAGCCACCATCACTGATGTGGGAAGCATTCCTGTTTACAAGGGAATGAGGAGAGAGCCCCGTCGACGGTGGAATCAGCCCAGTCGATGAGGGAGCAAAAGGAAGCCTCTCCGTCAATGGGAGAAGCCAGCTAGTCAACGAGGCATGCAAGGCATGCAGTCCCACCAATGGGAGAAGCTGCCCCGTCAACGAGGAGCACTCAATCGACAACAGAACAGGAGAAACATGTTCAGTCGACGGGAGAGGAGCTCCCATTGATGAGGGAGATGAAAAAACATGTGTCGTCGACAAGGGAAGAATCTATCGATGAGGAACATGCAGTCAATGGGAAACATTCAGAAACAAGCTCAGTTAACAGGATAAGGCCTGTCGATGATACAAAAAAAAAAAAAAAAAAAACACACATTAGGCTCATTCAATGAGGGGAGCAGCCCCATCAATGAGGAAGGTATCATCAACAGAGCAAGAGGGAGGAAGTGCGAGGAGTGTGAATCCCTCTCCCTCTTATGCCTAGAATGAGAGCCCTTGGCCAGGGAGCCTTGAAGGAGACCCCCAACCAAGGTCCATTTCAGCCTGGCTGAGCTGTGGCGATCAACCATGAGGAAAACCCAGGACCAAGCAAGAAGAGCCAGGGTGGGGGACAGCAGGTGTACTGTGGGCACTAATGGAACACCGGGCCTGCTGCAGAAGAAATGTGCTTTTCCAAGAGAAGCTCCAGACCCAGCCAGAAGGCCAGAGTCTGGGAGCAGCAGGGCTACTGTGAGTGGGTCACAGGCCTGCAATGGGAGTCCGCAGGTGCTGAGAGCATGTCCCAGGTCCTGTATCTAAAGGAAGAAATTCGGTTCAAGTCAGAGCCGAAGACTGCAACCCAGGAGGTCAGGAGAGCCGACTGAGCAGAAGCCGGCAAGAAAATGAAGAGGGTACTGGGAGCCACCCACTCTTATACACATCCACAGGAAGTGATGTTGTGTGAACAGCCCCCATGGAAGACTGCTAATAGAAGCTGTCGTGCGACAGCAATACCTGGTGGAACCTCCCAGAAGTAATGACTTCCTGCAAGAGACCAGTCTGTAGAAGATCTGACATTACAGGACCAACATAGGGCTGTCTCTAATCAGTGGAGAATGGACAATACTCTGATCAAGAGTTTTGCCAAAAATAAAAAGTGCTATAAAAGAATTTTGGCAGTTTAATTATGATGGCTCCCAATCTGTAACCGGGATGTTGGATGCCTTCAAAGCTGTAATTAGGGGAGTAATTATGTCATATAAAACCTTTATAAATCAATCAACAAAAGGAAAAAACAATGCAACTCGATAGGCGATTAAAAGAATTGGACTGTACAAAGTTAAACTAGAAAAAAAATGATATTAACAATAAAGAAATTGCTTCCAAGCTGTATAAAGTTATGAAAGCTAGATATATACAGGGTGATAAGTCAGGTAAAATCTTAGCATATTTATTAAAAAAAGCAAAAGGAAGAAACAACATTTACAGGACAGGAATGGTAAAAGAATATTGAATGAAGAGCTGGAAGAAACCAACAGGTTTATAAGGGGATTTATCAGATCCACTCCAGACTAATCCAGATGATAGAAGCGTATTTAAAGAAGGCAAATATGCCCTTGCTAAAATGTAGTAAAGAAAACTTCTCTGTACAGGAAATTAAAGACAATTGCTAGGATGCCAAAAAATAAAAGCCCAGGTTTAGATACGTTAACTATTGAATTTTAGAATACCTTTATTGAGGGTCTGTTACCTAGTTTACCTTGCTTTTTCAGGAGATAATGGACAAGGGACAGTATTTGCCTCCATCTATGGAAGCAAAGGTAATCCTAATTTTGAAAGAGGGTCAAGACCTCCTTTTAGTGGAAAGTTATAGACCAATAGCACTGTTGAATGGTGACTACAAAATACTGACTAAATAGTTAGAATTTAAGGCAAATTTAGGAAGGGTAATTCATCCAGATCAGTCTGGATTAATTTCTGGACGTACAATCTGAAATGCAAATAGAAAAGTACAAACATGAATCAGTTATGCACAAAAAATAAAATTGCATCTCATGCCCTAGCAATAAATTCCTCCAAAGCATGCCATCTCCTTATAGGAGCTTTATGCTGGAGGCTTTAAAATACTGGGGAGTGTGTGAAAAATTTGGTGAAAGTGATTTCTTTACTTTATAAAAATACAACAATGAGATTCATGGTGCATGCCTATGTAGCGCAACCTTTTAAAATGACAAATGGGGTAAGACAAGGCTGCCATTTATATTAGCCCTAGAACCTTTCCCAAGAACTATAAGGAACAATGATAAATGGGAATAGAAAAAAAATGTTTTTTGCAGACAATATGTTAATTATACAAGATATTAAGACATTATCTACTATCCTAGAGGAAATTGGAAGATACAGGGTGCTTTCTGGATACACACTCAAAATCAGATCAGTTATTTTAGAAATATACGTCCCCAATTACATACTGGATAGTACAATTGTCCAGGACTTCAGTCAGTAAGCAATGTGGATACCTGGGGATTGTACTTACTAAAGATCACTCAGAAACCATTAAAATAAACAAAGACAAAATGGGTGCATTATTGGCTAGATAGGAAAAATTTCATTATGGGGTAGGGTTGAAAAAAAAAAAAAAAAAAAAAAAAAAAAAATGATGGTTCTCCCTCACTTGATCTATGCAATTCAAAATGAGATAGGTTTTCCCTCAGGACAATGGTTCAATAATATCCATAGGAAATTTGTTAAATTCCTTTGGAGGGTAGAAAGCCAATAATCCCTCGGAAATTTAGGATATATCCCAGGAAACAAGGAGAGTATGGTTGCCCAGACCCTATGTCATATGCTGTGGCCTTCCAAACAAAAATCCTGTTGGAATTTTTTTATTTTTTATTTAACCAGACAAGGAAAACTATAATGAACCTTTATTATGGGAAGAGGAAGAAGCATTTATATAGTGCTTTTTCCTACATCCAAAGCGCTTTACAAGCAATGCTAGACTGGTAGTGAAGTGACTGAATGTGTGGTGGCGGCCATATCGCACATCACCCACACACAGCCTGGATAATTGCATGAGCCGGTTTATGGGAAGGGGAATGTTGACCAGGACACCGGGAATGTTCTCTACTCTTTGCGAAGAGTGCCCTGGGTTCTTTTACTTCCACCTGGACACCCACCAGGACAACACCAGAATGGGCAGAAGGGACCTCGCTTTAACATCTCATCCAAAGGACAGCACTTCCAAAATACTGCACTCAGATGCTAGCAATTTTTAGGTGCAAGTCCAATCCTGGTGTGGGACGAGAACCCATGACCTTCTGGTCCAGAGGCAGATGTGCTACCAACTGAGCCACGTAAGTGAAGTATGAATTTTGTACAGGAATTTACTTCAAGAACCAAGGTTCCAGAGATTTTTCAAGGGATTAAGAGAGAACTTGAATATAGCTACAGTATAACTAAAATCAAGGAGAATAATCAATTTCCTTGGAGTTATTTAAATATACAGGGAAGTACCGTTATCAAGGGAGTGAAGTTGAGAATGAAACAAGCAAATAATCTGGACAGATTAACCCGGGCTCAATTATTAGAAGGAGAAATTTATCACATTTGATCAATTTAACTGTTTCCCAAAACAAAAAAAGTACATTTTCTATATGATCACTCCCCAAGTAACTTAAAGAAACAGATGCTCCAGGGAGATGAATATAATTCATGGGGAAGTGACTGTGCATGAGAAAATACAAGAAGGTCGAACCAGGTTAGCACAACAGATTTATCTGAGAATTGTGACCTGCAAAGAGAATATATGGACCAATATTAATAAATGTGAAAAGGAAATTATACTGTCCTACTCCATGCAGCAATGGAATAACTTGAATGAAAATAAATTAGGACTACGTGTATGTAAAAAATAGGGTTCTACAAAAGAAAATTCTAGATAGGGCAACCCCACCAGTTTTAGGGAACATTAAATCGGGGGGGGGAAGACAGAGTGTTGGCATGGATGTGGAAAAAAGGGAGATTTGTATAATTGTCTGTGGGATTGTGAATATATTTTAGATTGGTGGTCCAAGACAAATGGGTTGGTGATGACTTAGTTCAATATAAAACTTCCTATGAGTTTTAATGATTCTCAACATATAGGAAGCTGATGTCAATTTCTCAAAAAAGATGTATTGTTTAGCAACAATGGCTACTAAAAGACTGAATTTCTCCACATTCCAGTTGGCTTATGAGTGATGGCCTTATTGGATGCAGGAAGCTGATCAGATTGAGCAATTGTGGGACCCACATGAAGATGAGAGCAGGGAATTAGCTATGCCATGGAATGAACTTAAGGAAATCTCCATTGTTAATATGATGGTAACCCATCTGCATATGATTGTGAAGGGGGGTAATGTATTTAATGCAAAGATTATTATTTATAAGGTGTGTTCAAGTGCTTCTACTCAAAGATTTATACTGGTTAAGTAGTGATTTATAGATACGAGTTAGTTTTCTAGGTATGTATGGATAAAAATATATTGAATATATGAACTGTATTACCATTTGATTATGAAATCAAATATTAAAAAAGAAGATCTTCGAGAAGAGCTCTTGCAGGCTATACCATGAGGGCGTCACCAGGCACTAGGACCCCACGGAAAAATTCTAGCTAGCAGTATACAGCAGGGACCACCCCTGGACGTCAGACCACCTACAACATCTGTCAATTGTATAAAGGGGCAGTCCCCAGCCCCACCACAGTTCTCCTGCCAGAGACCCGGCCTGAAGTAAATGCAGAACTGAGGAGGTTCTAATATTCCCATGTACAGGAAGCAAAAAGACCAGGGGGAAGGAGGAAGGGAAAGCAGTGCCTGCTGCAAGAGCTCTTCAACGATCTACTGTTACAGTTAGTTCTTACGTAACTATATGATCTTATTTTGAGTTGGAGCTCTTGCAGCAGGCTACGCCATCGGGACAGTGTACCAAGCAGTAAAGGAATGCACCCAGGTTGGAAGGGAGGAGGAAAATTATTGCCAGCGGAGGCGTTTCATGAACGGAGTCCCTGAAGGATGGCTAGGCCAAAGCCCACTCTACCTAGCGGCAATGTCCAGGCTGTAGTGCTCGACAAAGGTTTGTACTGAGCTCCAGGTAACAGAAGCACAAATGTCTGCTGCAGACATTTCGTAAAGAAGCAAAAGAAGCGGGACCCCCATGGTGGAGTGGCCTTTAATAGGGCCCAGTAAAGGCTTGCCGTACTTAGTGTAGCAGAAAGTAATTCAATTAACCAACCATTTGGATAATGTTTGTTTGGCCACGGGTGCCGCTCCGGATTTTGAAGCAAAGGAAACAATAAGTTAGATTTCCTGGTAGACTGGGTGTAATCAATATAGAGCATCCTGTTGACATCCAGTGCGTGTAAAAAAAGGGCCTTCCATGACTGGAATACTCTGGGTAACACACTGGCAAGTGGATGTCTTCATTGAGCATAAACTCAGACACCACTTTCAGAAGAAACTTAGGACTGGTCCTCAAAGATACCCTCTCCTTGTGGAAAACTAAATAGGGTGCTTTGCACATCAGAGCCTGAAGTTCAGAAATTTGCTGAGCAGAAGTAACAGCGACTAAAAGTAACACTTTCCATGACAGAAAGCACAGCTTGCAATCTGCGGCTGGCTCGAAGGGAGGCAAAGTAAGTTTCTCACACAAACAACGATCCCATGGAGTGATAGGGCCCCTAGTAGGTGGTTTCAGATGCAACATGCCGCACGAAAAGGTGTGAGGCAGATCCAACTGAGCGAGTGTTTTGCACTCCACAGATGCACGTTAGGCTGAAATTGCTGAAAGATTCACCTTAATGGAAGAGGTAGCAGAGTCCGGAATCTGAAAGGGTGAGGAGGTACTCCAGGACAGAGTTCACCGGGCAGGTGAATGGATCTAAACAGCAGGTGGAAGACCATAAGCAGATTTGCTTCCACTTCATGGCATAAGTAGCTATGGTAGAAGGTTTCTTACCTCAGCGACCCTAGGGGAAACCCCGAAGCAGGCCATGGCTATGTTTGCATGAGCCAAACATGCAGATGCAGGGACCAGAGGTCTGGGTGAAGCAGGGTGCCAAACCAGATCTGCCGGGGTCAGAAAGAAGCAATCAGGATCATGTCCACTCCTTCTGACTGAAGCTTGAATAGGACTCTCTGGAGGAGAGGGAAGACAAAGAATCTCCCTGTCCAGCAGAGGGACAACGCGTCTCGCCAGAAAACACCAGGCCCTGGATCTAGTGAGCAAAAATAGACAATTTGGCATTGGATGGGGATGCCAAGAGGTCCAGTTCTGGACGTCCCCACCTACGGGCTGAAGGAGCTCCCACTCATGGGCCTTGGATCGGGAATCTGCCAAGGTGTTTTGGGCTCCCAACATGACGGCGTGAGGGATAGACCAGGATATAATTCCAAAACCACACCCGCAGGGAGGATATCGCGAGTCCCCCGCTTGTTGATATAAAAGACAACGGACATATTGTTCATTTGGATCAACAGAAGGGCCAGAAGAAGGTTCATCTGGAACGCCTGTAGGGCATAAGACAACTGCGTGCATCTCTAAGACGTTGATATGGAGAGCTTGTTCCAACGGAGACCATGAGCCCAGAGTTTGAATATTCTGAGAGTGGGCTCCCCATCCTAGACCAGATGCATCTGTTCAAATCTGCTGAGGGGAATCCCTCTGAAAGGAAACTCCCAGCTCCAAGTTGGGAGGAGTCAGCCACCATGACAGGGTCTGGGTAGGTTGCTGGAGACTGTCCAAGCGTTGGTCCCACTGTACTCAGAGTCCACTGAGGAACTCATGTACAGGTGAGCCAAAGGAACAGTCACTATGGCAGTTGCCATGTGGCAGAGGAGTTTGAGGAATGTCCGGGCCAGAACCTGGCGGGAAGAAATCCTCAGCCAGTGTCCGAAAATGGACCACTCTGTCAGCAGGGAGAAAGGTCTTTCCCACAGTAGTGTCCAAAATGGTTCCAATATATTGCAGCCATTAGCTGGGCCACAGGAACGATTTGGGAATGTTCAGCATAATCCTCAGATCCCTGAACATCATGAAGGTGTCAGACAGGGTGGATAAATACTGGTTACTCACCTGTAACAGGAGTTCTAGGAATGGTATATGTTGTTCATCCACACTATCTGGCAGGTTCCTTGCCGCTTTAAATCTTGCCAGAAGGTCTTCAAGCTGGCTCCTCCCACCCACCCGGGTGGTAAAACTCTCGGCTCCGCCCCATGATGCTGGATCTAGCCCCGCCAGTTGTAACAGCGTCAGGCCGGGAGGTCAGGTCGGTCGTGTGAATGAACAACATATACCATTCCTAGAACTCCTGTTACAGGTGAGTAACCTGTATTTCTAGGGACATGGATATGTTGTTCATCCACACTATCTGGCAGACTCCTGGCAGTTCTCCGGGAGGAGGGAGGCAAGGCACACACCACTCTACTTAGGGAATAAAGACTGGAGAACCGAGGCCCCAACCAGCATCCTGGCGTGACCCAAGGTCGATGTGGTAGGGGGTAAAACGGTATGTGCAGACTTCCAGGTAGGAGCCCTGCAGATATCCTGGATAGGGACATCCCTGGAAGCAGCCACCGATGCAGCTGTAAGGCGGGTGAAATGAGCACTTATCCCTCTGGGAGGCTCCATGCCCGCCTACCTATAGCGGAGATCTATGCAGGAGGTGACCCACCCGCTCATCGTCTGCTTGGCTGCAGGTCTGCCAGGTGCGGCTTCAGCGTAGATGACAAACAGCTGGTGAACCTCTCCCGAACTTCAGCCCTACACTCCCTGAGAAGGTGAGCGCTCAACTAGGGTCCAAATGGAGCCTATATTCGGCCTCCGAGGTGTGAATGGGGTAGAACACTGGCAAAGTCACCCGGTTAAGGTGAAGCTCCGACACCACCTTTGGCAGGAACTTCGGGTGGGGCGCAGGACAACCTTGTCCCTGTGGAAGACCAGATAGGGAGACTAAGGAAGCGCCTGGAGCTCTCCCATCCTACTGGTAGATGTGGTAGCCACCAAGAAGGTGTTCTTCCACAACAGGTGGGAGAATCGCACCTGTGCATTGGTTCAAATGGCTTGCCCACGAGTTAAGCCAATACCAGCGGTAGATCCCACGGAAGTGGAGATTCTCGCACCGGAGGGGAAGTGTGATCAAGGCCTTAGAAAAGCGCCCAACCACCTTTCCTGCGCCACCGACTGCCTTCCGGCCCGTGCCCGGAGGGCAGAGGTGGCTGCCAGGAGCACCTTAAGGGTCGACCGAAGCCCTTGCTGAAGAAGAAGAAAAAAGGACCACAGGTAGTCCGGAATGCTCACCGAGGAACAGGGGAAGGGACCAGGCTCTACCGTAACATCAAATGGAGAACTCTTCCATTTGAAGGCGTAGCATTATCCGGTCGACTCCTGACGGGACGCCTCAACAATGTTGAGGACCTCGCCGTAAGACCCAAGGCCTGGCAACTAGCCGCACAGGAACCAGGCCGTCAGGTGCAGGGATTGAAGGTCTGGGTGGAATACCTTTCCCTGATAACCAAGATCAGATCTGGGCGGGCTGGAAGCTGCCTCAGAAGCCTGGAGCTGAGACGGAGGAGAGCTGGATACCAGAGCTGACGGAACCAGTCTGGGGCTACCAGAATCACCTGCGCCTTGTCCCTCCTCACCTTGAGAAGCACTTGTGGTTCAAGGGAATGGGGAGAAGGCGTAGAAGAGGCCCGGGGTCCATAGCCTTGAGAAGGCAACCCCCTGCAGCAAGTCCTGCTGAGGGGGGCGGGCATGGAACAGTCTCAGCTTTGCATTCTCCCTGGAGGCAAACAAGTCCACCTGAGGCGTGCCCCAGTGGGAGAACAGATCTTGTACTACCTCCGGCAGGAGAGATCACTTATGAGACGCAGCCCCTATCCGGCTTAGGGCATCGGCCAGGGTGTTGGAAGCTCCTGCCACGTGAATGGCAAGGAGATCTGTCTCCAGGCTGTGCACGAGAGACCAAATGCGGAGAGCTTCCCTGAATAGAGGCATGGAGCGTGTCCCGCTCTGGCGATTTAGATAGTACATGGTCGTGGTATTGTCCGTCTGAACCTGAACCACTTGATCCCATAGAAATGGAGCGAAGGCGGTGAGGGCTAGACGAACTGCTCGAAGCTCCAGCAGGTTGATGTGGCATCGGGACTCCCGAGGGGACCAGAGGCCGTGCGCTCTGTGCTCCCCCAGATGGGCACCCCAACCCATTAGAAATGCATTGGTTGATAGAGACAGTCGGCTCGGGGCGGACAAACGGGATGCCCTCCTGCAGATGTGCCGGAACGGTCCACCACTGGAGAACGTTCCACATCTCCTGGGTCATTGACACAGGCTAGTCCAACGGATCGCAGCGATGTGGCCACTGGCCGGCCAGTCCCCATTGAAGGGGATGCATGAACCAACGGGCCCAAGGGACCATGCTGGTGCAGGCCGCTACAAGGCCCAGGAGGTGCAGGAAGTCCCAGGCAGGGCGCAATTGCCCAATCAGAGGTGACTGGATAAGGAGGAAGAACCTCGGCCCTGTCCGCTGGGAGCCAAACTCTGGCTCGAAGAGTCGAGCTCTGCCCCGATGAAGAGAATCACCTGCTTTGGCACGAGTTCCGACTTGGCTCCGTTGAAGAGGAGGCCCATCTGAGGGCAACCTAGAGTGCCAGAACTCTGGACCACTCCACCTCCACTCTGGAGGGGGTTGCCATCAGCCTGCCATCCGGGTAGGAGTACACCTGGACCCTTCAGCACTGCAGGAATGCTGTCACCACTGCTATGCATTGGAGAAGACCCTGGGAGCTGAGAAGACGCCGAAGGGTATGGCTCGGAACTCGTAAACAGATCCCTCCACTCTGAAGAAACAGACGGATCGGAACGTGAGGAATGCGTCCTGGAGATCCAGGGAACAGAGCCACACGTCTCGTTCCAAGGATGGGATATCTGAGTCAGAGTGACCATCCATAAGGTCCGAGACCTTAGGAACTTGATCACGCCGTGCAGGCAGAGAATGGGGCACCGGCCCCCCATCCGTTTGGGGACCAGGAAGTACCTGGACACAAAGCCCAGGTCTGGAGGAGGATCCGCCACCTTCCCGATACCCTCTTTTTCGAGGAGCAGGGCAATATCGGCATGGCAGGCCGACAGAGAGGCTGCGGACCCAGTGGGGCCCCCCCCACCCCCGAGGGCAAGGGTGGGACCTGCCCAAACTCCAGAGGCATGCCCTTTCCTACCACCTCCAACACCCAGCGGAGCGTGGTGATAGCGGACCAGGCGGAAACGAAGTGGCGGAGCCGTCCCCCACAGGGGACCCAGGGGTGACGAGGCCATGGGCGGCTCTCAGCCCGGCCACTTAGCAGGCTTGCAGGAGGGACTGGCCGAGGGAGCTCCTGGGCCTTTACCTCCTTGCTTCCCTTTAGAGGAAGCCGCTGGCTTGGGTTCGGGGTGCCAAGCGCAAGTCTGCTGGCCCTCTTGCTGATGCTAATGGGCCGGTCATGCCGCAGGGGCCGAAGGGCGAAGGGGCTTACGCAGAGGTTGCCGGTGGCCCTTGTCCCTCTGGGCAGGGGAGACAGAGTCCAGAGTGGCACTGGACTTCTCGGTCCCTTGGAGGTGTCCCTCCACTCCAGGGCCGAAGAGGTCAGTCCCCAAGAAGGGGATGTCCGCCAACTTGTGCTGGGTATCCGCCGAGAAGGAGGATATCCTCAGCCATGCCCTGCGGCGCATGGCCACCGTGGCCACTACTGACCTGGCACAGGAATCACCTATGTCTAGAGCAGTCTGAAGCTGCTGCTTCACCACCGCCCTACCCTGGTCCCGCACCTGCCGGACCGTGGTCCGCAGGTCGGCCGGGAGATGAGGTATCACCTCATCCAGGGAGCCCAAGAGGGCGTGGAAGAAGTGTGCCATCAGCCCGGCCGAGCTGGCCTGTCAGAGGCCTAGGGAGGACGCAGCGTAAACCTTGCGCCCAATATAGTCCATCCTTTTGGACTCTGTCGGGAGGCCTATCCACATCCCGAGCATTTACGGAATGCTGGAAGACATTATCGGTAACTAACCCCTCAGTAAAGGGGTGCTCTGAGAAACCGGGCAAAGAACCGATAGGGACTGCATACTTCCTGGCCATCGGCGCAGGACAGGAAGTAGGCCGCCGCCAAAGCTCCAAGGCTGGGCCAACAATGGCCTCAGCCACAGGGAAGGCCTCCGAGGGTGAATCAGCTCAGTCTAGGATCTCAGTCAGGGGAAAACAGGCCCGTTTGGACACGGGTTCGAGCTGCATCACGGTGAACTCAGAGATGAGCCTAAGCATACCCAGGAAGGACGATGGGCTGTCGTCCAAAGACTGGTCCAGGGAGGACTCCAGGCCCACCTGCCTGGGAAACACGGAGGAGTTACTGTCCGACTCCAAAGGGTCTGCAAAGAGCTGCCTCAGGCCTGAACTTCTCTTCGCCTACCGAGGGCGGGCGGGAGTGAGGGTGACCGACAACCTGCGGGACAGGTCCTGACCCGACTGAGGTTCCACCACAATCGGTGGGGCAGCAAGATTTGGTCGAACAACCATCCCGGAAGTGGGCACCTCGACTGCAGCGAGTGGTTGTGTCGGCCGTTCAGGCGGCAGCCGCTTGATAGACGGGGAATGAATCGGAGTAGATAGATTCCCGGACAATAGCAACTGCTGCCACATAAACTCCTCGCAACGTCGACGCCATCTGCATCGAAGCGTCTCCTCCACCTCAGAGGAAGACGAAGAGGAACGGTGTTGCCACTTAACTCAGTGCCCCGACAGAGACCGCCGAAGTCAGCCAGAGCGGCTTGACCGAGAAGAAGACAGAGACCTTCGGTGAAACAGAGGACGGGTCTGGGAAGCAGCGGGGGACACCCACCCTTCCCTCGGCTCAGACACTTTGACTGAGGACTGCCGCCCCGGAGGTGCAGGCAGAACCTCGGCCCCCACCGGGGAAACCGGCGAAGGGTTGACTGCTCTTCCAGTCGACCACCCGGGTGACTGGTTGAGAGAAAACTCGACTGCGCCGATGGGAGTCTCGCCGTTGGCCTGGACGGGGACATCGAAGCCAACGCCTGAGCCGCAACCCCGACCAAGTAGATGGTTGGCAGTCCGGGGAAGGAAACCTGTCCCGCTCCCACAAACGCCGACAATGGGACTTACCCTGCGACTCCCTCGACCTGGGCAGAGAGGCAAGACCCGATGGCCCCTCTCCCTTCATGGAAAGGGATTGGCGAAGCTCCTTGAACGAAGCCGAATGAGAGGAACTCCGAGCGGGATAAATGCCGCGCCGAGGAGGAGGGAGATGCAGCCTTGACCGTCGCCTCCTGCAGGGCGATAGTGTTCGAGCTGCTCAGCAGAGTCAGCCGTCGCAGACACCGCCAGACGAGCCTCTATGGATTTTACCGCCGGGGAAAAATCCTCGGGGCACCCAAGCCTCAATCGGGCCGCACGATCCTCCAGGACGTTGGTCGAAAGGGAGCAGGCAGAACTCGCAAACTTGCGGGTCATGGTCCAAGTCAAGGCAGTATACGCATGTAGGGTGTGGAACAGTCCTGGGGAAATTATGCCCACCAGGGCGCCTCCGAGAGCTGGAAAATGAATTGTCCATCGCAGCCGCGAGGGAAAGACCGAAGTTAAGAAAACTTCAAAAACTAAATTCGGACGAACCGAAGAATCAGGAACCAGTCGAAAAACGCAGAGCGCTAAGGAGAGAACCTGAGCTTCCAAGCGGTAAGGAAGATCTGGCGTCATGGGGCGGAGCTGAGAGTTTTACCACCCGGGTGGGTGGGAGGAGCCAGCTTGAAGACCTTCTGGCAAGATTTAAAGCAGCAAGGAACCTGCCAGATAGTGTGGATGAACATATCCATGTCCCTAGAACTACAGTTCTAGGTCAGTAACATATTTAAGGCCATGCAGCCATTCACTATCCACACTAGAAACACAGAAACAGACTGACTGCAGATAGGGACCACTTGGCCCACCCAGTCTGCCCATTTCCCCCTACCTATTGGATAAGCTGCAGATTCTAGTTAAACAGCCTACTTCCTGCAACCCCCCACTATAACTGCCTACTTCCTGCAACCCCCCCACTATAAACTGCCTCATGTCTGAATTCCCTCACTGTTTTAGACCCCACAAAATCTCCAGGAAGGTGGTTCCATGCATCCACCACTCTCTCCGTGAAAAAGAATTTCCTCACATTACCCCTGAGCCGTCCCCCCTCTAACTTTAAATTGTGCCCCCTTGTTCTTACACCTCTTTTTCTGAAAGATACTACCCTCCTGGACTTTGTCGATTCCCTTGAGGTACTTAAGTTTCTTTCATGTTCCCTCTGTTCCTCCTTCATCAAGGGTATACATATTAAGCTCTCAGTCTCTCTTCATATGGTTTCTGATGTAGACCCTGCACCATTTTAGTTGCCCTCCTCTGGACTGCTTCCACCCTGTCTATGTCCTTGCTAGAACAGCTGATCCCTCATGGAGGCTGCCAGAAGCCAGTTGTCTAGGTACGGACAGACGTAATGACAAAGTGCTAGTTTAGGCACAAAATGCTGTCTGGTCATTTTACAGGCTGTGGGGGTCCTTGTTTATGTGCACACCCCCGCATTACACATTATTACCCCCACAAACACCTCTACACGCTTTATGTCGTGAGCATTATGATAAAGATATAAAGTTCTTTAAAATGCACACCTGAGTGGTTGTGGGGATTTTAGCACTTTGAGGGCAAGCCTTGTTTGCTGCTTAAATAGATGTAATGGCCCTGTCTCCAGACAGCTGCAGCAACCACTGCAAGGCACTTTGTGAAAACATGTGGTGCCGAAGAAAGGCTGAAGGGCAAGGCCCGGAACTGGTAGCGTGGGCAGGAAGCACAGAGATGTGGACACAGGCATCCTGCATGTCGAGAGAATAGAGCCAA
Organism: Neoceratodus forsteri; assembly: GCA_016271365.2. NCBI lineage: Eukaryota > Metazoa > Chordata > Ceratodontiformes > Ceratodontidae > Neoceratodus > Neoceratodus forsteri. Next base: position 464,418,869 of record CM028133.1, on the reverse strand, counting down.
TACCCCCGATGAAGCATGGCGAGAAGGCCGGGCAGGGTCACCATCCTGAACCTCTTGTACTATATATGTAGGTGTTCAGGAGACTACGGTATAGGATACAGCAAAGATCCCCCATCTTCTTGGGGACCAAGAAGAAGTGGGAGTAGAAATCTTTTCCCGTTGGAATGGCAGGACAGATTCTATGGCCTGTTAGGACAGGAGGGCCTGGATTTCCACGTGAATGAGGGTGGCATGGGATGGGGAGTAGGTGGAAGGGATGGGAAGATTGCCCGGAGGTATCCGAGGAAACTCCAGAGCATATCCCTTCTCGATCAAGTGAAGTACCCAAGCATCTGAGGTGATTTTGGTCCATCCCTCTAGAGAGGTAATCGACCCCTACTGCTTCCGCCAAGGACTCTGCTGGAGGAGGACTGCGTAAGGAGTCAGGCAGAGGCTCTGGGAGTGGCAAGGAGACCTAGGGAAGATTGTGTTCCCAGGTCTCGAGGCTCCAGAGGGCTGGGGAAGGGGGGGTCTTGTATTTAAAGGCTCCTCTTGCTTGCTGCCCCTCGGACTGCTGACCCATGGAGCGACGAAATTGCTTCCATCTGGCAGGGGCTGGTTCCGATTTACACATTTTGTGGATGGACTGAACTGCTTTACCAGAGTCAGACCTGTGATCTTCTCCGAATGCTCTCTGAAAACAGATCCCTGAGGCTTCCCAATGAAAACCAGAAACCCTGAGCCAGGAGCACCTCCTCAGGCAGACGCCGGTAGCGGCAGCTCTAGCAGTGGTGTCTGCAGTCATAGGATGAGCGCAAAATGCATTTTCCAATGTTTCCAAGCCAGACTGGAGAATGTTTAACAGCTCCATTTTTTGGGAGGGAGGAGTCAGGCAGAGTCTGGGCCAACTCCAGGGCCTTTTGCCAAAGCAACTTTTGGCACTGCAGCATATCCGCTAAAAAGCTGAGCAACCAAATGGTACAGGCAGCAAAGGAGTAAATCTTATGGCCAAACTGATCTAGCCTCTCCTTTTCCAGGAGCTGGGAGCTCATAGGTTGAGATTGCCGAGACCTACAATGGGCTGCCGTTAGGACAATAGAATCGGCCAGTGGGTGCTCTCCCAAGGTGGGCTCGTTCTTAGACCATTAAAAATCGGTGCTTTTTTAGGGACAGTTGAAGCCGAAGAAGGGTGCCTCCAGGCAAGCCTGGTGACATCCTAAGAGAGGACCAACAATGGGGCATGACCAGCGGTTTAGGGTCACTCATACCTAGAAACTGGGCAAGCAGATGCCTTTCTGGATCCATGTCCTCAGTATCCCACTGGTTAAGGAACTGGATGTGATGCATCACATCCATGAAAGTGGGGTGCCCTGAGGTGACCGAGAAGAATCCATGAGAGTCTGGCTGAGGTGGAGGAGAAGTTACTCCCCCCCCCCCCAGACCTGGAAGAGGTAGACAAGCTCCTCCCTGAAGATTCCAAAGAGTAGCATGGGTGTAGGAGTGCTGGGACCAACATCCTCGAGAATAGTGTCTGTCTGGAGGAAGACCGGGACAAAGAATGAAGTCTCAGTTTGTGACGTCGAGGGGGACCACTCATCTGAAAGGTCTGGAGAAGGGGTGACTCTTGGGTGGAGACAAAGGTTTCCTGGCTGGTGGAGGAGTTGGTGGATTAGGAGGGCCCTGAGGGACTCTTAAGGAATTCTGATCCAGTTAAGGGTTTGGGTGTTCCCTGGGCAGGAGGTCCCCTTTCATGGTGTTCCACCACGAGTTGAACAGGGCCCCCATGTCTGACAGCAAGAAGACAGGAGCACCTGGAGGGTCCGGCACTGATCGTGGGATGTTAGGAGTACCTGGTGTCAGCCCTGACAGTGCAGTTAAGTCTGTGTCCCCAGACCAGGTGACAGGATTATTGGGCTGTGGTCCCTCAGGTGGCAGGGTACCTGATGCCAGGTCTTCCAGTACTTGCTTATCTGGTGGCGCCAGGTTGTCTGTTGGCAATTCATCTGGCGTCAAATTAGGGGGTGCCAGGTTAGCAGATGGTGTCTGGGGCGGCGGCTTGGGAGAGGCCGACTGAGGGGGTGTTGCCCGGTTCGACTCCAGAGATGCAGACAGAGGATGTCTGGGTCTGACATCTGCTGTCAGAGGTACAGACTGGTGTCTTATGCTTAGGGGAGCGGACTCCAGTCTGGAGCTCCTGGCATCTGTCGCTGGACCCAGATGTCCGCTCCGACAAAGACGCTCCAGCCAGGCACCCGCCTGCCATCCAAAGAGGAGCTGGCTGGACCCCCCCCCCCCCGATTTAGTCCCAGAAGGAGGATGAAAGGGGCCTAAGACTCAGGGAAGGGGTCGAAAGCCCTTGCCCTTGAAGACCCCCTACCAGACGCCAGGACTAGGGCGGGGGCTTCACCAACGGGAGCCCAGAAGGATTTAAGGTTGCTAGAGGAGCAGAGTCTGACAACCTGTGGGATGTGGACTAGAAGAAGCCACTTTTTTGTGTGGGGATCTAGAGCAGGAATCCGATCTGGGTCTCTCCTTGTCCTTATGGTGGTGTTTCCCATTGGTCTTGTCTTTGTGGGAAGAAGGGAAGAAGTTGGGGAGGTTCCTGGGACCGAAGAGGAGGAACCATGGCTGTATGGGGTCCTCTGCATGGCAGCTAGTTGTTGCTCCAACAGGTGGCTCTTCAAGGCCTTCAGGTGACTGATCAGAGTCCTGCAGTTAAAACTAGGCCAATGCGGGCAGGCCTTCAAGTCATGGTTTGGGCCTAAGCAAATCAAGCAGGCCGAATGGCCATCTTTAGCCAGTATCCTTTCACTGTAGGTGCACTTAAGACTTCTGCCGCTCTGAAGATTAAGACATGCAAAGAATTCACTGATTTTGGTAAAAAATAAGAAAACGCAAAAAAAAAAAAAAACACGAAAATGGCAGTCAACTGTTAGGAGAAGTCTGTCCATGGAGCTGATGTGCACAGGTCGATGGTGGGAAAAGAACTAAAGTAGGGTTGAGGACCGCCCCCTTTATACCACTGACTGACATGTAAGGCAGTTGGACATCAGGAGTGGTCCCCGCTGTATAATGCAAGCTAGAATTTTTCTGTGGTGTCCTAGTGTCTGGCAGCAGAGTCCATATGATCTAACCTGCTGCAAGAACTCTTCTACGAGTAAGATACTGCGAGTCCATGACAAGGTCAGTGACTGGCCTGTGGGTGGATGTCAGAGGAGGAACAGACTAGGGGGCCAAAAGCACAGAAACAGCAGATGGCAGAAAATAAACCCTCACTGCTTCGATCATAGCTCCAAAAATCTGACCATGTAGCCTTACAAGTGGCTCCATTCCAACTCTAGAGAATAATTCAGATGCTGATCACACAAAAATTTTATGGCAAGATTTGGAAACATTTATGGAAAAGTTTCATGTGGTACTCTGGGTTGGATTGCAACAGCCGAGACATTTAACCTGGATCAAAATAAAAAAGCTTGCCACACCCACACCTTTATAAATATAAAACTATTTACCATAATCTTGGTCGGGATCCCTTCCTAGTTGTACAGACACCAGCTTGTCACTCACCAGTTTGTGCAATGAGCCAGGAATCTATAAACGTGAGGGGGTGGAAAAAGACATTATTACCATCTCTCCAAAATGCTATGGTTTGAGTTTTTACACCAGTTACATTTGAGTTGATGTGGATGAATAGACATAGCTCCCAGTGTAAAACATGGATAATGTATTCCACATTGTGCCTACCAGGACAGCTCCATGAGATTCAGCATCAGAACTAGCTGGAATAGGGGTGAACATAACCCAAAGCAGACGCTGGTTGGGGAAGGGCTAAAAATGGCAATTTCTACCACAGAAAAGGGATTGACATTTTGGGGTACTTTTGCACTTTGGCCAAGTGGACAGTGAAACATTCTAGCACTCCCCATGTGGCCAGGGCTGGCCTCAACCTTTATTCTCTGTCCTCCACCTTCTCCCCGTCTCCCCCAAGCACATTTAATATATTAAAAAAATTTGTCAGCTCCAGACACAGCCCTCCCTAACCCAACCCCACCATTCACCAAAAGACAATACATAAATGGCAGCCCCTTCCCCCCCACTTACGACTATGTGCTAGTCATCAAAAATCCAGGATAGTGTAGTTACCCCCTTTCCCCACAGTGCGCCAGCACCAATTTGCATTCATTATCATCATGGACTTAGTGTGGAACATGACCTGCTGGTGGGGTGGCAGTCTGCATCACTGATGACGATAGGCAGACTGATCAATACAATGGTCACAGTTTTGGTTAACCAGTGACTTACTAGCCAGCAGTCTGCTGGCCACCAACTGTTGGCAGCGGCACTCAAACCAGAGTCTCTGCAACGCAAGGGATTGGTTCGCTCAGGTAACTAGGTGCTCTAGACAAGGAAAGATTCTATAAACAGAAGCACAACACTGGAGTACAGTCAAAGAACAAAAAATGCAATGAGTTTATTAGCTCAATAAGATGAGTGAAACAGCACAGTAAAGCACAAATAAATACCCCCCAAAAAAAAAAAAAAACACCTTCACTTCCACCACATCTTCATCAGGGGCCATTGTCATTTTCTCGATTTAAACTTACTGCATTTATTTAGGGAGGCAGTATAGCACAGTGATTAAGAGCACCGAGCTGAAAACCTGGAGAACTCAGAATCCCAGTCACCACTTGCATACTGCGTGACCATGAGCAAGCCACTGAACTTCAGAGTGCTCCCAGAACACAGCTGGAAACGAGCCTCATCTTAGTACATCTTTCCTGGCCAAAAATTGAAAAATAAATTTGTCCTCAAGCGTACTGGTCTCAAAGCAGGGTCATCAGCTTCAGAACTCTGCACTTGACCGCTAAGCAGCACCAGCCAGAGGCCAGCTATTCAAAACATTGCCCTGGTGCAAATGAGAGTTTGCCTGCGCAAACCAGGTTTTCGTGTGGACGTCCCTTATTTGGAAAGGCTGGTTAGCGCGAGCAAACAGGGTTTGTGCCTCGACAATATTCGGGGGGGGGGGCGCAATGCAAATGAAGGGGCAGGGACTTAACATTGGCGCAGTTCAATATTCAGAGTATGTATGCTGTGCAAGGCCATTTTGCTCAGTCCCCTTGCATGGCAACACACCACTGATAGAAACCCAGACTTACTCCCACGCAGCTCTAGTGGTGGTGGAGAATTGTGGTGCCCCCCCCGACCCCCAACAACACAGTCCCTGGTAGTGGTTCTCCCCCATGGATCGTCATCCCGATGCAAACTGTAATCTTTCCCTGGTAGTAGTGGTCCCCCCCACTGATCGCTAGTCCCAGTGTAAAATGTCTTGTGTTCAGTGGTCATCTGCACCCCCATGTAAAACGTAATCCTTCCCTGGTGCTGGTTTCTCCCCGCCAAACAGACTGCCATCCTGAGGTAGAATGTAAAATTTCCCTGTGGACAGTGGTTGCCCCCACCACCCGCCGATTAACACTCGATATTAAAACAAATTCCCTGGTGTCAAGTGATCCCACTCACACCAGCTGTTGCAATAATATTTCCTGGTGTCTAGCAGTCCCTCCCCCACCTGCACCCATTCCCGCTGTTTCAATAATTTTCTCTGACTAGCAGTCCCTCCCCCCACCCGTACCCATACCCAATGTGTTACCATGTATTCCCTGGTGGCCAGTGGCATCACCTGTCTGACACACTGACCATTTCTGTGGTGTCCAGTGTATCCCCACTTCCATTCTAATCCCCTCTAGATAAAGGATAAACCATTCCCTGGTGTCTAGTGGACCCCCCCCAATGGCAGTAGTGCCCCACCATCCCACTCCTTCCCCCCATCCAGACCTCGAGCCGGTGACAGGTACGGCCAGTAAAGAATCACGGCACACCCTTACACACAAGGGTCAAAGGCACGTATAACATACTTCACCAATTTCTTAAGTCCTTTATTGCATCCAGCAAAATGTTGAACAGCCCTTCGGGTTGGGAATGCGGCAAGCAAAAAACTCCTACGTTTCACCTTTTACTATTTGTAAAATCTGAACTTTTAGTAAATGGAATAATTGGTGAAATGGAAATAAGACTTCAGTTCTCCCTTGTGACACCTTTGTACAAATAGTAAAAAAATGAAGCAACCAGAATGCAAGGGATATAATTATCCCAAGTCATGTACTTAAATGATAACATATGCGCTCCTAAGTAAACACAGGGAAAAGTACAGTTACGTAAGAACTTACCGTAACAGTAGCTCTTCAAGAACAGCTCTTGCAGCAGGTTACACCATTAGGACTGAAGCAGTCAGGCATCAGGACCCCATGAAAATTTTCTAGCTAGCAGTCTTCAGCGGGGACCGCCTCAGACATCGGTCCCGCCCCCGACATCAGGCGTAGTACATAAGGAGGCAGTCCCGCCACAATCCCCAGTTCTCCCGCCGGAACTCCCAGCCGCTGGATGACAGAAGGGGAGACCCAGGATCCGCCATCAGATGGCCAAGACTAAAAACAAAATCACTCCATCCTGAAAATGGATGTTAAGTTATAACCTACCTCCTCCAACGGGGAATGGTGGGTGGGAAGGTACCTGCTGCAAGAGCTGTTCTCGAAGAACTACTGTTACGGTAAGTTCTTACGCAACTACTATCTTACTTAGAGATACAGCTCTTGCAGCAGGTTACACCATTAGGACAGATTCCCAAGCAATAGCAACAATCTTATGCCATTGGGAGGAGGAAAGACAGATTACCACTCTGCTCGAACCTAGGACCAGAGTCCCTGGAGGACAGCTAGGCCAAAACCTGCCCTGCGCCTTGAAGCGATACCCAGGCTGTAATGCCCAATAAAGGTATGCACCGAGCTCCAGGTAGCTGCAGCACAAATAGCTGAAGTGGAAACATTCTTCAGCGCTGCAAAGGAGGTGGCCACTCCTCTGGTAGAATGACCCTTGACCACGCCTGGCAAGGGTTTGCTGCGCTTGTCATAACAGAAAGATACACTGGATGAGCCAACGTGAAAGGGACTGTTTAGAAACCGGAGCCCCTTTCATCCTCTCAGCAAAGGAGACAAACAGCTGATCCGCTTTCCGGTACTGTTTGGTTCTGGTCAGATAATATCTGAGACACCTGTGAACATCCAGGGTGTGAAGCAGTGCTTCTCCTCGACTGGTGTACTTGGGAAAGTAAGCAGATATCCTGATTGAGGGTAAGGGCTGAAACCATCTTAGGCAGAAACTTAGGATTTGTCCTCAGGCATACCCTATCCCGGTGGAAAATTAAATAGGGCTCTTTGCACATGAGTGCATGTAATTCCGAGATTCTTCTCGCTGAAGTAACTGCAACTAAAAAACGTTTTCCACGACAGAAAACGTAGCTTGCACTCTGCGGCTGGTTCAAAGGGTGGCAGCATCAGCTGCTCCAGGACGAAGGGCAAGTCCCAAGGAGGAACCGGATCCTTGATAGGTGGCCTAAGGTGGAGGACCCCCCCTTAAAAAGGCACGAGTAGTGTCCAATTGAGCCACCATACGATGGCCTATGGGGGCATGATAAGCCGAAATTGCACAAAGATGCACTTTGATCAAGGAGTAAGCCAGTCCAGAATGGAAAAGTGAAAGTGGGTACTCCAGCACCAGCTTCTCAGGGCAGTCTAAGGGCGAGACCCCGCGTGTTTACGCCCACAAGCAAAATCTGCGCCACTTCATGGCGTATGTTGCATGTGTTGCCGGTTTTCTAGCAGCGGAAAGTACATCCGCCACCTCTTGCGAGACCCCGTGTCGCATCACGGCTATGTCTCTAGGAGCCAGGCATGTAGGTTTAGTGAACGCAAGTCCGGATGAACTAGTGAACCCTCCTCCTGAAACAAGTGGGAGCTGATTGGCAAGGGAAGCGGAGGTTCCCAGGATAGCTGATGCAGAAGCGGGAACCAGATTTGCCTGGGCCAGAAAGGCGCTACCAAGATAAGCATCTCGTGCTCCCTGCGAAGTTTGAGAACTCCTCTCTGGATCAAAGGGAAAGGAGGGAAGGCACAGAGGAATCTGCCCGCCCAGGAGAGGGACAATGCATCTCGCCAGAAAACACCAGGCCCTGGATCTAGCGAGCAAAAAATTGGGCAGTTTTGCGTTGGATGGGGACGCGAATAGATCTAATTCTGGAGTGCCCCATCTGTGGAACAGATTCTTTGTCACCTCCTGTAGAAGTTCCCATTCGTGGACTCTGGCCTGGGAACAACTCAGGCTGTCTGCAATGGTATTGTCCACCCCGGGTACTTTTTGCAATAAGGTTTGCGCCGTGTCATATTACCCATTCCCACACTCATGGCCTCCCTGCAAAGGGGTTAGGAGTGTGCCTCCTTGTTTGTTGAGGTAATACATCACCGCAGTATTGTCTGTTTGCAACAGGAGAGTACTCTGTGGGATCTCAGACTGGAAGGCCTGCAGGGCATAAAAGACCGCCCTCATCTCCAATATGTTGATGTGGAGATGGGATTCCTGGATTGTCCATGTGCCCTGGGACCTCACCCCGTTCAAGTATGCTCCCCACCCCAGCCCCAAGGTGTCTGAGGAGAGAGTTACCATCGGGGACGGCACTGTGAAGGGAACCCCCACGGAGAGGGTTCCTGGATCTAGCCACCATTGCCAGTCCTGAACCACAGCCTTCGTGATTCGGACTGGTTGCTGCAGATGGTCTTGCCTTTGGTCCCACTGCACCCTTAACATCCACTGGATTACCCGCATGTGGAGTCTTGCCATCATGACTGTTGGAATGGCCGCAGCCATGTGTCCAAGCAGGCGAAGGACCAGTCTGGCCGGGACGGTCTTCTTTGCTGACAGATCCCTTATGAGGGACCAAATGCGTTCTACTCTGTCCTCGGGAAGAAAAGCTATTCCCTTGACAGTGTCCAGAACTGCCCCTATAAACTGCAGTTTCTGTGACTGTACCAGGAGAGACTTCTCGTAGTTGATGAGGATGCCCAGAGACTGAAAAAGGGTCTGGGTACACTGAATGGCCATCAGCAATACCTCCTTGGAGGGGGCCATGAGAAGCCAGTCGTCCAGGTACGGGAACACAGTGGTCCTGTCTCCTTAGAGATGCTGCCATGACTTGGTAAATACCAGAGGTGCTGATGACAGCCCGAAGGGAAGCGCCCGGAACTGATAATGGTGGCCGAGAAACTAAGTGCAGGAACCTCCTGTGCACTTGAGCAATAGGGATGTGCAGGTAGGCGTCCTGCATGTCCAGGGACGCCAAGAAAGCGTCCTTCAGCATGGGGATTAAACCCAGAAGGGACACCATGTGGAAGCGTTTGTAGATGACCGACAGATTGAGGTTGCTGAGGTCCAAAATTGGACAGAGGTCCCCTGTTTTTTTTGGAACCAGGAAGAAGTGCGAATAGTAACCTGTTCCTCTCTGGTTCCCTGGAACGTGCTCCAAAGCTTCCTTCTCTGGAAGTGCGAGCACTTCCTGCTGTATGAGCAGGGCATGATGACCCGAGTAACGGGAAAGCAGAGGCGGCCTTGTGGGCGGGTTGTCTACAAATTCCATATAATGGCCTTTTTCGACCAACTGTAGCACCCACCTGTCTGTGGTGATCGACCGCCACCCTGGCAGGTGGCCTGCGATGCGACCCCCAACCTTCATTTCCCGTTGATCCTGAGGAGGGGCAGGGGCTGGGAAGGAGTCATGCTGTGGCAGCATTGGGTCCTGCAGGTTGGGCCGACTGTGGCCCGTTGGCCTCTGCCCGAGGATGTCTTAACCTGGGCTTTTCGGGTGAAGGAGCCCCTTTGTTCCTGGCCGGAATGTGGTTGTTGCCCTTGGGTCTGGCTGCGAAAATGACTGGTTCCTGCGAAAGGAACTAAGTAGAGACCTGTACATAGCATGCACAGATCTAACCGCCTTCCCAGCTTCCTGCAGTTTGGTTATCACCTTTTCCGAGGCTTTGGCAAACAGAACTTCGCCATGATAAGGGGCGTCCCTGATAATCTTCTGGACATCCAGGTTAAACCCGGAGACACGCCTGAGGCTGCAGCTCTGGCCAAAGAGTCCGCAGAGTTGTATGCGGCTCTAAGCACCTGGATCCCCACGTCCGAACCCGTACGGAGGAGTTGCAACAGCTCCTTTTGGTCACCATCTGGCAGTTTTTCAGCTAGGTCCTGTCCCTGCTCCCACAACGCGTTTTGGAACCGAACCATGTGGGTGAGGTAGTTTAACGACCTAATGGCGCAAGTCGCAGCCGCAGATGTGCGCCTGCCCAGGAGATCCAGCTGTTTGGACTCCGGGTCCGGTGGCTATGTGCTCAAGTGCTGTGGTTTTTGAGACCGGTCATGTGAGGCCGTAATGACCAGGAAATCAGCCAGAGGATGGTTCGTCAGGTACTGGTCCTCCCTTGGGGCCTTGTACAGGCAGTCAGCCTTCTTCGGCACTGCTGGAGTCGAATGTGGATGCTTCCACGCTGCCTTGGTGACGTCCACGAAGGTGTCCACCAAGGGTGGCACTACCACAGGCTTGGGGTCTTTTTGCCGAAGGTAGCGGGTGAGGCATAGTCTCTCTGGGTCAAGCTCTTCAGCATCCCACCCCATGTTCTCCTGGATATACCTTATGATTTCGGCGAACGAGGGGTCATCCGGAGGGGACCTAGGCAGGTCGTGTGGGTCCGGAGAAGGGACGCTGATTGGAGAAGGAGATCTGGAGCACACAGAGGTGTCAGATCTAGAGTCCTCCACGGATGGTGTATACCGATGCTGTCTGGGTCTCTTGGGGCTAGGGGACCCTGAGGTGGATCTTGAAGGAGGTCTTCTCCCCGAAGATCTGCCCCTAGGAGGGGATGCTGGCTCCTTGGGGGTTGATACCTGTCCTGCTGATCCCCTGGGTGGTGGTGGGGGTGCAGGCGTTGAAGATGTAGCCGGTGTAGGAGGAGGTTGTGTGGTGACCACATCCTTCTTGATGGTGTCCCACCAGAAGGTGAAGAGCTCCTTCACTTCTGTCAAGTTGAGGCCTGACGGGCCGGGTGCTGGTGGCCTGTCACCGGGGACAGACGTCGGGTCCCTGGGGGTCTCCCGGTCCGGGAAGGGTTCCCGTGGGAGCTCGATGGTTCCGGAGTCGCCCGCCTGGTCTTTGGGCTGGGTAGTGTCGTCCTCCTCTTCCGACAGATGTCGGAAGGCGGTGGTGTGGTCCTTCCTTCTGTAGTAGCAGACATCTGTCCCCCAGCCGCATCCTCGGGGGTGAACGCCTGACCAGCGACGGGTGACGTACGGTAGCCGGTTCTCAGGACTGCCTATGTAGTTTAGCTGACGTCGGGTCAGACGTCCGCTTCAGGGAGGTCAGCTCCTTAGTCTTACGCTGGGGTGGCGGCGGTTGGGAGACAGACCCGACGTCTGATGACGGGAGGAAGACTTATGGTGCTCCCCAGACCTGGCGAGGCCTTGGACGGAGTGGATGAAGACACAGGCCTGGAGATCTTGACAGGCTGCAGAGAGGAGGAACCACTAGCCGTTCTGACGAGAACCGGGGGAGGCTGAGAGCGAGCCCTAGAGGGGGAGTGGTCAGACCTGGAGCTGGAGCTGCGGGAGTCAGAGGCCCTGTAAGGGGATCTGGGTCTTGCCTTCTCCCGGTGCTTTCGCAATGTCTGTGGGACTTCCCGACCCCCGAGGAAGGGTCTTTATCCATCGCTTTGAGTTGTTCCTCAAGAAGAAAAGCCTGAAGGGCTTTCTGGCGGCGGATCCTAGTTCGGCTGTTGAAGCCCTGGCAGAAGGAGCAGGCCTGGGTGTCGTGGTCTGGGCCCAGGCAGTGCACACAGGCTGAGTGAGGATCCTTAAAAAGGATCTGCTTGCCGCAGGCACACTTGCATGGATGACCCTCCAAAGAGATGTTTGGAGAGGACATCAGACGAGTCCAGTGAGAAAAAGGTAGAAAAACTTTGGAGTTTCCTAGTCGTCGCGCACTAAAGACCGTGAGGCCGATGCTGCGAAGTAGACGGTGGGAAAAGAAAGTACAGTTATGTAAGAACTTACCGTAACAGTAGATCTTCGAGAGAGGCTCTTGCAGTAGGTAATTACATATAGGACTGACGCCGGCCGGCAGCAGGACCCCACGGAAAAATTCCTAGCTAGCAGTCCCTGGCGGGGACCGCCCCCACGTCAGGTGACTGGCGTCATAAGACGTCGGTATAAAGGGGCGGTCCCGGACGCCCGCCTTCCAGTTCTTTCTCGCCACAGGCCCAGAAGGCCAGGACTAGAGAGCAGCAGATATTTCTCAATGGAAAAGGAGCTGAAAAGCCTAGGGGATGGAGGCGGAGAGTATTACTGCAAGAGCCTCTCTCAAAGATCTACTGTTACGGTAAGTTCTTACATAACTGTACTATCTTACTTCGAGAGGGCTCTTGCAGTAGGTAATTACATATAGGACAGAATCCCAAGCAGTCTGGAACAAACGAAAGGCACCGGGAAGAGGAACTACTCCAAAAAGTAGAAAATAGTCTAGCCGGTCTCAAGAAAAAGAGGCCTTGCAAGACAGCTAACCCGAAGCCTGCTCTATGGCGAGAGGCAATGTCCAAACTGTAATGTTTAGTAAAGGTATGGACAGAAGTCCAAGTGGCAGCAGCACAGATGTCTGCCGCAGACACGTTCTTGAAACAAGCTGCAGAGGTGGCAACTCCACGAGTGGAGTGACCTCCGACTTGACCCGGGAGGGTCTTGTACTTGTCATAACAGGAAGTGATGCAATGGGCCAACCATTTTGATAGGCATTGCTTAGAGACAGCATTGCCTTCTTTTGTGAGCTTAAAGATTTAACAACTGATCAGTCTTTCTGAGATCCTTTGTCCCATCGGTAGTATCTCAGAATCCTGTGAACATCCATGGTATGGAGCAGGTATTCTCCTTGATTGGAGTACTGCGTGAAGAAAGCAGGTAATTCAATAGACTGATTCAAGGTAGATTCCGCCCACCTTCGGAAGAAACTTAGGATTCGTGAGCAAGAGTTACTCGCTCTTTGTGAAAATCAAATAAGGGATTTTGCACATGAGGGCCTGGAGCTTGGAAATTCTGCGAGCAGAAGTAATGGCCACCAAGAAGAGAGTCTTCCACGATAAAAACTTCAAGTCTGCGGAAGCTGCAGGCTCAAAGGGAGGAAGGGTAGGTTTTGAGGACAAAGTTTAAGTCCCAAGGCGGAGCTGGAGCCCAGACAGGGGGTCTGAGATGAAGGACCCCCTCTAAGGAAAGTTTTGGATACCTCCAGCTGGGCAAGTGCCTTCTCCGTGAAAGGGACATGGTAGGCTGAAATAGCCGCCATATGGACTTTCAAAGAGGAGTGACTGAGACCTAGGTCGAAAAGATGACGCATGTACTCAAGCAGAATGGTCACAGGGCAGGAAAAGGGCTCCGCGTTCCTGGACGCAGCCCAGATAGAAAATCTTTTCCATTTCATGGCATAGGTGGACCTAGGCCTCCACCAGAATCTCGGCCACCTTAGGAGAAACGCCAAAACGAGCTTGAGCTAGGTCTGTAGGAGCCATGCGTGAAGTTGAAGGGACTCGAGTCCCGGATGGACCAGGGTCCCCTGATCCTGGGTCAGCAATCCTTGAGAGGAAGAGGAAGGAGGAGGAACCTCAGAGTATTGTTGTAGAAGAAAGAACCAGATTTGCCTGGGCCAGAAAGGAGTGATCAGAATCATTCTCGCTTCTTCTAAAGAAAGCTTCTGAAGCACACGAGGGACCAGAGGAATTGGGGGAAAAGCATAGACGAATCTGTCCTTCCAGCTTAGAGATAGAGCTTCGCTCCAGAAAGCGCCTTGCTCTGGAGCAAGCGAGCAAAAGATTGGAAGCTTTGCATTTTGGGAGGAAGCGAACAGGTCTATCTGAGGAGTCCCCCAAATCTGGAAGATGCTTTTTAGAACTTTTTCGTCCAATTCCCACTCGTGTGGAAGAGCCGACGAGCGACTGTCTGCCAGGACATTGTCGACTCCCGGAACATGGATCATCGTGAGGTGGCGGTTGTGGAGAGTTGCCCAATCCCAGACCCTCATCGCTTCCCTGCACAGCGGGTAGGACAGAGTTCCTCCCTGCTTGTTGATGTACCACACCACGCACATCAGTTTTGACAGCTAGGTGACCGGGAAGGATGTATTGGTGAAGGGCCTGGAGCACATACAGCACTGCTCGAAGCTCGAGCACGTTGATGTGGAGAACTATCTCCAACTTTGACCAAAGGCCTTGGGTTCGGTGAGGACCCAGATGGGCTCCCCAACCTTCGCCTGAAGCGTCCATGGTCAGAGTCTGACCAGGGGGAGGATGAAAGAAGGGGACCCCCGGAAGAGGGTCTCTCGAACCATCCACCATTGCAAGTCTCTTACCATCGGCGAGGAGATCAGAACCAGATCTACTGTAGGTCGTCTACTCGTTGATCCCACTGAGATCGAAGAGTCCACTGAGAGATTCTCATGTGGAGGCGTGCGCGCAGAACCGTCGGGATGGCCGCCACCATAAGCCCCAGTAGACGGAGCACTGACCTCGCCGGGACCCTCCTGTGTTCTGATAGGAGGGAAATCTGTGACTGGAGGGAGGCCCCCCTTTCCGGAGGCAGAAAGGCTTTGCACAAAGTTGTGTTGAGAATTGCCCCGATGAACTGGAGCCTCTGTGAAGGATCCAGGTGAGACTTTTAATGGTTGATGGTAATACCCAGGCCAGTGAAAACTTGCTAGATGAGGGAGAGAAAATGCAGGAGTTCCTTCCTGGACGGGGCCGCCAGGAGCCAGTCGTCCAGGTAGGGGAAAACCTGAGCTCCCAAAGAATGCAGGTGGGCCGCTACCACCGCCAGGCATTTGGTAAAGACTCGGGGGGCCGAGGAAAGACCAAATGGGAGCGCCCGGAATTGGTAGTGGACCCCCTGGAACGCAAACCTGAGGTACTTTCGGTGCGAAGGGTGAATGGGGATGTGCAGGTACGCATCCTGCATATCTAGTGCACAAAGCCATTGGCCCGGCCGAAGCAGGGGCAAAAGGGATTGAAGGGAGAGCATTCTGAACCTCTTGTACTCCACATGCAGGTTCAGGGAGCTGAGATCGAGAATAGGTCTGAGATCTCCCGTCTTCTTTGGTACAAGGAAGAAGTGGGAATAGTACCCCGTCCCGTAGAGGTGTGGAGGGACGGGCTCTATAGCCTGTTTCGCAAGGAGCGCTTGAGATTTCTTCCTGACCAAAGGAAGATGGTCCCTTGAGTAAGCGGAATTCAGGGGTGATGTGGAGGTTTCTGCAGAAACTCTATGGAGTGCCCTCTGCTATGATCTGAAGCACCCATGAATCCAAAGTTATCCTCTCCCAACCCGAAGGTGGAGGAGAACCCCCTCCTACCGGTTCCTCCGGGGCGTCCGGAGGCGGTGGGAGAGGGAAGCAGTCCGGTGGTGTGAGGCAGCGCCGCAGCTGGGGCACCCATTGCTTTTTTGGGCGGCGGGGGCCTGGCAGCTGTGGGGGCCCCGACGTTTAGTGGCCCACCTTCCCGGAGGTTTTGCTCGAGGCCGGCTGCGTCTGCGAAAGGGATGGCGCTGTGGGGGATGGGGACGGTACATTGAATCAACGGATTTAAGGGCCATCCCCTTCTCCTGCAAATCAGTGATTATGTCCTTGACATCACCACCGAAAAGCACAGAACCCCTGAAAGGTGCTTCTTGGATGGCTGACTGCACCTCCGGGACCAGACCCGACACATGGAGCCATGCGTGACGCCGAAGACTTATGGCGAACGCAGAGCTCCGTCCTGCGGTGTCCACTGCATCGTAGGTCGTCCTCAGAATGTGACGACTGGCCAAACGAGGAGAACGGACCAGGTCGGCCAACTCCTGCTTGAGTTGAGAGTCAGGCAAAGAGTCAATCTTGGATTCCGCCTGGGTAAGGACAGCCTTCTGGTAATCCCCCATATGTGCTACATAGTTCAGGGACCTAATCCCCAGTGTGGAAGAAGCATAGATCTTCCTTCCATACTGATCCAGAAGGCGAGATTCCTTATCCGGGGGAGACGAGCTCAAGTGTTTTGGGTGTGCTGACCGGCGCTAATCACAACCGAGTCTGCACGGGGTGAGATCTAAGTGTCCCACCCTCGGAGCCTGGTATAGCCTGTTCGACTTCCTGGGAAGTGGGGCTAAAGCGACGGTTGTTTCCAAATAGTGGAAACAAGGTGGGCGAGGCTTGATCCAGGGTGGCACTAAGGTAGGAGCCGTAAGGGGCAAGTCCAGATGTTCGCCGAGTTTTACCCGCTGAGGATCTGGTTCTAAGGAATGCCACTGATGGACTTCCTGGATCTTCCTGAGCAACTCCATGAAGGAAGGATCCTCCAGAGGAGTCCTCGGCCGGGGCTTGGACGGAGAGCGTGGCTCGTCATCTTTCTCGGAACATCCATCAGAAGTGTCTGAGGAGTCCGAGAGAGAAGGGGGAGGAAGAATCTGAAGCAGAGTAAGACTCCCTAACCCGTCTAGGGAGAGGAACGGGTTCCTTGGGAGGGATCCCAGAACGCGTGTCCTGCCCCTCTCTGGATCCAGAGGGCAAAACCCGGGAATCCGGAGGAGGAGAGGGAGAGTGCCGTCTAGGGCGTACGGGAGCCGGGGGTGGCATCGCTAGCTGCAGACTGCTCTCTACTTCCTTGGTGAGCTGAGCCTTGGCCCCAGCCCACCAAGAGGCAAGAGAGTCTCCTGAAGATCCACCGCGCCTAGGGGCGGAGGAGAAGGGGAGTTGTACTGAGGAAACCGAGGGGAGTATCCAGAACCCGCCGCGAATGCCGAGTCTGGTACTGTATGCCTGGTACTGCGGCAGTGAAGGAGTCTGCACCGGGTATGGCAGTGCAGGATACTGCGGGCCTGGGAAGACCGGCGTCTGATACGACGGCGGATACCCAGGCACTGGAGGAGCTGCCGGAGCAGACGGTCCAGCTGGGTACTCCACGGGTAGATCAGCCGGGATAGGACCGTGGGGTGAAGGGCCCGAAGGAAGAGGAAAATCCCCTGCCAGTGTCGGAGGAGCCGGCGCCGGCGTCAGGGGAACCAGCGTCAGATCCGGTTCTTCAGGAAGAGGATCAGACGGTGAGCCCATGGCCCAGAGTCTCATCTGGGGACGAGGGGAAAACTCGGGGTCAGGCAGGGAACTGGGGTCCCCTGACTGCAGCGAAGGCTGCGGGGAGCCTGAAATGACAGAAACAGTAGGTTTCACCAGAGGCTCAGAGGTCTCTGCGCATCGCCGGAGGAGCCGACGTGTGGCTTAAGGGCAGAGTCCCAGCGGACGCCAGAGGAGCCGGCGTCCGCTGGGGTCCCTCGTGAGGCGGGCCGAGGATGAGAGGAGGCCCGGTCCGAGACATTGCCGAGCCGCCCCAAAGCGGGTCGAGCGCATAGAGGCCTTCTCCTGGCGATATCGGAGGAGCCGGCGTCCGCTTAGGGAGGTGCACGCATCAGTAGGCGCAGGATTGCGGCGGTACTGGGACTGGAGTCTCCTTTGCCCGGAGACGCCCGGCGGGCTCGACTCCAACCCTGCCGGGCGGGCCGACGCTCCTCCAAAGCCTTGAGGCTGCCGCCTGGCTATCCCCGACGGATATTACCTTGCCCGTGACTCGGCCGGAGTCGCGAAGAAGCAGCCTCCCAGTGCCTTTCCTTGTCCTGCTTTTGTGCCCTTCAGGAGGTAGACGCCTGCCGAAGTTCTCTCAGCTTTTTCTCCATCGCAGACATCTTTTTGAGGAGATGGGCTTCGAGGGACTGCTGGCGTTGTCTGCGGGTGGCCGCGTTGAACTGGAGGCAGTGTGGACACTTGTCGACCGTGTGGTTGGGGCCTAGGCAGAAGAGGCAGAGGGAGTGAGTCTGTGAGGCAGTTGGGCGCCGCACTTATTCTTTGAAGGGGACGACATATACCGACGTTCACCTGACGAAAGAGGAATAAAATTCTGAAACTATTCGGAAAAAACGAAGTAACAGGACTGAACGATAAGAACTTAACCGCGAGACGCTGCACGAGCTTGGACGGAGGAAAGAACTGGAAGGCGGATGTCCGGGACCGCTTCCTTTACCCACGCCTTATGACGCCGGTCACCTGACGGGGGCTGTCCCTGCCAGGGACTGCTAGCTAGAAATTTTTCCGTGGGGTCCTGTCGCCAGCCGGCGTCAGTCCTATATGTAATTACCTACTGCAAGAGCCCTCTCGAAGTAAGATCTGGGGATTGTGGCAGGACCGCCTCCTTATGTACTACGCCCGACGTCTGGGGCGGGTCCGACATCTGAGGCGGTCCCCGCTGAAGACTGCTAGCTAGAAAGTTTCCGTGGGGTCCTAATGCCTGACTGTTTCAGTCCTAATGGTGTAACCTGCTGCAAGAGCTGTATCTCAAAGTAAGATCTGTTTAAGAGTCTCGAGTGTAAATGTTTAAATGTTTTGGTATATAGTTAAACATCATGGTGTACTTACTTTTAAAGAGAGGATTGTTGGGTTGGCCTGATGGTGTGGAGGGCTGAGGCAGCAATGCCTTACCTCCTGCCACACCAGCAATCCGTGTTCGTGGTGCGAGCGGGTCGGGGGCCAGCTGGGGTGGAAGAGGATCGAGCATCCAGAGAACTGCTCTCCTCTCCTGGGAAGGGTGGGGGAAACAATGGCTGTTTGCCTGACAAATACAGTAGGGCATGGTGGTGAAGCAGCAGACTGTCATGCTACAGGTGGATGCACACATGGCACACACACTGTCTGCACTGCACGCTCACCGCAATAAGGAAAAAAGGAAACTGCACCCAGGTTGAGCAGCTTGATGGCCATCCGCTTCATGCACTGTCTGGATGCCACCTGTACTGGATCTGGTCCTGGTGGGGAGTTGGGAGCTCAGACACCCCGCCACGGGGGGGTAAGCCATGGGG
Source organism: Neoceratodus forsteri (assembly GCA_016271365.2). NCBI lineage: Eukaryota > Metazoa > Chordata > Ceratodontiformes > Ceratodontidae > Neoceratodus > Neoceratodus forsteri. Next base: position 464,400,050 of record CM028133.1, on the reverse strand, counting down.
GTGGCTAGGTGGTGGCCTGAATGGGTGACAGGTGCAGACGGATGGCATCCGGAGAAAGTAGCGATGTCTGGAAGAAGCAGACCGGGACACACTGAGAGGAAAAAAAAAAGGATGATTGTTAAACGCAATTAGCACTTTGGATTTGTTACACATGACCTTTTATAAAATACTAAAAATGTTCACTTACACTAGAGGGCACTATCTTCGTAAAAGCCTAGGACTGGGTGAAACTGTACGGAGTTTTTTGCTTGCCACATTCCCAACCTGAAAGGACGGTTCAGTATTTTGCTGGATACAAGAACTTAAGAAATTGGTGAAGTACATTCCAAGTGCCTTTGACTTGTGTGTAAGGGTGTGCCATGATTCTTTACTGGCTTGTTATTTTCACTAAGCACCCCACACCTTGGCTAGGTTCTTTCTAGTGACTGGTACTGCTATCCGCCAGAACCAGCCACCAACTGAGCTGTCAATAAGCGTGTACCGTGCAATCAGCTGTTACAGTATGTGTTCATGGACAGCTCAGTTGGTGGCTGGCCATGGTGGAAAGCAGAGGGCTGTGCTGGTCGCTAACTCAGGGTCAAGATTTGGGGAGAGAAGATAAGTGGGGTGATGGTCTACTAGACACCAGGGAACGGAATTGTACAGCGTATCGGGAATAGGGAGGGTTCCACCAGAAACCAGGGAATAATTTATCTTTCATATGCAGGAGATTGGGATGGGGTAGGGATGCACTGGACACCAGGAAAACTGTCAGGCGGGTGATCAGGTGGGGGGAGGGACCACTGGATACTAGGGAATATTACTGAAACAGTGGGCATGGGTGGGAGGTTCAAGAAATTGTTTTAACATTGGGCAGTGATTGGGGGAACCACTAACACCAGGGGAGGATTAAATCTTACATCGGGATGGCAATTGGCAGAGTGGGGGGAGAGAATCAATGGACATTAGGGACACTTTACATTGGGATGGCAATCTGCAGGGAAGGCGACCACTGGACAGCAGGGATATTTTACACTCTACATCAGGGCAGCAATCAGCAGGGAGGCGGAACCACTAGCACCACTGACATCTCTATGGGACTGGGCAAATGGGGGCGCTGCGCTTAACTGCTGGGCTACCCATGCAAGTGAGCCCATAATGGCATGCAACTGTCCCCTTACTGTCTTGCATGCCCAACTGGTTCATTTGCATGGGGCTGTTTGAATATCAGAAATTTAGTGCGGGCGCAAGCCATTGTGGTGTCCTATTTCGGGGGCCATGTCTGCCCAGCACTAAGTGGTTTAGCACTGGGCCGACATGGCCCTATATTCAGTCAAGTTGCGCTGGTGCACTTTTCCACTGAATATAGCATTTTTGGATGCCTAGGCAACTGCAAGGCGCAGCACTAACGTTTGTGCTGTGCTTCGTGCTTTTTCAAATATCTGGCCCCGGTGTCGGCATAGCTTTTTTGGTCTCACATCTACCTCTGGGCCAGAAGGATATTTGTTCCAGTTCCACACCAGGAATGGGCTCGTAATACAATGCTGGCACTATAGTGCAGTACTAGGGGGATTCTGTTCTACTGGGGTGTGCCGTCCTTTGAAAGATGTTAAACTGAGGTCCTTTCTGCCCATCTTCAGTGCTGTCCTGGCAAAAGTCAAAACCAAGGCATTTTGCAAGAAGCAGGGGATTCCCTCAGATGTCTCGACAAACATTCCTCTTCCCATAAAGCCACTTCATGCAGTTGTCCAAGGCTGTATGTGGGTGCTGATGTGTGAAATGGCAGAGACTAAATTTTTACCATCCTTTCGCTACCAGTCTTTGCTTGTTAAATTCTTTGGGGTACAATGGTATTAAAAGCACTGTATAAAATGCTAATTCTAAGTCAATGCATCTCAAATGATGCCACTTGATTGCACACAGTTCCTCAAAACCCTAGTTAGAGGTGATGGAAATAAAGGTTACTCATCTGTAACTGTAGTATACAGTTTACATCCACATTATGGCAGTCCTCTAACAGGCTGGTTTGGACATCAAACTCTAGCTCCTCGCACAACCCAGGCAGTATATCCTCTGGCTCCACACTGGAAGCAGGGATCAGGCACCACACTGCCAGGAAAGGCCAAGTGGGTTGTGTGGATGTAAACTGCATAACACTCCAAGAAATACAGGTTACTCACCTGTAACAGGAGTTCTAGGAATGGTATATGCTGTTCATCCACACTGTCTGGCAGGTATCCTTGCCGCTTTAAATCTTGCCGGAAGGTCTTCAAGCTGGCTCCTCCCACCCACCCGGGTGGTAAAACTCTCGGCTCCACCCCATGACGCCAGATCTGGCCCGCTGGAAGCTCAGGTTGTGCGTCGAAGTCAGGGAGGTCGGTTGGGTCGTATGGATGAACAACATATACCATTCCTAGAACTCCTGTTACAGGTGAGTAACCTGTATTTCTAGGGACATGGATATGTTGTTCATCCACACTGTCTGGCAGACTCCTAGCAGTTCTCCGGGAGAAGTGAGGCAAGGCGCACACCCCCTACTTAGGGAATAGAGACTGGAGAACAGAGGCCCCAAAACCAGCATCCCGGCGCGACTCAAGGGCGATGTGGTAGTGGGTGATGAAGGTGTGTGCCGACTTCCAGGTAGCAGCCCTGCAGATTTCCTGGATAGGGACGTCCCTGGAAGCAGCCACTGATGCAGCAGTATGACAGGTAGAATGAGCTCTTATCCCTCTGGGAGGCTCCATGCCCACCAACTTATAGCAGAGATCTATGCACGAGGTGACCCACCTGCTTATCGTCCGGCTTGGCTGCAGGTCTGCCAGGTGCGGCTTCAGCGTGGGTGACAAACAGCTGGCAGAACCTCTCCCAAGATTTCAGCCGTGCACTCCTTATAGTAATGGCTTGCCCTTCAGGTCCAGAGTATGGAGCCTATGTTCGGCCTCCGAGGTGTGATTGGGGTAGAAAACCGGCAGACTCAACACCTGGTTAAGGTGAAACTCCGACACTACCTTCGGAAGGAATTTTGGGTGGGGGCGCAGGACAACCTTGTCCCTGTGGAAGACCAGGTAAGGAGACTCGATGCAGAGCACCTGGAGCTCTCCCATCCTTCTGGCTGACGTGATAGCCACCAAGAAGGCGGTCTTCCACGACAGGTGAGAGAGTTCACGCCTGTGCATTGGTTCGAATGGCTTGCCCATGAGCTTTGCCAGTACCAGCAGTAGATCCCACGGAGCTGGAAGTTCTCGCACCGGAGGGGAAATGTGATCAAGGCCTTTGAAAAAGCGTCAGACCACCTTCTCCTGCGCCACAGATTGCTTCCCGGCCCGCGCCCGGTAAGCAGAGATGGCTGCCAGGTGCACCTTAAGGGTCATCGATCTAAGCCCTTGCTGAGAAAGGGACCAAAGGTAGTCCAATATGCTTGCAAAGGAACAGGAGGAAAGGTCCAGGCCCTTGCCCTGGCACCAAATGGAAAATCTCTTCCATTTGAAGGCGTAGCATTTTCTGGTAGACTCCTTACAGGACGCCTCAACTACGTTGGAGGACCTCGTCGGAAAGACCAAAGGCCTGGAACTCTAGCCGCTCAGGAACCAGGCTGTCAGGTGCAGGGATTGAAGGTCCGGATGGAATACCTTCCCCCGATTGACAGAGCAGGTCCGGGCGAGCTGGAAGCTGCCTCGGAAGCCTGGAGCCGAGGCTGAGGAGATCTGGGTACCAGTACTGGCGGGGCCAGTCTGGGGCTATCAGAATCACCTGCGCCTTGTCCCTCCTTGCTTTGAGAAGCACCTTGTGCATCAAGGGGAACGGGTGAAAGGCGTAGAAGAGGCCCAGGGTCCACGGCCTCAAGAAGGCATCCCCCTGCAGTGAGCCCTGCTGAGGGGGGCGGGCATGGAACAGCCTCAGCTTCGCATTTTCCCTGGAGGCAAACAGGTCCACCTGAGGTGTGCCCCAATGGGAGAATAGATCTTGTACTACCTCCGGCAGGAGAGACTACTCGTGGGATGCAGCCTCTATCCAGCTTAGGGCATTGGCCAGGGTGTTGGAGGCTCCTGCCACATGAATGGCTAGGAGATCCGCCTCCAGGCTGCGCACGAGTGACCAGATGCGGAGAGCTTCCTTGCATAGAAGCATGGAGCGCGTCCCGCCCTGGCAGTTTAGATAGTACATGGTCGTGGTATTGTCCGTCTGGACCCGGACCACTTGACCCCAAGAAACGGAGCAAAGGCAGTGAGAGCTAGGCGGACTGCTCGGAGCTCCAGCAGGTTGATGTGGCATCGGGACTCCCTCGGGGACCAGAGGCCATGCGCTCAGTGTTCCCCCAGATGGGCACCCCAACCCATCAGAGAGGCATCGGTCGATAGAGAGACCGTCGGCTCGGGGCGGACAAACGGGATGCCCTCCTGCAGATGAACTGGAACGGTCCACCACTGGAGAGCGTTCCACATCCCCTGGGTCACCGTCACTAGCTGGTCCAATGGATCGCAGCATTGGGACCACTGGCTGGCCAGCCCCCACTGAAGGGGGCGCATGTTCCAGCAGGCCCAACGGACCACGCTGGTACAGGCCGCCATGAGACCCAGGAGGCGCAGGAAGTCCCGGGCAGGGCGCAATTGCCCAACCAGAAATGATTGGGCAAAGGAGGAAAGAACCTCGGCCCTGTCCGCCGGGAGCCGTGCTCTGGCTCGAAGAGAGTCGAGCTCTGCCCCGATGAAAAGAATCGCCTGCTTCGGCTCGAGTTCCGACTTGGCCTCGTTGATGAGGAGGCCGACCTGAGAGCAAACCTGGAGGGCCAGATCTCTGGACCGCTCCACCTCCTGTCTGGAGGGGGCTGCTATCAGCCAATCGTCCAGGTAAGGGTAAACCCGGACCCCTCGGCGCCGCAGGAATGCTGTCACCACTGCCATGCATTTGGTGAAGACCCTGGGAGCTGGAGATAAGCCGAAGGGCATGGCTTGGAACTCGAAAAGGGATCCCTCCGCTCGAAAGCGAAGGAACCTCTGATGTGACGGACGGATAGGGACGTGAAAGAATGCGTCCTGCAGGTCCAGAGAGCAGAACCACACGCCGTGTTCCAAGGATGGTATCATTTGAGCCAGAGTGACCATCCTGAAGGTTTGAGACCTTAGGAACTTGTTTAGGTCGTGAATGGGGCGCCAGCCCCTCGTCCGTTTCGGAACCAGGAAGTACCTGGACACGAACCCCAGGTCTGAGGGAGGGTCCGCCACCTCTCTGATCACCTCCTTCTCGAGGAGGAGAGCGATGTCGGCTCGGCGAGCCGACAGCGAGGCTTCGGACCCCGAGGCCCCCCGAGGTGAGACGGCTCTGAAGGGTGGGGCCTGCTCGAACTCCAGAGGCAGGCCCTTTCCCACCACCTCCAACACCCACCGGTCTGTGGTGATAACGGACCAGGCGGAAAGAAAGTGGCGAAGCCGCCCCCCCCATGGGGGCACCTGGGGTGAGGCGACGGGGTAGAGAGGCGACACCCCTCAACCCGTCACTGGGCAGGCTTGGAGGAAGGACGGGCCGAGGGACCTCCAGGGCCTTTACCTCCCTGCTTCCTGGAGGAGGAAGCCGAGGGCTTGGGTTTGGGATGCCAAGCTTGAGCCTGCTGGCCCGGACGTGCCGCGGGCACAGAGGGACGAAAGGGCTTAGGCTGTGGTCTGCAGCCTTTGTCCTTCTGTGCAGATGAGACCAAGTCCAAGGTAGCATTGGACTTCTCTATCCTCTGCAGGTGACCTTCCACCCAAAGGCCCAAGAGGTCGGTCCCCAGGAAGGGGACATCCGCCAACTTGTGCTGGGTATCCGAAGTGAAGGTGGATATCCTCAGCCATGCCCGATGGCGCATAGCCACTGTGGCCGCTACTGACCTGGCACATGAGTCTCCAATGTCCAGAGCAGTCTGAAGCTGCTGTTTGGCCACTGCCCTGCCCCCGCACCTGCCTAACTGTGGTCTGCAGGTCCGCCGGAAGATGAGGAACTACCTCATCCAGGGAGCCCAACAGGGCATGAGAGAAATGTGCCATGAGCACGGCCGAACTGGCCTGATGAAGGCCGAGGGAGGACGCAGCGTAGACTTTGCACCCGGCATAGTCCAATTTCTTGGACTCCTTGTCGGGAGGCTTGTCCACGCCCCTAGCTGCCATCAAGCATCGAAACGCTGTCGGTAACTAGCCCTCGGCTGAGGGTGTTCCAAAACCGGACAAGGAACCGGTAGGGATCGCATACTTCCTGGCCATCCTGGCCTCGGCCACCGGAAAGGCCTCCGTAAGGGAATCCCCTCGGTCCAGTATCTCCGTGAGGGGATACCTGGCCCGCTTAGACAGGTTTGAGCTTCATCCCGGTGGACTCCGAGATGAGCCGAAGCAATCCCAGATAGCCCTTCGTCCCATCGTCCATCGACTGACCTCCAGAGGACTCCAAGTCTACTCGCCTGGAGAAAAGGGAGGAATCGCTGTCGGACTCTGAAGAGTCCGCAAAGAGCTGCCTCGGGCCTGAGCCACCCTCCACCTGCAGAGGTCGATCGGGAGTGAGGGTGACAGACAGCCTATGGAGCAGTCCCTGAGCCGACCGAGAATTCTTGGTCGTAGCCCCAAATAATGACTGTGGAGGCGGAGGTTCCACCGGAATCGGTGGAGCAGCTGGTTTTGGCCGAACAACCGGCCTGGGAACAGGCTCCTCGGGTAAGTTGAGGGGTTGTTTCGGCTGCTCCGGTGACAGCCACTTAATGGCCGGGGAAGGCCTCGGCTTGTTCCCGGTCAGAAGGAGCTGTTGCCACATGAGGTCCTCATGCCGTCGACGTAGCTTACGTCGAAGCCTCCCCTCGTCCAAGGAGGAGGACGAGGACGAGAGGCAGCGCCGCTTACCGCGGTGCAGAGACAGAGACCGCCCATGCGGCGGGATCGGGTTGACTTGCGAGAAGTCCCAGACAGAGACCCTCGGCTTTTCTGAGGGCGTGCGGGAGGGACGGGGAACCGAACCAGAGGCACTGGCAAGCCCACGGGATCCTCAACTTCCCACCGGGGAACCGGGAGAGAGATCTCTGCTTCGCCTGGCGACAACCCGTCCAACGGGTCGAGAAAATCTCGCCTGCATCGACGGAGTCTGTCAACTGGCCTGACGGGACACCGTGAGACCAGTGGCCGAAGTTTAACGATCGACCGAAGTCGATGGCAGACAACTCGGGGAGAGGGACCTTTCCCGCTCCAAAGAGCGTCAACGGAGGGACTTGCCCTTGTCTCTCTTTTTGGACCGAGAAGAAGGTCCAGCAGATGTTGGTCCCTCTCCCTTAGTGGAGAGGGACAGACAAAGCTCCTTAAAAGAAGCTGTATAAGAGGAACCCAGGGAGAGTGGGATAAATGCCGCGGCCGAGGAAGATGCAGCCCGCGCCGCCTCCTCTTCAAGGGCGATCATCTGCTCTAGCGTTTCCGCCGAGCCCGCCACCGTGGAGACCGCCGACCGGGCCTCTTTTGACTTTAACAGAGGAAAACTTCTCTCCGGACGCCCCAGTTGTAAACAGGCAGCACGGTCTTCGAGGACGTAGGCTGAGAAGGAAGAGCACAGGTCGCAAGCCTGCGGGTCGTGCTCAAGGCCTAAACAGTAGACACACGTGGAGTGTGTATCTGTCCGAGACATCTTCTGCCCTCAAGGGCATCTCCGAAAACGAGGCGTCGATTTGTCCATCGCAGCCGCGAGGGATAGAAGACTGAAGTCTAAAAGTGCAAAGACTTTTAAATTCGCAAAACCGAAGAATTAGGAACCAGTCTTGTACGCAGAGCGTTAAGGAGGGAACCTGAGCTTCCAAGCAGTAAGGACGATCTGACGTCATGGGGCGGAGCCGAGAGTTTTACCACCCGGGTGGGTGGGAGGAGCCAGCTTGAAGACCTTCTGGCAAGATTTAAAGCGGCAAGGATACCTGCCAGACAGTGTGGATGAACAACATATCCATGTCCCTAGAACTACAGTTCTAGGTCAGCAACATATTTAAGGCCATGCAGCCATTCACTATCCACACTAGAAACATAGAAACAGACTGACTGCAGATAGGGACCACTTGGTCCACCCAGTCTGCCCATTTCCCTACCTATTGGATAAGCTGCAGATTCTAGTTAAACAGCCTACTTCCTGCAACCCCCCACTATAAACTGCCTCATGTCTGTCCCATGCATGTTTGAATTCCCTCACTGTTTTAGACCCCACAACCTCTCCAGGAAGGCGGTTCCATGCATCCACCACTCTCTCCGTGAAAAAGAATTTCCTCACATTACCCCTGAGCCGTCCCCCCTCTAACTTTAAATTGTGCCCCCTTGTTCTTACACATCTTTTTCTGAAAGATGCTACCCTTCTGGACTTTGATTCCCTTGAGGTACTTAAGTTCCTATCATGTCCCCTCTGTTCCTCCTTTCATCAAGGGTATACATATTAAGCTCTCAGTCTCTCTTCATATGGTTTCTGATGTAGACCCTGCACCATTTTAATTGCCCTCCTCTGGACTGCTTCCACCCTGTCTATGTCCTTGCATAGATGAGGTCTCCAAAACTGCACGCAGTACTCCAGATAGGGTCTCGCCAACTGTCTGTATAGAGAGATAACCACTTCCCTTTTTCTACTTGTGATGCCCCTCCCTATGCATCCCAGTATCCCCCTGGCTCTCCTTACTGACTTCTCACATTGCTTACCCACCTTTAGGTCATCTGATACGACTACACCCAGATCCCTTTCCATTATTATTGTTGTTAGTAACTCTCCTGCTATTGTGTACTCTTCTCCTGATTTTTATTTCCCAGGTGCATTACTTTGCACTGAATCTAAGTTGCCATATGTCTGACCATTCCTCCAACCTTGCCAAGTCCCTTCTCATCCTTTCTACCCCTGTATCAACTCTGTTACAGATCTTTGCGTCATCTGCAAAGAGGCATAACTTTCCTTCCAGACCCTCTGCAATGTCACCTATAAAGACGTTAGAGGACTGGACCCCGTACTGAGCCCTGAGGTACTCCACTAGTAACCCCCTTTCTTCAGAATGTGTTCCATTCACCATTACCTTCTGTGTCCTGTTGTGCAGCCAGTTTGCTACCCAGGCTACCACCCTGGGACCCACTCAAAGGCTGGCTACCTTGACTGTCAATCTTTTGTGCGGGACTGTGTCAAATGCCTTGCTAAAGTCTAGGTAGGCCATATCCACGGCCCCTCCCTGGTCTATTACTTTGGTCACCCAGTCAAAAATCTATTAGATTCGTCTAACATGACCTTCCTGCTGTGAATCCATGCTGCTTTGGGCCCCATTGCTTTGTCCACCTTGAGTTTTAGGAGTTCTTTCAGGACTCTTTCTTCTGTGAATGGACTGGTGTCAACCCCCCTACCCAGAGTGCTTCTATTGTCTGATTTAGGTAACTCCTCATCATCTTTTGTGAATACTGAGCAAAAGTATACATTTAGTATCTCTGCCTTTTCACTGTCTCCCTCTGCCCACCTCCCCTCTCCTTTATTAATCTTCACTATCCCTCCCTCAACCTTTCTATGCTCCCTAATGTACCTATAAAAGGTTTTATCCCCCTTCTTAACAGAGTTGGCTATTTTTTCCTCGGTTTGGGCCTTTGCTGGTCTGACTGCCTTCCCCACTTCTTTCTGCTTTAATTGATACAGTTCCTGGTTGTGCTCCTTCTGTGATTCCTTATACTTTTTTGAACGAAGCCTTTTTCTCCTTAACCTTCCCTGACACCTCTTTTCACAACCATAGTGTTTTTTTACTCTGCTTTGTTTTCTTTATTTGTTTCACACAAAGGCTTGTTGTCTCTATGATGGCAGTTTTGATTTTTCTCCATTGTTCTTCCACCCCTCCTTTTTGGTCATTTTATAGTGCATTCTTCAGGTATTCACCCATTTTGCCAAAGTCAGCCCTTCTAAAGTCCAGTATCCTTGTTTTTATATGGCTTATCTCCATGGTTGTGCTCATTGTGAAGCACACTGTGCAGTGGTCGCTTGTTCCCAGATGTGTACTGACTTCTAAATGTGTGATCCTCTCTCCATTTGAGAGTACCAGGTCTAGTATTGCTCCCTCCCGAGTGGGTTCTAACACTAGCTGTCTAAGGCCTGCCCCCTGCAGGGCACAGAGAATGACCCTGCTCTTGGATGTGGCTGCAGTACATGTTATGCAGTAAACATCTGGCATATTCAGGTCCCCCATCAACAGTATCTCCCCTTTTTCAGCCATTTTGAGAAGGTCCTATCATTTTGTTGTCCATTTCCTCCCCTTGAGACAGGGGTCTGTATATAACCCTTGTGCGGGGAGGTTCTCTGAGCATGATCTCCAGCAGAGAACGAAGGAGAGGGGACTCCCACATTTATATATACACTGATGCATGATGTCATGGGCGGTCCCTGGCTGGCTACTTGCAAAAGTTTGTGTTGTCCTAGTGGTTGGCAGCTGTAAGCACCAAAGGTGTGGCTGATATCCTCAAATGGGATCTACATGCCCTGCACCAGGGATGGTATAATCTGGTTCAGACTGACCTTCCAGAATTTGTGCTTTCATATGAACTACATAGAAACATAGAACTTTATGGCAGATAAGGACTGCTTGGCCCACCCAGTCAGGCCATTTTTCCCCTAGTCAGGCCATCCCCCCCCTCCCACATCTATACAGTTATGACAGCCCACACGGTCTCCAGTTCCCTTGCCCCTCCCTGCTTCCTACTAAAATTGCCTTGTGCCTATCCCATGCATACTTAAAGACCACCATAGTTTCTTCCCACCACCTCCTCTACAAGACTGTTCCAGGCATGCACCTCCATCAGTGAAGTATGTCCTCACCTCCAGCTTTACTGCATATCCGCTTGTTCTCTTTCTCTGAAAATGCTCTTTCCTGCATCTTATTTACCCCTGGGGTCTTTATATTCCCTCTCCCTTCTCTCTTTCAGAGTGTACATATTGAGGTCCTTCAGTCTCTACTAGTATGGTGTCTGATGTAGACCCTGTACCATTATAGTTGCCCTCCTCTGGACTTCCTCCACGCAGTATGTCCTTCTGGAGATGTCTCCAGAACTAGACAGTGCTCCAGGTGAGGTCTCACCCCCGAATGATATGGTGGCACCACCTCGCTCCTGCTGGTGATATCCCTCCCTACGTACCCAAACATTGCACTTGCCCTACGGCACAGCTTCACCACCTTGAGGTCATCAGATATAATTACTCCCAGGTACCTTTCCTGTTTGGTGACAGATACCTTTTCTTTTGTATTCCGCATCCAGGTTTCTGTGACAAGTCCATAATTTTACAGTTTTCTGCACTGAAACTCAGCTGCCATGCTCTTTACCACTCCCCATGTTCTCCAGTCACTGCACATTATTTTCACCCCCTCTGGAATTCCCCCCATATTGCAGATTTTGGAGTCATCAGCGAAGAGGCAGACTTGCCTTTCCAACTCATCTGCATTATGACTTGGATAGTAAGAGGACTGGTTCCCAGCATGGAGTCCTGTGGCACCCCACTGGTCACTCTCCCCTCCCCCCCGTAGTGAACTCAGTTCACCACTCTGTCATATGTCCCCTAACCAATTTGCCACCTTCTAACCCAACTCTATGTTGCTCAGTTTCCTTACGAGTCACCTATGTGGAACTGTGTTGAATGCTTTACTGAAATCTAAGTAGGCTACGTGTATTGCCCCACCCTGATCTACTTCCCCAGTCATGGAGTCAACAAAATGTATCAGATTTGTCAGACATCCCCCACCCCATGAATCAATGTTGCTTAGACTTGTACCAAACTGTCTGCAAGATGCTCCACAATACTCTCTTAGCAGTGTCTTCCATTAGCTTCCCACCACTGATGACAGGCTGACTTGCCTATAGTTGCCAGCCTCCTCCCTGCTACCACTTTTGTGAAGTGGGACTATATTTACCCTTCTCCAGTCCTCTGGAACCACTCCATTTTCCAGAGAGTTGTTAAATAGGGCTGTCTGAGATGCAACCAGTACCTCCCAGAGCTCCCTCAGTACCCTTGGGTGAACCCATCTGGCCCCCTAGCTTTATCCACTTTCATATTTTAAGTTCCTTCAGGATTCTCTCCTCTAAAAGGACTAGTCTAACCCCCCTCCCCAGTGTCCCTGCTGCTTTGTGCGTGACCCATCCTCTTCCTCCATGCATTTGTTGAGGATATCTGCTTTTTCCTGATCCTCCTCTGCACAGTACTAACCTGCCGCCCCTAACCTCACAATCCTTCCCTTAGTCTTCCTCTTTTCACTTATGTACCTAAAGAATCTTTCCCCTTCTGTTATCCCTCTTGGGCTATTCTTCCCTCAGTTTGCACCTTTGCACTCTTCACTGCTTTAGATTTAGACTGACTGATGGTGCAGATCCAGTATTGGGCAACAGTCCCCTTTCCATTTCAGGAACAGAAAGTGTCTGGATGAGTACCCCGACTTGCCAGGGCATTTAGGGCGCAGGCTACGGCTCCCTTGGCAAGCATTGAGCTATGTCCTCCCTGAGGACAGTGTGTCCTGAGACACCCTGGACTCTGAACATTGTGGAGTCAGTAAGGTGGGAGTGTGCCCCTAAATCCGGAGGCAACTGTTTGCCTATCACCTATAATACCTACTTATCTGTAGTAATAATGGATCACTGTGCCCACAAGTGGTGCCTCAGACCCCCCTTCTCCTGGGAGCTGGGTCAGAGACTGGACAAGTGGGAGAATGACACCCCACAACCAGTCACTGGGTGCCTTTAGAGGAGGCACCAGCCATGGAGGCCTGACCAGCATCACTTCCAATGACCATCCCTCATTTTGGCCCATGGCCTCCGAACTTAGACTCTGGACACCAGTTTTGGTACTGCTCCTGCTGAGACTGCTGCCAAGGCTGCTGTGACAGAAAAACTTTTACTGAATGGATGCCACAGACTCCAGGGTGAGACTGGACTTCTCAATCCTGGTGAGATACCCCTCCACCACAGGGCCAAAGAGGTCAATGCCCAGAAAAGGGCACTGGCCAATTGATCTTGGTATCTGCTGTGAAGGTGGAAAGCTGCAGCCAGGCCCTGCAATGCATGGCGACAGCTGATGTTATGGCACACACACACACACACACACACACACACACACACACACACACACACACACGTCACTCATGTCCAGAGCTGTCTGGAGCTGGTGTATAGCTAGTGACAGACCCTAGTTTGACCAACTTCACTAGTAGCTGATGTCAGCCAGGAGGTGGAGGACATCATCCAGCACTCCCAACAGGGAGTGACCAAAGCTGGCATGTAATCATGGTGTAGCTTGCCTGATGGAGACCCAGCAACACAGGAGGATAAAACGTTTTAGCCATGTGGTCAGTCTTTTTGGACTATCTGGAGGCTTGTCCTCATCCACTTGGCCACCAGACTTCTGGAAGGCCAAGTCAGACCAACCCTTTGGCCGAAGGCAGACAGAGAACCCCAAAAGGGACCCAATAATGATTGCATACTTGTGGAATTTATAGTTGGAGGATGTCTGATGCTGCCAAAGCTCCAGGGACGATCCCAAAATGGCCTCAGCCATGGGAAAGACAACTGGTGATAATTTCCTGTCCTGGATGTCAGGGAAGGGGGCATTTAGCCTTCCTCTGAACTGGTTCCAAGGACATACTCATGGACTCTGACATGAGGTGGAGCAAAGCCCCAAATGACACTGGCCCATGTTTGATGGTCACATTCGACGAAGCCATAGTGTCTAGTGCAAATCTGAGGAAAGCATGGATGACCCCTACAAGTCACCCAAGGACTTCTCAAAATCATCCCCTCAACTGTTTGCTACCGTGCAACACCCTGGTGTGTTCTGACTGGGTGATCTCCACCGATAAGTAGCCTGGCAAACTGGCAGCAGCACAGGAGTCCTTTGTAGGAGCACCCAAAAGTTGCGGTGGTGGTGGCTCCACCCTCAGCAGTGGAGAGGCAGATGCTGGGGACATCTGCCTTGGGTGGACTGGTGTCAGCATTACTGGCAGTTGCCAGGCAGCAGATGATTGGGGGTAGAACCCTACCCCATCCTACAATGAGCCACTATTGCTAGAGGAGCTCTTCATAGCATTAACCCATCTTGCGATGGTGCCGCTCCTTGCCAGAGGACAAGGTGGTCAAGGAGCACTAATGGCAGTGCCTGCCAGTCAAGTAAGACAGACCTAAAAACAGAAGTCGACGGCAGATGAGGACCACAAGACTCATCCAATCTGCCCATTTTTTTCTACCTTATGAATGGTAGAAATGGTACCTCAAGAGACTGGTCTTCTGGAGGGTCATGATAGAGGCCTTTCTATGTTCAGAAGTACAAGCTTCAGAGACACGACTACCATCTGATGCTGGTCCTGTGGTGACCCAACTGAGGACACCAACTAGTCCACATCCTCCACTGGAGGATCGGGAGCACTGGCGTCTTGGAGATAAGATCTCAACAGCTCCTCAGACAACCAGTTTGACAGGTTTGAGTAATGTCAATTGCCTGACTGGAGTCAAGGTAAACAAGCCTGACAGGGTACAGAGGACTCTCTACCTGTCCCTTGACTAAGCAGAAGGAAGGTGTTTGCTCCCAATCCCATGATTAGCACCTGCACTGCTACTGCTTCCTGTCCTGGTGAGATTGACTGAGGTCTGGAGGACCTGACATTCCCCAAAATGTCAAGGACCCTCTGACACTGGCCCAGCTGGAAACAGTACTGAGATTAAAAAGGGACTCCTCTCCTTATGGGCCTCAAACTGTGAAGCTAACCCAGCAGCTGCCAAGGCTTTCTTGTGGCCCTTGGGTCGACCCCACTCAGATGGGTAAGTTTTGCCTTTCGATCTTCAGGCAACACTGAATATTGCCTGGCAAAGGTCATGACCTACCACCTCATGTTACATGATTAAATAGTAGAGGCAAGTAACGTGTGTGTGTGTGTGTGTGTGTGTGTGTGTGTGTGTGTGTGTGTGTGTGTGTCAGTGACTGGCAAGGAGCAAAGAATTTGAAACCTAGTTGCTTCCAATTCTTTCATTAACAGTTGAGTCACAGCCAGAGATGAAGATTTTCAGAAACAGTCTAATTCAGTTGAAAAGATCTCCTAGAAAGAGCTTTGTAAAAGGATACCCCTCAGACAGCTGCAGAACTGCTAAGAAGACCTGTTCCTTCCAGTGGGAAGAAAAACCTGTCACCACCAAGTGGAGCTGCTGAATATACCGCCAGGGTGGTGGGAGGAGGAACATAAGCTTGAAGAAATCCAATGAATCGGCCTGTTCCAGGAAGTGACAGTAAACCTTATCCATGCCCTTAATACAGGCAATTCTTAAACCTCTTAAGTTAATTTTAACTCAAGGAATTTGACTTCTAAATCTCTTCCAACTTTAGTATTAGGAGTGTGTTTTGGTGTTCAGTTCACCAGAATTTAACAGAAACAGTTGTTGGCAGATAATGACCCCTTGGCCCACCTAGTCTGCACAAAATATTTTCCTACCTACTGTGATACCACAGACCCTACTTGATTCTCTGGCCTTGCCTCCACCCAACCCAGTTACCAAGGTTCCCTTGTGTATCGCATGCATAGAAACATAGAACATAGAACATAGAATTTGACGGCAGATAAGGACCACTTGGCCCACTCAGTCTGCCCATTTCCCTACCTAATGGATAAGCTGCAGATCCTAGTTAACCAGCAGCCTACTTCTTCCTACCCCCACCCCTTAGAATTGCCTTATGACTGTCCCATGCATGCTTGAATTCCACCATTGTTTTTGACTCCACAACCTCCTCCGGAAGGCTGTTCCATGCATCCACAACCCTCTGTGAAAAATACTTCTTAAATTACCTCTGAGCCGCTTCATCTTCAAATTGTGCCCCTTGTTCTTGCACACCTCTTTTTTTGAAAGATGCTACCCTCTTGGACTTTGATTCCTTGAGGTACTTGAAAGTTTCTATCATGTCCCCCTTCTCCCTCCTTTCCTCGAGGCTATACATATTAAGCTCCTTTAGTCTCTCTTCATGTGTCTTCTGGTGCAGACCCTGCAACATTTTTAGTTGCCCTCCTCTGGACAGCTTCCATCCTGTCTATGTCTTTGCGGAGATTGGGTCTCCAGAACTGCACGCAGTACTCCAGATGGGATCTCACCAGCTGTCTGTACAGAGGATAATAACTTCCTGTTTTCTACTGGTGATGCCTCCTCCTGCATCCCAGTATCCTCCCAGCCTCCTTGCTGCCCTCTCACATTGCTTGCCCACCTTAGGTCATCTGATATGACTACCCCCAGGTCCCTTTCCATTTTTGTTGTTAGTATCTCACCCCCATTGTGTACTTCCCTGGGTTTTGTTTCCCAGGTGCATTACCTTGCACTTCTTAGCACTGAATCTAAGCTGCCATACATTTGACCATTCCTCTAACCTTGCAAGTCCCTTCTCATCCTTTCCACCCACCTTGTGCATCAACTCTGTTGCAGATCTTTTGTCATCTGCAAAGAGACATACTTTTCTTCCAGTCCTCTGCAATGTTGCTTATAAAGACATCAAGAGACCAGTCCTAATACTGAACCCCTGTACCCCACTAGTAACCCCTTTCTTCAGAGTGGACTCCATTTACTATTACTCTGTGCCCTATTCTCCAGCCAATTCTTTACCCAGGCTGTCATCTTGGGACCCACTCCCAGGCTGGCTAACTTGTATATTAATCTTTTGTGTGGGACTGTGTCAAATGCCTTGCTAAAGTCTAGGTAGGCCATGTCCACAGCCCCTCCCTGATCTACTACTTTGGTCACCCAGTCACAGAAATCTATCAGATTTGTCTGGCATGACCTTCCCGCTGTGAATCCATGCTGCCTTGGGTCCTGTGCCCTCTGGCCTCTAGATACTTGACAATTCTTTCCTTCAGAAGTGATTCCATCATTTTCCCTACCACTGAGGTTAAACTAACAGGTCTGTAGTTTCTGCTTCTGCCTTGCTCCCACTTTTGTGGGGAATCATCTGCCCTCCTCTAGTCCTCGGGTACCACCCCATCCTCCCATGATTTCTTAAAGAGGGTAGTCAGTGGTGTCACTAGTTCTCCCTTAGTTCTTTTAGAATTCTGGGATGAATCCCATCAGGCCCATTGCTTTGTCCATCTTCAGTTTTAAGAGTTCTTTCAGAACCCTTTCTTCTGTAAATGGGTTGGTATCAACTTCTGTATCCAGAGTGTTTCTACTGTTTGTTTTAGGTACCTCCCTCTTTGCCTTTGTAAATACTGAGCAAAATATTTGTTTAGTATCTCTGCCTTTTCACAGTCACCCTCTGCCCACCCACCCTCCCTCCCTTTTTTTTAAGCCTCACTATCCCTCCTTGGTCTTCCTTACGCTCCTGATGTACCTATAAAGGTTTTATCCCCTTAACAGAGTTGGCTATCTTTTCCTCGGTTTGGGCCTTTGCTGTTCTGACGCCTTCCCAACTTCCTTTTGCTTTAACTGATACAGTTCTCTGTCCTGCTCCTTCTGTGATTCCTTGTACTTCCTGAATGCTTTCTTTTCTCTTGAACCTTCACTGCCACTTCCTTTGAGAACCATAGTGGTTTCTTACATCGTTTCATTTTGTTTATTTGCTTCACACAAAGGCTTGTTACCTCTGTGATGGCAGTTTTATTATTCCCATTGTTCTTCCACCTCCTTCCTGCCCATTTGCTAGTGCATTCCTTAGGCACTCACCCATTTTGGCAAAGTCAGCCCTCCTAAAGTCCAGTACTTTTGCCTTTGTATGGCTTAACTCCATTGCTGTGTTTATTGTGAACCATACTGTTCGATGGTCGCTAGTTCCCAGATGGCTACCCACTTCTACATCTGTGATCCTCTCCATCTCCATTTGAGAGAACCAGGTCTAAGATTGCTCCCTCTCGAGTGGGCTCCAATACTAGTTGTCTAGGCATGCCCCTGTAGGGCATCTAGAATAACCCCACTCTTAAGTGGCTGCTGCAACTGCACTCCAGTTAACATCTGGCATATTCAGATCACCCATCAGCAATATCTCCCTTTTCTGCCATTTTAAGTATACTTTCCATCATTTCCTTGTCCATTTCTCCCCTGAGAAGGGGTCTGTATACAACCCTGTGCGGATTATGTGCCATTGCCGGTCTCCAAATTTACCCACAGTGCTTCTCCTCCCTGTTTACCTTTTGTTCTGTTGCTTTGATTCCTTCCTCATGTAAAGAGCTACTCCTCCTCCTCCCTTTTACCCTCCCTGTCCCTCCTGTAGATAGTGTATCCTGGTATGTTTATGTCCCAGTCATGGTTTGTGTGTACCATGTTTCTGTGACTGCCATGATATCAGATGTTCCTCCTCCATCAAGGCCACTAATTCAGGAAGCTTGTTACTCAGACTACGGGCATTGGTACTCATTGCTCTCCATTTTATGATGGCTTTACCTTCTGTTGCAGCATCCCCCACTGACCTTTCTACCTTGGTCTTTTTCTCATTTAGTACCCTATTTTGTAGGGAGAGGCTGTGACTTTCCTGCTGCTTATCAATGCCTCCCCCCTTGACTAGTTTAAAAGCTTGCCAATGAAGTATTTAAACCGATTGCGCAAAAGACTTGTTCCCTTCCTGGACAGATGCAGACCATCCTGCCAGTATAGGCTGGTGTCCCTCCATGTGGACCCCAGTCCCCAATGAAGCCAAACCCCTGTGCTCCACACCATTTTTTCAACCATTCATTAAACTGCATGGTGCAAAGTACCCTCGCCTCACTCATGCCATTGACAGGCAGCACCTCTGAGAAGAATACTGTGTGTGTTACTTGTCTTAGGCCCCTTCTCAAGTCTACAAAGTCCTTCTGCACTGCTCTAATCTCATGATGAGCCAAGTCATTTGTCCCTACGTGGACAATGACGTCCAGCTCAGACTCCCGTGCAGCTGTTCTCGTGATCCTGAGGATGCGCTTCCTGTCCCTCCAAGCCATGGCACCAGGCAGGCACCTTACTTCAGTTTTCCTGCTTCCCCAGTTCTATCCCCTAATAATAGAGTCCCCCACCAGGAGCTGCTTCCTTTCCTTGTGGTGTCCTCTGCCTCCTTCCTGTGGGCCTCCTTGTGACAGTTGTCCTCAGCCTCCTTAGTCTCCTCTCATGGTGCATCCATAGGGAGCTATGCCCCCAGAATGGTGTATGGATTGTGGAGGGAACAACTGACTGGGTGTGCCTCTGTTGCACCATCCTCACCTCCCTGAGCCCACTGTGGTCCAACTGCTGTGCTTTTTCTCAACCTCTGAGGTAGTGGTGGTGGTGGCTCTGGTGCTCCTGGATGGGGAAGGTTCCCTTCCTACCATCCAGTGTGGCCTGGGGAAGGTTCCCTACTACTGTCCAGTGTGGCCTGAAGACTGGCAACTTTCTCCCTCAGGGCAGAGAGTTGTCTGCAAATAGGGCAGCATCTCAGCCTCCAGAAAGACTCCCGGAAGACTGCTGCCCCACAGCCATTACATTGCACTACTCCCCACATGTTCATCTACTTGTGTGTGTGTGTGTGTGTGTGTGTGTGTGTGTGTGTGTGAGAGATTGGTTTGTTATATAGAAATATATATATTATACAATGTGTATGCTTATATTGTCAGTGCAGTGTGCTAGAGAGGATATGACAGTGATATGCACCTTGCACTCTTGAGGAAATGATGTCAGAACCCCAGGTATAAGGAACTATTTCCAGGGGTGGGTGGGGTGAGGGTGGGAAGGGGTTAGGCCTAAACTGTGCCCTCACAAAACAATCAGCTAAAAGCTCTGACCCACCGCTGCGATGAGTTCCTTCCTGTCAGCAAGATGCCCTACACAACAATTTGACAGAGAAAATACCCTGCTAATCAAACAGAGAAAAATCCAGACATCCAAGTCAGACACAGGTAAACCTCCCCAGCCCTAAAACAGCCTAGTGGTTTGTGCTCTGAAAGCAGTCAGCCCCAAAATAAGTCAGCTGTGCTTTAAACTCTTCCTGCACTGAAAATCTTAATTGGAACAAAAGTAAAGCTAGATCCACCTCCCTCTGTTGCTTGAATCCCACCACTGTTTTGGTACCCATCACCTCCGCTGGGAGTCTGTTCCAGACGTCCACCACCCTTTCCATGAAGTAGCATTTCCTCACATCCCCTCTGAGCCTCCCCCCCTTCCAGCTTCTAATCATGACAGCTTGTCTTTTAGCATCTCTTTCTGTGTAAAATGCTATCTTCCTGTACCTTAATACCCTTGAGGTACCTGAATGTTTCAATCATGCCCCCAACCCTTTCCTTCTATCCTCCTCTAGACAGTACATATTTAATTCCTTTAGTCTTTCCTCATAGGGTTTCTGATGCAGGACATGCACCATTTTGGGGCTTGAGAAACACTGTACTGGTATAGCACAGAGGTTAGAACACCAAGCTGTGAACCTGTATACCCAGCCGACTGGGATCTGAAACCCACAACTGTGCTCTTGAGACACACCTAGAAACAAGTTTGTAGAAGTGTGACTTCCCAGACAGAAATTCTGAAGTTAATTTCAATCTCAGTTCTCAAGTGTTCTTTTAAAATGTAATGGAAGACATGAGTACCTTGAAAACATCTTTCTGGTTGTCCATGAGAAACAATACCAGAAGATCTGCTTTGCCTTTTGCCAGGCTTTTGTGGTTGACAACAGCTTTACTGAAGGCTCTCTTCACAAACATTCGGTTTTCATTCTGGGGAGGAATGGAAAGAAGCAGCAAGGTGAACTTTCAATACAGAAGTGTATCTAGGTGTGTAATACCAGCCCATATGAGTCACACAGGTACCAGAAAATGTCTGCTAAATTCAGAAAGCACCTAATTGGGCAAGGCTTTTTATAGGTCATTAATTAAATACAGCACACCATCCTTGAAAATAAAATGCAGAACAAAACCCCATGGCACACAGTTTATCAATTATTTGCCCAGGAAAAAAAAAATTGCTTAAACCCCATCCTACAGTCATCAGCAATGCATTCTGAACAGTTTCCTGGTTCTTCATAACACTGAACAGGGCACATCTAGAGCATCTTCGAAGTTCTGTTGCTGTATGAAATGACAAACTTAAAACCAAATCTGCTTTGGGTTTTTGAGGTCCCATTTTCAGTTAATTCAGTGAGATTTGATCTTTAGCAAAAAGCTTCTCACTTTATACACTGGAAGTCATCACTGACTAAAGGCAGTAATTCCAGAAAACCTGAAATAAACAGTGGTGCCAGACATCAAGAAATATTTGATCATGCAATTTGGTAACACGGGGGGCGCGCAAAATAAGGATTGCCTAGTATGCAGGCATTGATACATAGGTGTCAGCAGATGGGGGACCATTGACCCATCTGTCTGCCCGTTTATTTTATTTCTTCTTTGAACTACCCCCCCCTCACGTTTTCCCTGCCTTTGTTGCGACGATCTCAGTGTCTATCCCACGTGTTCTTAAATTCCCTACCATCTCCTCAGGTAGCCTATTCCACAGTGCCATTCCACAGAACACAGGAATGTACTAGATAAATCGGCTAAATAAGAAATTGATATGGCAAGAGGACATATTGGTGGGGAACAGGATATACACAAAGATTAGCCAGATCACAGAAGACACAGGTATGTGGCAGGGTGGATACAGGAGTGATTAAGGAAATGGAGATCTAGAGAGGTTGAAAAAAGGTCTAGAGTCTGGAAGCCCAAATTCAAAGTGAAAAATGTAAAGTTATGCCTATTGGTAAAAACAATTATTGGCGCAGAGCATTGGGCAGGTGTCTAACTCAAACTATGGAGGAAAGGGACCACAGAGTAATCAGTAATAATCTCAAGCCTTCTGCCAGCGAAACAGGATGCATGATGAAGTAAACAGGATGCT
Source organism: Neoceratodus forsteri (assembly GCA_016271365.2). NCBI lineage: Eukaryota > Metazoa > Chordata > Ceratodontiformes > Ceratodontidae > Neoceratodus > Neoceratodus forsteri. Next base: position 464,378,274 of record CM028133.1, on the reverse strand, counting down.
GGGCTACACTGGCAGAACACCAGTGGGAGGAGATTTTGCCCCTCTATTGATCTCTGGTGAAGCCACTCTTGAAGTACTGCATCTCAAAGGACTGTCTGCATGGAAACAGTCCAATGGAGGAAACCGTGCAAAGGAGATCACCAAAATTGTACAGGGTAGGTCATGCATGAAATGGCTTGAAACACCACATGTGCTCACTTGAAGCCAGAAGAAAAAGGGAATATAGGACTGAAACTTAAGAACCAAAATGGGAACACAGCGTACTACCAACCATTGTTCAAACTCAGCAGGCAGACCTGTACATAAGAACATGGGCAGACTAGGAGACAGGTTTAAGAGGGATGTGAGGAAGTATTTCCTCAGAGGGTGTGGTGGACATATGAAATGGTTTGCCAAGAAAAGTGATAGAGGCAAAGATGGTACAGGTATAAGGGGCGAGTAAGAGTGTGAGCTGGGGTCACAGCTGCTAATCAGACCATGCTACCAGTGTAGGGCTAAGTCGAGAGCCCACCCAGCAATAGGCTGGAGTGGAATTACATAGGACCAGTGCAAACTGGATGGATCCCAGGTCTTTTTCTGCTTGTAAACAGTTTCTGCACAAAAGAAAAAACTATTCCATCATAAGGGCCCTAAATGTTTGTATGCTGCCATACAGGCAGTTGTAGCATTCAATAATATGAAATTGCAGTGAAGAATAGTTACTCAAGAACTTAATCAGTTTTATTTATATACTGGAAAGGTATGTGAGCAAAAATGCCAGTTTTCAAACGTCCAGTGTTGGAAGTAAACAAAATCAAAGAATAGAGAAAATATTACAGAGGCCAATAAAGGTACATAGTGTGATCATTTAAACAGTTAAGATTTACAGTGGCATAAAATCGTATTTACAATGCTGAAAGAACCCAATGAAGCCAACCGGTATAAACTATGAACATACTAAACATGTGAATCACAATGTTACAAAGAAAGATTAACCAACCAGATGGCAAAATGGAGTAAACCAAAATAGTGTAGAAAAGTGGGATGATACCTTGGCAGGGAAAGGCAAAACAGACGCCAAGGCTGGGCAGATGGAAGGTGATGAGGGAAAAATAGAGGTAACAGGAGAGATTGGGGCAAATTGAACCTGGGTGTTTAGCTTGAGAGAGTAAAGGGGAGAGTGGAAAAAGGATGGTACGTGAATGGAGCCTTCTATTTATGTAATTTAAAGGGGGGAGAGAGAGAGAGAGACACACACACACACACACACACACACACACACACACACACACGGGGAGAGAGACGGCTGAGAAATTGGGGATGGAAGTAGACCACTGGATATTAAATGAGTGGGCGGGGCAATGGCAGGTAGAAAACGACTTGAGGAGGTACTCTGAGGGTGGCGCTAAGAGTACAGCAATCTACAGGCCTGGATTACACGAGGCAGATTGTTGTACAGCTTCATACCCCTGTAGGTGATAAGAGTTCTGTGCCTGGTTAGTCCTGTAAAAAAGGAGCGTCAAAGACAAGACTTGCAGAACCCCTGGTAGCCCGTTCAGGGGCTGCGAGCAGGAATATGGAATTGATGCTAGGAGGGAGAGTATTGAGAGACATCTTATGTAGGAAGGAGAGCATCTTGAGCTGGAACCTCCCCTCCAGAGCGGGCCAGCCAAGTGTGGAATAGAGAGTGCAGTGGTGTGTGTGCCACGTGAGACCAGTGATGAAACGTGCTATGCTGCTGTAGGTGGCTCTGAGTTTAGTGTTTTAAAAAAAAAAAATGGAAGAGGTGGAAGGGGAGAAGATGGAGCCATAGTCAATAAGAGGTAGGAGTACAGAGATGGCTAGGCAAGATCTTGATCTGGGGATCAGGAACTTTCTAATCCTCTATAAAAGACCAAGCCAGACGTGGACCTTCTTAATGAGGCTGCCGATGTGGAGGTTGAGGTGGAGAGCCAGACATCTGAATTCTGATACTTGTTCGAGGAGGTTACCTGTGTTGACAGAGTTAAGGCCGGACACTGAAGCTTCCCTGGGGCCTGAGAAGATCATGAATTTGGTCTTCCTGGAATTGAGGACCAAGCATTTACTGGCAAACCAGGAATGCAGTCTCCAGAAATCAGACTGCAGATTGTGGAACATGGAGGTTGGGCTTGTGTCACTGCAGTACAGAGCTGCATAGTCTGCGTAGAGAACAAATTGAGTGGAATGGCATATGGAGGGGAGATGGTTGTTGAAGAGAGAAGAAAAGGGGGCCTAGTATTGATCCTTGGGGCACTCCGTATTTTATTTGGCATTTGGAGAGATGTCCTCCGACTAAGGTCTTGTGGGATCTCCTGAAGAGGTAGCTGCAGCCCCATACAATGGCATTTTCAGAGAGATGCATGCCTCTTAAGGTGTCTAGGAGAAGGGTGTGTGTGATCCACAAGGTCGAACACCTTGGTCAGGTCGACAAAGACTGAGCCGGTGTACTAGCTTTTGTAGTTAGCTATGAGGACATCACTCAAGAACCTGACCAGGGCTGTTTTGGTGCTGTGCCCGGATCTGAACCCATGCTGTGCACTGGAAAATGGGTTGTTGGATTCAAGGTAGGTAGTCAGTTGAGTATGCACGACTCTCTCGATTAAGAGAGGAGAGAGAAGGGAAATGGGACGGTAGTTTTAAACTTCATTTCTGGACCCGGACTTGAATAAAGGCCTGATGGTGGCGGGTTTCCAGGTGATGGGGAAATAGCCAGTACATAGGGAGCAGCTGAGTAAGTTGGTAATCGGGACAGCCAGGGCAGTGATGGATAGTTTAAGGATTTTATAGTCCATGCTGTCGGCACCTTTACTGGGTTTGGGGTTGTTCCGAGGATGAGCTTGATGGCATCTGCAGGTTTTAGTGCCCTAAAGTAGAAACTGAGAGAGGCTCACTGGAGGAGTAGGGGCCGAGGTGGGGTGGGGAAGGTGGGCAGAGGAGGGGAGTGGGCGGGTTTGTATTTTGAGGTCACCGAAGAACGTGTTAAAAATGTTCACTACTTCGACTGGGTCATTGGTCTGTTTGTCGCTGTAGTACAAAGTAATATGATTGGAGTTCCTCGTCTTGCAGAGCAGCAACTTGAGGCTTTCCCATAGCTGATGGGGATTAGATGATTCACCAAGCTGCTTATGAAGGAAGTTGATATTTGCTTTTCTTACGGTTGACTTACACTTATTACGTAGTGATTTGTAAAGGGAGAGCTGGACGGGGTCTCTGCTTATGGTAATGGGCCCAAGATTTGTCCCGGGCTCTCATAAGCTTGATATTGGCAGAAATCCATTCATTAGTGTGGCCTCTGGTTCAGATTCTTTTTAAACGGGTGTGCTTATCACAGACACCAACAAGAATATTGGAGAATCTGTTTAGGATCGAGTCGCAGTCGCCTGGTCCCTCAGTGAAGGACCAGTCAACTAGACTGCGATGAATTACTGACTTTTCTGATCGCTAAGTGTCCTGGTGTATAAGAAAATGGAAGGGGGAGGGGTTTGGGCAGATGGGTCAACCATAGACAGAAAATGGCACAATGATTGCTGATGCAGTCAGGCAGTACGCCAGAGTCAGTGGCTATGATCCAGTCAATAAGTGACTGAGTGCCAGTTTTATAGTTGGATCTAGTGGGCAAGGAGATATGCTGGTGGAACCCAAGGTTTGCTAAACAGGCTTTGGCAATGTCAGCATGGCTAGAGTCCCAATTAATGTTAAAGTCCCCTAGGAGGATCCACTCTATTGAGAGGGAGGGAGTGTTAAGGGCAAGCAGAGCCTCTAGGTCAGAGTGCGAGGTTCCAGGTGGTGGTGAGGGTTTTCTTAGGGCCCAGGAGGAAGTGGAGTGAGGGATTCAAGAAGTTCAAACTTAGTGCTGGGTAGGAGGAAACCATGCAAAGGAGGTCACCAAAATTGTGCAGGGTAGGTCATACATGAAATGGCTTGAAACAAAACATGTGCTCACCGTAACAGATCTGAGGGGATCTCAGTCAGGTTACACCATAGGAACTTCACTGTCTGTGAAAGGGAATCCACACAAAAGATTTCAGCAGTACAACTGGGGCCACCCACGCTGACTTCAGTCAGCATCACCAACCCTATAAAGGGTTGAGCTGCAATGCTCCCTCCTCCATTCTTTCCCCCAGAGACAAAGGGAGCATAGCTCTAGCAATGGGGGACTGAGGAGATAGGTGCCCAGACCTATGTGAAAGGCTCAGTACACCAGACAGCCAATTCCTAGACAGGAGCTCCAAAAAGGAGGATGGTGGGAGGGAAACAGACCTGATGACTGAAATCCCCTCAAAGATCTACTGTTACGGAAAGTTCTTGCATAACTGTTCCATCTTCATCGGGGTCTTCTCAGTCATCGGGTCACACCATAAGAATGAGTCCCAAGCAGTTACAGGTGCAAACAGTCTGGGAGAAGGGCTTACCATAAGCTTAAGACAGGAGACCCTGTGACAAAGCCCTGCCAAAACCTGCACGGGCTCTTGAGGCAATGTCCAGACTGTAGTGCTTGGTGAAAGTAAAGAAGCTACTCCAGGTGGCAGCCGCACTATCAGTGGCTGAGACCCCTCAGAAACAAGCCAGAGGTAGCCATGCCTCTGGTGGAATGAGCTTCGACAGCGCCAGGCAATTCTTTGCTTTACCCGCAGCAAAAAACAATGCAATTAACCAATCATTTGGACAAACTGCTTAGAAACACCCTATCTACCTGGGGCAAAAGAAACAAACTGCTTTGACTTTCCTTGGTCAGAAACAAGTGGCATTTCAAAACTCTGCGCACATCTAACGTATGCAGCAGTGCCGCCACTATATTGGAACGCTCAGAAAAATAAAGAGGAAGGTGGACAGACAGTGTAAACTGAGACCACCTTAGGGAGAAACTTAGGATTCGTGCACAAAGACACCCCGTCTTTGTGATCAAATAAGGCTCCTCACACGAGGGGGCTCGAAGCTCTGAAATTCTTTGAGCAGAAGTAATGGCAGCTAAAAATAATGCTTTCCAAGAGAGAAAGCACAGGTCACGATTGGCTCCAAAGGAAACAGGGTCAACTTCTCCAAAATAAAATTCAAGTCTCAAGCCGGGACCGGAGAACAGATTGGGGGTTTCAGATGCAGGATGCCCCTCGAGAAAGGTATGGAGACATCCAGCTGAGCAATCATGCTGTCCCCATGGGCTTATGAAACAGAAATGGCCGTAAGGTGCACCTTGAGGGAGGAGTACTAGAGACCAGAATCGGACAGAGACCAGATAGGCCAGGATGTGGTTCACCTGGCAGGTGAAAGGGCCTAAACGATGTCTGGCAACCCAGATGGCAAACCACTTCCACTTCATGGCATATGTGGCTCGAGTGGAAGGCTTCCGGGCAGCCACAAGGATGTATGCCATCCTGTTTGAGACCCCGGACCTGGCGATGACCATGTCCTCAGGAGCCAAGCATGCAGAGGGAGGGACCAGAGGTTAGGATGGACCAGGGTCCCCCGATCCTGCGTAAACAGGTTCCTGCATAGGGGGAAAGGGACTGGAGTTTCCTCAGTCAGCTGCTGTAGCGGAGGAAACCATATCTGTAGAGGCCAGAATGCAGCCACAAGGATCATGCTGGCCCCCCTCCATCTGCAACTTAATTAGCATCCTCTGGATCAGAGGAAATTGAGGGAATACTTGAAGAAACCTCCTGCTCCAAGAGAGAAAACGTGTCTCACCAGAAAAATCCAGGCCCTGGATCTAGTGAGCAGAAATTGGGCAGTTTTGCGTTGAGTGTGGATGCAATAAGGTACAACTCTGGATGACCCCATCTGTCGAACAAGTCTTCTGAAAGGGATGAGAAAAGCTCCCATTCATGCATGCTGGACAGAGTCCTGCCAAGACTGTCTGCCAGAGTGTTTAATATACCTGGCGTGTGGACTGCATAGTCTCAGGCTGATCCAGTGCCCAGTACCACACTCACGGCCTCCCTGCATACGGGATATAAATGAGTCTCCCCCACACACTTGTTGATGTAGCAAACTACACTTACATTGTCTGACTACACCAGAGCAAGGTGGTCCTGAAAAGCCTGCATGGTGTAGAGCACTGCCCTCATCTCCAGGACACTGATATGCAGGGAGGTTTCCAGCTGGGACCAAGAGCCCCGGGTCTGCAAAGGAGCCGGGTGTGCTCCCCAGCCCAGACCCGAGGCATCTGTGGTTAGGATCTATTGCTGGGAGGAGATCAGGAATGGGACACCCTGAAGCAGGTTCAAGGGGTCCATCCGCCACTGCAGTACCTTGTGGACTTGAGACCAGGACTGAGTGATCCAACTTGTCTGTATGCTGGTTCCACTGTACCCAGAGGGTTCACTGGAGAGTGTGCATATGAAGTCAAGCCGATGGAATAGGGGCTATAGCAGCCGCCATCTGGCCCAGTAATCTGAGGTACACCCTGGCAGGAATCTAGCAGCTTTGATCAATTTCCTGAGCTTGGGCTACAAGACACTAGCCTGTTTTGGGGCAGGAAGGCCTTCCCTTGTGCAGAGTCCAGGACCACCTCTATATATTGCAGCCTTTGGGGAAGACGGATGTCCAGGGAGCAGACGAGAGGGAGAGTCCGCTCCAGAGTCAGTAAAAAGCTGTTCCCTGGACAGGGCCCTTTAGGAGCAAATCTGAGAAGGGAAAACAGACTCCCTTCTGAGAGCTGCTGTGACAGCTGCTAAGCATTTGGTAAAGACTCGTGGTGCACAGGACAAACCACGGGGAAGCACCTTGAATGGATAATGCTCGCCCTTAAAGGCGAAACTGAGAAACTTCCTGTGAGGAGGAAAGACCAAGATGTGCAGGCAGACATCCTGCATGTCCGGTGAGCAGAGCCAGTCCCCCATTTTGAGGAAGAGCATCAGACCTGGCAAAGTTACCATCCAGAACTTTTTGTTCTGGACATACATATTGAGGTCCTTTAGGTCCAGAATAGGCCTCAAATCGCTAGTCTTTTTGGGTGCCAGGAAAAACTTGGAATAGAATCCCTTGTTTCCCTGGAGCCTGGAAACTGGTTTGATGGCCTGTTTGTGTAGAAGGGACTGTACCTGCTCCCGGAGAACAGGCAAATGAGCCGGAGGATAGCTGGAGGGTGGAGGAGGGGTTTCTAGAGGTTACTCTGAGCTCCAGGGTGTGCCCCTGCTCTATGATTTGCAGAATCCATGCATCTGAACTTGTGATTCTCCATCGATTCAAGTGGAGGGAGAACTAGCCTCTGACTAGTCTCCTGGTCCAGGACCAGAAAAAGGGGGGGGGTCTGGCAAGGAGTTAAGTGGAGATGGAACCAGCTGCTTGGCCACAGCTCCAGTGCTGGCGGGGGTGGATAAGGCAGCCAGGGCTCTGCATTTCCCTTGGAGCCGGGGACTTGTACTGGGCCAATTGGGAGTCCTCTGTCTCTCAACTGGTTTGTATGGTAGAGGGAGTGGACAGACATGAGTGCCCTGCCTGAGGCTTGCAGGTCATTAATATCCTGGACATCAGGACCAAACAGCTTAGTGACATTAAAGGGGGCATTAAGCACCTTTTGCTGAACATCAGCAGCCCTGGCAATTGTATCAGCCATGTCGTAGGTGCATACTAACGACCATAGAGACTTGCAGGCACTGAAGCAGCTTTTGCATGCCATCTGGAAGGGCCTGTGCCATGGCCCTGCCCTTTTTCCAACTGGCATTTTGGTACTTCACCATGTGAGAGTTTGCAATCCTAAAAACCCAGAGTGGAGGAAGCTTACACTGTCTTTCCCTAGAGGTTGATTCTGCGAGACTCCTCATCTAGGGGAAGGGAACTAAGGTGCTTAGGAACACCTATCATGAGCTGCCTGGATGACCACCAGTTTATCTCTGGCTGGGCAGCATAGGAGGGGATACCTGGGGGAACATGCATCAGCCCTGTGAGGCATAGCTGGCACCAAGTCTGGTTTGTACCAGGCTGCCATGACTGCAATCAGAGCAAAGGATTGGAGGAATAATTTTTGGGGGAAAATTCAGGGATCTTCAGGAAGTCCACCAGCTCTTTCTTTGTGGTCTTCTCTTCCTCAGTGTGGAAGCCCATAGCTGAGGACAGCTGCTTCATCACATTGAAAAATGTGGGGTTCTCAGGAGGAGACCTAGGAATATGCTTTATTGAATCCTCACTGAGAAGAAACCGTAGACCAGGGTTTCTTCCTCTTCCTCCTCATCCTCAGGAAGGAGGAGGTCTGGATGGTACTGCGACCTCTAGGTCTGGTGTCAGATGTGCAGACTATGGCTCACAGGGAGCTTCCTGTGGCCGACAAGTAGGTGTCGCTGTCGATTGAATCGGCAAGCCGAGACTTGGGAACATTCACAGTGATGCCAAGTCTGGATAATAGGTACAGGGTGGAGGAAAGAATCTCACTGTCCTGAATGTGTTGACAGCAGCCAATCATCCAGGTGAGGGAACACATTTCCCCTTGCGGCACAAGGCCGCAGCCACCACCGCTAGGCATCTGGTAAAAAACCAGTGGTACCGAAGAGAGGCCAAATGGGAGTTCCTTGAACTGATAATGGTTCTCCTAAAAGGAAGATCTCAAAGCGGTGGTGGGCCTGGAGGATAGGGATATGCAGGTAAGCATCCTGCATATCCAGGGAGCACAGCCATTGGTTCTGTTGGAGCAGGGGTAACAGTCCACGGAGCATCAACATATGGAATTTCATTCTAAAAAAGATTGAGTAGGCCGAGATCTGGAATTGGTCTCGGATCTCGTCTTTTTGGGAACTAGGAAGAAATGGGAGTAATATCCCCTTCCTATTTGCCATAGCAGAACCAGCTCCATGGCCAATTGCTGAAGTAGAGCCTGGATCTCCTAATGGATAAGACTTACATGGCCTGACGGGTAGTAAAACCTGCCCAGTGGGTTGTCCAGGGGTGTGTCCAGGAACTTGATTGAGTGTCCTCTTGCTACTAGCTGTAGGACCCAAGCATCTTCGGTTATCATCCTCCACCCTTCCAGGTGGAGGGCCAACTTTCCCTCCACGGGTTCCTCGGGAGATACGTGAGGAGGAGGGGGGAACCCCCTCGCATCAGGACGCTGAAGGAAGTGCCGTTTTTCTGCCTCCGGCGGTCTTTTGGGATTTTGCCTTAGAAGTCTGGAAGCCAGAACTGGTGGCGCGATGCTTACCTGGTCACCTACCTTGGTTCTGTCTGTTCCACCTCTTCTGAGGGAGATGAAAGGACAGCTTGGGTTTTTGTCCCAAGAGGTACATAGAGCGGATGTCCTTAAGCAACCTCCCACTCTCCTATAGCTGTGTGATAATGTCCTTAGAGTCTCCCCCCAAACAGGACGGGGCTCCTGAAGGGGGCATCCAGTAGGGTGCTCTGGATGTCTTGCACCAGTCCTGCAAGACTGAGCCAGGCCAGACACCTTAAGCAAACACTCGTAGCAGTGCAACAGGCCACTGAATAGACCGTATCGCAAGTGGCCCTTGAGGCGTGTCGGCAAGAAGACTTATTCAGTCTTGCCTTCTCCTAGAGCGGATTTGAGATCTTCATCGGGAATCTCCTGTAAGTCCTTATCCAAGTCGAATAATGCAGACTTCTGGAAGGACACCATACGGCTACATAGTTTAACGACCGGATGGCGCAGGTCGAAGCATAGACTTTGCGTCCATATTGATCCATTTGTTTGGATTCTTTATCTGGAGGAAAAGTACTTTGGTGTTTCAGTTGTGCTGACCTGTCATGGGCCACAGTGATAACCATGGAGTCGGCCTTTGGTCGATTGGTCAGATGACCAACCCCTTCCAGGGGGATGATGTGTTCAATCAGCTTTTTTGGAGACAGCTGGAATAGAGGATGGTTGTTGCCAAATTGTGAAGCCAAGATCCACATGTGGCCATGTCCATGGGGGAATAGGGAGGGGGTCCGCACTAGTGAGGTCTAGGTGCTCTGCCGGACGTTTCCTCTTGGGGTCCAATTCCTGAGATGCCCAGCCACAGGCCTGTTTGATGGACCTTAACAGTTCCACGAAGAATGGATCCTCTGGTGGAGACTTCAGGGACTCCTTAGGCTGGGGTTCAGTGGGGGAGTGAGGTTCCGGGTTATCAGTCGACCCCAAATGAAAGTTGGAGAACTCCAGCCTGCTGGGCAGAGGTATAATGTCTGGGACAGTCTCGGTCACCCTTGCTCCTAAGGGGGGCTCCAAAGAATGCCCGCCCAAACCCCTATCAGATGCCCGGCCCAGGGGGGCTCCTGGTAATGATCCTATGGATTGGGGTAGGAACCGCGACCATATGGGGTTGTCCCAGTTCCTGCAGGAGCTGGGATTTTGCATACTGCCACCAGGCTGGAATAGTAGTGGGTGGCGGAGGCTGATATCCTGTAGAGTAGGAAGGGTGGTACCAATAGTGGTACAGTTGGTGTCACTGATAGTAGTGACCCTGCATTGGGTACCCCGGCATTGGAGCTTATGGCGGGTACCCTGGTGATGGCTCCCCTGGCGTCTGGTGGTAATATAGAAACAGGCGACGGATAGCTGGGATAGTGATCAGAAGGACCCAATGGAGGAGGGGCAGGGGGACCAGGGATAGGTGGTGCTGAGGGACCACTGGGTGGGGTAGGGTCCGTCGGCAGGTCTGGGTTCTCTACTGGGACCCGGGAAGGACCAGAAGGTGACTCCGGCATCCCAGCAGGCAAGCTCTGGTCCATGTCAAGAACAGGAATATAGACTGGGGAATGACTCAGCATATGGGTATGAAAGTGACCAGACATCTGGTCTGAGGAAGGTGAGGAAGGCAAAGGGATAGATAGCCTCGTCGCCTGATCCAGCCCAAAAGGCTGGAGTCTCAGAGAGTGCCAGACTCAGGAGGGGTCTCCTGAACAGCCACTCTATTCCTTGGCTGTGGAAAATTAGGTGTTGGGCAGGGTCAGTGAATTCTGTGGAGGGGAACCCTCATGGGACGAAGGAGGGCCTGGAGGCTCGCCCTGCATAATGTCAGAGACCACAGAGGTGTCAGACGGGAGGGCACCCACCGGGCAAGCCGGCAACCGACTCATCAGCAAAGACCTGGCAGGCATCTGAGCAGACGTCAGACTTACTGGCAGTGGTCGGTCCCACAACAGCCAGGGAGCTAGAGTGAGGCGGAGTGCCCAAGGCCTTGCTCCCGACGGCAGAACCGGGGGACTTAGCTGAGCCTCCGACAGGACCCAAAGTGTCCTCCAGAGAGGAATCCCCGACTGCCCACTGACCAAGGCCGGACAGAGATAAGTCTGATATGCCTGAACGGATGGAGACCCTTGAGGTACAGTACTCACCAATATGGAGGCCTCACCCGCTTGGCGTCGGCTTCTGACAATAGGATGGAGAACAAGCCCACTCCCAGCGCTTCTCTCGCTTTTTCTCAGGAGTGAGTGAAGTGCATTTCCTCAGCTCCTGGAGCTTTTTTCCCCCCCATCGCTGCAAGATGATGCTTTAAAAAGGCGAGCATTGAGGGCCTTCTGGTGATGGGTGTGCGTGGCCCAGTTAAAAGACTGGCAGTTGTCAATCTGCCACCCAGTGTTTGGGACCCAGGCAAAGAACGCAGAAGTTGTCGTCCCCGTGCAGGATATGGGCGCTGCACTGCAAGCACTATTTTACGCGAAGACACACACGAAGATGGTAAGGCAAAATCCTCACTTTAGGAAGAGAAATGTCAGACAGCTAGTTCACGCGAGGTTCTGAGTTCAGGTAGACGCTGGGAAAGAACTGGTGAGCAGGCATGAGGACCGCCCCTATATACAGTCACGCTGACACTTGAAATCAGGCGACGTCAGGGCGGTCTCCCACTAATGACCGCTAGCTAGAAGTTTGCCGTGTGGTTCTGACACCAGGGGGCGTAGTCCTATATGTGAAGACCTACTGCAGGAACCCTCTAAGATCCATGGTTATAGGAAAACACTACATGTAAATTTTATGAATTTTTTTTTTTTTTTTTTTTTTTTAATTTCCCAGTGAAGAAAACCACCACTGGAAGTGGGGAAGCTCTGGAAACCAGCAGCTAAGTGATTTTCTCTAGGAATACTACTGTATTTCTGCTATAAGATATGCTCCTTGTGACCTTTCTTTCCCCAATTAAAGGAAAACTCAAACTTCCTAAACTAATCTGCAGAGACCTAGGTCAGATTAAGAAATACCTACCCCAATTTTTTTTTTTTTTTTTTTTTTAATGTAAAACACACTGTTTATACTCCTTTTTCTCTCCGCAGCTATCTACTCCCTCTGTACTTCCCAAGGCACTCACCTGGGCTCTACAGACTCCCAAGCCTCCTCACGTTGCCATACTCCATGCTGCCTAGGTTTACCCCCAAGGGGGGAGAGAGGGAGCAACTCCCAATCCACTCACCCTCACCTGCTTTATGTCTTAATTAAGCAACAGATCACCCCAAGTCGTGCGATGTCCAGTGACACCAGGGGCCATCGTTCGGTTGGCTGTGGGGCCTTTTTCCTGGTTTTCTCTGTCCCTTGAGGAGCTGACGTGCTAGGACCACCAAGGAGAGCACAAGCATGTACGTATGGCGTATGCACTCTGGAACTCTGATTGCATTCTTCCCTCCCATGCCAAGCCTTCCCCACTGCACCTCCACCCGTGGTCACCCAGGTGGCAGGATTGCAGTGGGGATGGCGATCCCTCCCTCCTGGAGAGTAGCATCTCCTGGGATGCTCCGTTTGCCTCCCCCTGCCAACCCTCTTGATGACCCTGGTCTTCCCCTGAACATTGGTCATCTACGCCAGAAGCAACTGCGTTACTGCTGCGCCGGTGGGCCGACTATCCCCAAAACACTAACTTGATGCCCTTTATATTTTTCTGGGAACCCCTACATGCCATGCTCCTATATCTCAATGGGATCCCTGTGGCCAAGCCTCCGAGGAGTCCCATGATGGGTCAGCAGTAGGAGCAGTCAATGCACTTGTATGCTGTTTTAGTACTTGTTACATTAGTGTGTTTCCACACAGATCCAGTCACTACCAATCTCGCTCATTCAGCCTCCATATACAAGGCTACATCAACTTGGAAAGGGTAGGTGGAATGCAGGTTGTGGAACCACGCAGGTCCAGTGGCCCATCATATGGGTCAAGCTGGTCCTTGGTACCAGTTATCTCTCAAAGGCTGAAGTTCTGGATTTCAGAAGAGCAGTCTTCAACCAGATGAGGGAATCAGTCCAGGACTGACATCGAGGTACAGGTCAGGAAGCATAGGATAAAACAGCAGCAGTTGTAGAATTTGCAAAAAGTATTTATTCGTACTAGCAGTAATAAAAAAAAAAAAAAAAAAAAAAAAACTTGTTCCATACAACCATTTACAAAGGAGGAATAAATTGAGAAGATCCATCGGAGTTTCCCTTCAATCTTGGGGTCCCCCTTTTTTGCAAGCAACTGCAACTCTGTCTTACAAGTCCTTCCAACCCCCAAAACAATCATCCTGTTCTGTCTAAAGTGTTTTAGTATATTTCAGGTAGGTGCTAGCAAGAACAGTGTCCCAGAACAGAGGCCCCATCTCCACAGCTCTTGCAAAAGGCTTAAAAATTGCACTCGGGTAACCTCTTAAGTTTCCAATCGCTTTTTGCAATCATCTCAAACTATAATTATATACATCTCAAAAATGAACACTATATTTCCTAAACAAAGGGATCCCAATACCAGTTACATTTCCACTCAATGATTTACATATATTTTTATATCAGCAGATAGGCAAGGGAAGAAAAAGACAGAAAAGCAAGGGAAGACTGAGACAGTGAGGCAAAGAACTGCGAGACTGTCGGGGTGATCAAATCCTAGATCTCACAAGAAGATGTGGTTGCACAATCAGACAGACAAGAAAGGGAGAATAAAACATATCCCTGCATTCAAACTTTCCATAACAACTGGGACAGGGTCCTATTCCACCCTGTCACAAGGACAAGTCAACTGGAGCAGAGAGTATCAGGGGAGCGGAGGAAAGATAGGAAAATAAAAGGTACCCTTAGAGGCAAAAGACGTGCATGGGAACAGTTACCAAGAGAAACATGTATAATAGGCCACTATGGTTCTCTGAAAAAGTTAGAGAGGCAGTGAGGGTCAAAAAGAAGGCCTTCATCAGCCATAAGGAGAAGCAAGGTGATTAATGTGGTGGTGGGGGGGGGGAGAAGGAGGAATACACAGTTAGAACTAAGGAAGCCAAGAGGGCCATGAGGGATGCAAAATTAGACTGAAAGAATAGTTACACACCCTAAAAGTAGATACAGTATTTAAGAGTCTCCCCTCCACTGAGCCACATCATGGAACTGTAAGCAGTCAGCATCCGGACCACCCGGAACATTTTGCTAGCTTGGGTCACCCACGTTGCCATGCATCATTACCACCTATATAAAAGTAATGAGACCATGATGCCTCAGTTCCAAGGTGGAGATCAAGCTACGAGAATCTTTCCACCAGCAGGGACCGACGCAATCAGGACCAAACCAGGGACATGAGGATAAGGAAACTTGAGTAGATATGCCAATTCGGCCATAAGAGGAGAACCAGAATGTGAGAGCAGGCAAGATAACCACCCTCCAGCAGAAAAGTGGGGGGGGGTCGTCAGAAGGGAGAACTGTAGCTCAACGAAGGAGATTCTCACAAAGATTTACTGTTATGGTGAGTAATATTCTTTCTTCAAAGATATCTCCCTCCATTGAGCAACACCATGCAGTGAGGATTCCCAAGCAGTACTAAAGCACTGAGGGTGGAAGGAACGATCTTAGGAACCCAAGTAAGGAAGCCTTGCAGTAAGGCCAAATCTGGTGTGGTCGAAAGGGCCAAAAAGTGTTCTGCCTACCCTCCCCGAACAGCTGGAAACCAGTCTCTAATCCAGCTTTCCGATGCAGTTGAGAAGGCCAAAAAGTGTTCTGCCTGCCCTCTACCAAACGGCTGGAAACCAGTCTCCAATCCAGGTAAGACTCGTGGCTCCTGCTGGCAGCCGTTGCTGGTGTTTGAATTGTGGTGCCAAGAAGAAGGGACTGCTCGCTTTTAAACTAAAGGACTGAATCCTGCTGTTTGTACTATTCTGTCAGCAGAACAGTGGAGGCAGACTGTCTTTTGCTCAATTTCCAGCAGTTACCAAATGTACTTTAATTACCTGCTTTGTTTATTTCTGGGGTACTTTAGTGGGTCTGACCTTGTACTTCAACACCTGGTTAGACATTCTGGACTGCCTCACAGGGTTTAGTTTTACTTTCTAGCAGACTTATTTAAAACTTTTTTTGCATCAAACGTACTTTATTCTGCCTGTTTGCCTTATTCCTGGACTGCCCTAGGGAATAGAGTTGTGGCATTTCACTTGTTTGAACCATTTTGGGGCTGCCTAGAGGATCTGGGGGAACAAAATAGCTGTGGTCCTAATATTCCATTCTCTAGGCAGGTTGAGGTTTCAAATGAATCTACCTCTGCCTTCTTTTTATTTGGAGCTCAGCTGAGCCAAATGAGAAGCAGCTCCAATCTGTATTAAATTTTATTTGGAGTCAAGCTGTGCCAAATGAGAAAGCAGCTCGGATCTGTATTAAAATTAGTTCAGCCTTCTCCCAGCAAATCCTGTCCCTGCCTGCTCTATCCCCCTTCCCCTTGCTCTGCATCTCCCCCATTGTACCTGTATTAATTCTTGGTCCTCTTTTTCCTCAGCTGTCCAGTGCGGTTGAGAGGGCTGAAAAGTGTTCTGCCTGCCCTCCCCTGAATGGCTGGAAACCAGTCTCCAATCTAGGTACGACTTGTGGCTCCTGCTAGCAGCCATTGCTGGTGTTTGAATTTTGCCCCACCGATGCTTTGCATCAGCTACCCCACTGTCCCCACCATCCTTGGTGAGGTGGGCATCTACTTATACAGAAGAAGTCAGTCCCACGTGACGGGTTCGGGAACAATCAGCCCAAATTCCTATTTGCAGCTTATCACTGCTCGCCACATGAGGTCGCTAAATCATTTCCACAACTATTTGTGTTCCTCAACGTTTTTACCCAAGCGACCCCTACTCCCAATGCTCCCACTGCTGCCTGCCGAAGTCACCCATCCTACAGCAGTATCTGCTTCATCATGCCCATCCTGCTACTCACACTCCTCTCCATCCTTGTGCCCTTGGTGTCCCTCCCACTCTCCTTCTACCCTATGGATCTGGACCACCATTTATTGGTCCACCTTGTGGCCCCCCCCACCCAACTCTGCTACCACATCCCTCTCCCTGCCACATGTCATTCTCCACAACTCCTGGACACCAGGCCCTTTCATACTGCCCCCTAGTTTCCACGCAGGTCTGCTCACCTTAATGTTCCCCCATCAGCCCACCTCTGCATTTCATCAGCCTCCCTCACTTTGCAGGAAACTTAAGTTAGCCCTGACCAGGACCCTGGTAACCACATTGCTACTAATGGCAGGGGACATTGAACATAACCCTGGTTCCCCCAAAAAAAAACAAAGTACCTCGAGGCCTGAGGTTGGCTCACTTGAACATCTGCAGCCTCCTCACAAAAATTGCAATGCTCCAACCAATAGTCCTAACCCTAAAATCGGATATCATGATCATTACTGAGACTTGGCTAAAGCCACACATCAAGGATACTACCATCTCTATCCCTGGGTACACTTAGGCTCTATCGTCTCAGTGCTAAAAAAAGGAGTCGGCATAGCCATGTACATCAGCTCTGGCCTTCAATTCACCCATGTCTCCATCCCTCCCACCCTAAGCCTATACACTCATCAGTACAAACCTCCCTTCCTCACTCAGTCCCCATTTTTGTAGCAGGATCCTACCACCCTCCTGATTCCCCTCTATCCTCCATAAAGTACCATCTAACCACCCTCAGATCCCTCACAGCAGGTGGTGAGCTTCATGTCTTAGGTGACTAATGTGAACTGGCTCTCCTACTCCAGCTCCAAAATTCGAGATGTAGCCACACTAAACCTCTCACCCGATAATGGAATCCACCCGCCTAAACACCAAAACCCAGAACCACTCACTACTAGACTGGTCTCTCACCTACCCACATTGTATAATTTCCATAGGTCTCTTACCTGACTTGGTAAGGAAAATCTACAGGCCTAAGGCCCCTCCCCCCAGGTCACTGTTGGTCCGGTCCTACAAATCTCTGGACCCAGTGTCCCTCAGACTGTCAGACTGGTTTTTCATCCCACATGCCCCCTCAGTCGATTCTGCATTGGATTTTTTCAGGCTCTAATTCCTCCGATTGGGACTCCTACGCCCCTCTCAGACACACCCGGGTGCGGGGGGGGCTCATCTGCCCTGGATAACAGCTAATGTCATGGACTGCATCGGACCAGGGGATCAGGCTTGGAAGGTCCATAAAGTCTCCAGCTCCTTTTCAGACTACCAGAAGTACCGTGTGCTTTGCAATGCATGTACTTGACAAATCTGCTTGCCAAAAAGCTATTTCCGATCTACCTTCCATTCCAACATAAGTCACCCCTCTAAAGTTTGGAAGGTGGTTCAATCGCTCTTCACCCCTCCATCACAGCCACCGACCCAAGTCATTAACAGTGGTGGCCCCCCTGTAGTGGACCAGATAGCAGTGGCTACAGAGTTCAACTCCTTCACAAACTGTAGCGCAGCTCCGCTATCCTCTTCCCCCCCACACTAACCCAAGCCACCCCACCATATACTGCTCAAGATGACTCCCATGCATTCTCATTCCACCAGGTTACCCCGACTGAAGTTTACAATGCCCTGCTTGCATTAAACCCCTCTAAAGGCAAATGCCCCACTGGGATGGACTCCAAAATGCTCAGTCTGCCCCAGCCGTTGCCTCCCGGCCCCCCAGCCTCTCTTCAACCTGTCATTCTTTCTAGCATCTGTCCCTCCTAAAAACATGTCATGGTCATCCCTCTTCATAAGGGTGGTGACCCCTCCTCCATGGTAACCATCGTGCAAAACTCCAAGAACACCTAGTCCTCCCCCAGCTCTCCTCCTTCCTTGAAACTACTTCCTTCACCCCTTCCAGGCTAGGTTTAGAAGTCCCACTCCACCACCACCACCTCTCCTAAGGTTCACCGATGCCATCCTCACAGGTATGGATAATGGCCTCATTACCTCTGCCATCTTTGTTGACCTTGCCAAGGCTTTCGACACACCCTCCTACTCACCAAGATTTCCCTAGCTTGGCTCTCCAGCAAGACCACCACCTGGTTCCACACCTACCTGGTGGGCAGGACTCAAGCAGTCAGGATTGGGAACTCCATCTTTTCTCCCTCTCCCAACCTTGACTGGGGTTCCTCAAAGCTTTGTGTCCTTGGCCAGTTACTGTTCATCTTCCTTAATGACCTTCCCTCTACCTGCCCACACACATCCATTCACATGTATGCAGATGACAGTCCCGTTTACATCCAGACCCCCTACCTCTGATATGGCAACCAGACTGCAGCGCAACTTCAATGATGTCCAGCTCTGGCTTCACTCAAATCAGCTCTTCCTGAATGCCAAGAAACGGTCTCCAAGACTTTTGGCACACGGTAGAGACCATGTCGGCTCCCCTCCATCCTCCTCTTTCCACACTCTGGATGGACAATGCTGGAAGACTGAACCTCCTTCAGATACTTCTGGGTTTGGATTGACCAACATCTCGACTTTTCTGTACACACTGAGGCAAGCCAGAAGAAGCTGCATCCCAAGCTGGGAGCCCTGTACTGCAACTGCAGTTGCATCCCTCTGCTGGCCCGCAGTGAAATTTTACAGAAAATGATCCTCCCAATCATTGACTACGAAGACATAGTATATAGTGCCGCTCCCAAACTACCCTAACCAGACTGGATACCCTCTTCCACTCCTGCCATTTAGCCCTTGACAGTCCTCCCAGCCCCCACCACAGCAACCTTTACCAGACTTCATGCCTCTCCTTGTTGCAGGATAGACTGCACTCCCACTGTGCCAGGCTCACGGCAAAGTTCTGGACCCAGTTCCTGCTCCCATATCTACTCAGTCCTGTCCTATCCGAGCCTCCACCACCCTCGCACTCCCTCAGAAACTGACGCACGCTCTGACTGTCCCTCGCATGTCCACCTTCACAGGACAAGCAGCCTTCTATCACATGCCCAAGCTGTGGAATTCTCTCCCTCCGCTATTCCACATACCAACTCAACTGTCTCTCCTCAAAGACCATTACTGCACCGACTGTGCATGCACTTAACCCCTCCCACTATTCTCTGACTTAGTCATGTGGCCTCAATTTCTGGCATGACAGACCCAGTCTACCAGTAGCTTGGGCTGGGCACTTTATTGTTCTTGGGCACTCACACCGATTGGAATTTTTTTTTTTTAACTCCTACTCCCCCAACAGTAACAGTTCACACATGACAAAATGTAAAAACTAAAGGGATACTTCATTCACATTTTGCTTTATAGGAGTCTTAAATCTGCTATAAGTTAATACATATAAATTAAACATGCTGTAAGTGTCTAAAATTAATTGAGAAATTAACCAAGTCCATTGATGCAAATAAAGAAAAGTCAATCTTTAATTATTCCTGCTCCCATGGTCACCTATTCCAGAAAGGTATGTGAGAGGGTCCCAGTGGGCAGGTAACAGCTGGAGTCTACTAAAGTTAAACATCTATTGTAGGATGTACCCAGATCTCCCATCCGGTTCAAGACCGGGGAGGAACTAGGAAACAAAATCCGGTCCGCGGAGCATGATGAATAGCACCCATCTCCACTGTATTTCAAATTTCTCTAGGCTATGGTTCACTAAGGCGGTCAGTCTCTCCATCCTGTATACTTGTATCATTAGATCCTGCCAATCTTGGATGGAGGGAGGTGCCTGTGTAAGCCATCTTCGGGTCATTGCCTTTTTGGCTGTAAATCATACGTGGACCAATTTCCTAGTCAAATAGTCTCAAACCCCAGTCCAGATACAAAAAGAGAAAAGTCCACTGTGGGGTGTACTGTGACCCCCAACAGTTCCTCCATAGCTCCCCAAGAAATGGTTTAAGTATTGGACAGTCCCATAATATATGAGCTAATGCAGCTGGAGTACGGCCGCAGCCTCTCCAGCAGTGGGCTCTGACAGGGTTGTATTTGGCTTGGATTGCCGGGGTTCTAAAGTATCTCAAGGACACCTTCCAGGAGAATTATTTCCAAACGTGGGATGCAGTTCCCAAATGTATGCATCTCAGGTGGACCTCCCATGTCTTGTTATCTATTATAATGTTACTTGGTTTAAAGGTGCTGAGCCTTGTAAAGCCAAACTGCACATTTCTAACAAAGGGGGGTGATCTTTGCAAAGATGAAGGTAGGTTTCCGTCTCTTGAGCAGAGATAGCACCTTGTAACGTTTAATTGGGTTATTCAGCCCATTCACATTTTGGGAAGATAGTATTTTTGTTGGGGGGGGGGGGTAATTTTGCTTGGTCAAAAGCACTAATGAAATGCCCCAGATTGTTTGCCGTGACCCTCATCCCTCCCCTCCCATAATGCATCTCCCCTGTTTCATGGTGCAGTAGATCTCTCTCTCTCGCAGAGAGGACAGACTCCCCTCTCATGGTAGAGTTCACTTCTGAAGGAAAGAATTGTTGAGTACCTAGAGGCCAGTGGGGCACAGGACCCAAGGCAGCATGGATTCACAACAGGAAGGTCATGTCAGATGAATAATAGATTCATTTGACTGGGTGACCAAAGTAGCAGACCAGGGAGGGGTTGTGGACATGGCCTACCTAGACTTTAGAAAGGCATTTGACAGTCCCACACAAAAGATTAACAAACAAGTTAGCCAAGCCCAGGAGTGGGTCCTAGGGTTGTAGCCTGGGTAACAAATAGGCTGGACTACAGGATGCAGAGGGTTATGGTAAATGGAGTCCACTCCGAAAAAAATCAGGGGGTTACTAGTGGGGTACTGCCGGGTTCAGTACTGGGACCAATCCTCTAATGTCTTTATAGGTGACATTGCAGAGGGACTGGAAGGGAAAGTATTCCTCTTTGCAGATGACAAAGATCTGTAACAGGGTTGATAAACAAGGTGGGGTGGAAAGGATGAGAAGGGACTTAGCAAGGTTAGAGGAATGGTCAAAAATATGGCAACTTGGATTCAATGCAAAGAAGTGCAAAGTAATGCACCTGGGAAACAAAACCCAGGAGAAAAGTACACAATGCGGGGGAAGATATTAACAAAAAATGGAAAGGGACCTGGGGTAGTCCTATTAGATGACCTAAAGGTAGGCAAGCAATATGAGAAGGCAGTAAGGAGGGCTGGGGGGATACTGAGATGCATAGAAGAGGCATCACCAGTAGAACAGGAAGTTCTTCGCCCTCTGTACAGACAGCTGGTAAGACCCCATCTGGAACACAGTGTGCAGTTCTGGAGACCCCATCTCCGCAAGGACAAAGCCAGGATAGAGACAGTCCAGAGGAGGGCAACTAAAATGGTACAGGGTCTACACCAGAAGCCATATGAAGAGAGAATAAAGGAGCTTAATATGTATACCCTTGAGAAAAGGAGGGAGAGGGGGACATGATAAATAAGTACCCCGAGGGAATCAACAAAGTCCAAGAGGGTAGCATCTTTCAGAAAAAGGTATGCAGGAACAAGGGTGCACAATTTGAAGATAAGGGAGGGATGGCTCATGGGCAATGTAAGGAAATTTTTTCCATAGAGAGGGTGGTGGATGCATGGAACACCTTCCTACAGGGGTTGTGGAGCCAAAAATAGTGGGGGAATTGAAGTCAAAGATTGGGTCTGAGCAGCCAGAGGTTGGGCCTGGGAGGCTGGAGAAGATAATGACAGCCACTCCTGCTCCACTGAGGCAACCTTCAGCAGAGTAAGTGCCCCTCAAGGGTCCGCCAGGTGGTGGTGTTGAACCTCTGTCAGAACTCTTAGGCAAGACGTGGTCTGGGCCTAGGCAGAAAAGGAAAGCAGAGTGGCCATCCTTTCAGGGAATTTGCTGGCCACAGGCACACTTGTTCTGATGCTCCGGACGTAAACGAGGAAGGAGAAGACAAGAAACCTCTAAAGATGGGGAAAAAATAAGGTGCGAAAAATGGCAGCTGAAGCAGCGGCAGTTTCCTTGAGATCAGACATGACTAGGTCAATAGCAGGAAAGAACTGGAGAGGATATGACGGCTGCCCACCTATATAGGGTAGCTGACATCCGAGAGGGACTGAGGTGGGTGGGCCCCTCTGGCAGACTGCTACAGTAGCTAGAAAGTTTCAGTGTGGTCCTCGTGCCTGATGGCAGAGTCCTACCTGTGATGGCAGCTCCAAGAGATTCCCCTGATACAAGATCTAAGCAGCTTGGGGGTGATAGAGAAAGACAAGCTGGGTAGCAAACAAGTTAAGGAACAGGAGAAAAAGGATGGTGGTAAATGGTAGCCATTCAGGCAATAGGAGTGTGTCTAATGGGGTGCCACAGGGTTCTGTGCTGGTGTCTGTCCTCTTCAATGTCTTCATAAGAGACAATGTGGAGAAGCTTGAGGTGAACGTATTGCTTTGCAGAGGATACAGAAATCTGAAACAGGGTTGACACAAAGTGGTAGAGAGAATACTTCTTCATGGAAAGGATGGTGGATGACTGGAACAACCTACCAGAGGAGGTGGTGGGGGCAAAGACTTGGGGGAGCTTCAAGCATGCGTGGGATTGCAACAGGGCCACATTAGAGGAATGGGGGGAGTGACCGCTATGACCAGCTAGGTCAGTAGTGATAGAACAGGCAGAGACAAGGGGCAGACTGAATGGGCCCAACGGTCCTTTTCTGCTGACAAAAATCTATGTTTCTATGTAAATACTGTACTTTCACTTCAAACATCAATAGAGCATTAAGTACTGTAATGCAGGTTAATATGGCAACTCACTTGTATGACTTTTGTAGTATAGACTACCACTGAATACTGCCATTTTTCTCATGTCTCAAGTATCTTGTCAGGTTGAGATTTGATCAGCTTTTCATTAAATTTTGGTGTTATGTCATAAAATCCTATATATTCCATCTTCTGTCTTCTCACGCGAGCTGCATACCAAACTCTTAACTGCCCCTTTAAGGGGGTGGGTTTGAAACCAGATTCACGGTAAAATGTATTGATGTTATAAATCTGAAACTGCCAGACATCGTGCTCTGCCATAAATTAATAGTCCTATGCTTCAAAAACAAGATTCACATACTAGCTGCCTTCATAAGCCTGCTTCTTTTGTTTCAACCGGCTTCTTAACAAGTTGCTCATCCTGTCATCAGGTTCTCAGTATGTGAACAGTGTTTCCATCTCTAAAGATGTACCTCCAATACAACTAAGCTTTCACTGCAAGCTCTCTTTCTATAATAAATCACCTTGACCATGCTGACCTTAAAAATTAGCTTCTTTGAAATAAAATGCTGAAATACTTAACTACAGAAGCTTGGTAATGAAGCAACGTAAGGAAGTCATCTTCCACTGCAGTGCTCATGGCATCCAGATGGCCTGCTCACTACTCCACTCAGGGTGGACAGAGCGACCTTTGTGTGTCCTGTAGCAGTGGTTGGGGCCTGCTTATGTAGAATTTTGCTTCTGGGGCATGGCCTGGCATCATGACTTCCTGGTCAGAATGAAAGAATGAAAAACTCCTGACCAGTGCCTGCCCCAGTAAACCAGTGGCACCAGCAATCGGAGGGCAAATGCTGAATAATGCCCTATATGGGCAGGGTTCCCCAGGGAGCAGAGTGTCACACTGTCGGCCCCTGCTGGTCATTCTGCATTAGCCACACACTTTTAAATGCATGCTGATAACATATTATACATTATTCCCTGAACTGTTAAGCATACTAAGACAGAATTTACTATTCCACCATATATGCTAGCAAAACATTAAAATAGTGTCCATAATACAATCTAGTCTGTGCTCCTACTGCATATCCATGGTACGATGTTACCAAGAAGCCTCTTGATTCAGAAGAATAAATGCCACTCTTCCTCCTCATTTATCCCTTCATTATCTGTGGTGCCCAGGGTGTAAATTCACCACATCTCAGAAGAAGGTCCCAGTACACCCACACAGAGGCTGGTTGATATACTCCAGTCCCCAACATTTTAATGATGCTGCTGTGTGGTCCACAGGATTAAGATGTCTAGCCACCGACTATTGTTGGTCCCTTCTGGAAATGCACACTTTACATTCCCGTAACCCTATCTAATGGTCTTGTGATTTTGCCCAGATACATTTCTTCACAGGAGCACATTAGGATATAGGCAATGTGGTCTGTCTGGCAGGTTATGTGGCTGCTGCTGCTGTGAGAATCCTTTAATTTTTCTGTTTGGATGTGTGGGAACACATTGAGCATCTGCTCCTGGAACTTGCTGTTTGATAATTATCCAGTTATGTAGTAGTGGTAGTTCAATTTAGTGCCCAATCCCAGAGGCTCTGGGCACTGTACAACAGAGCAAGAACAAAATAGAAACCAATAACAATAAATTAGAGTCAAACAAACAGAATAGTGAATGGCGAGCCATGTACAACCACCAGCTCAGGATTCCATCGACAACTCCTGATACAATCCACAATCACGAGAGCGCAGCTCGAGTGGTCTCAGTTTGCATCAGGAGCCAGAAATGGAGTCCTTGGCTTGTTGTACAAGGCTCACCGTCCACTATTGTTTATAGTATAAGAGCAGCCCCTGTTCTGGCACTTCAGTGCCACATTACAGAGAAAATATAAAAAAAAAAAAACAAGGTACTTGTGCAGTGTAGAGAGTAAAAAAAAAAGTGAAGGAACGTTCAAGGAATATTAGGGCTCAAAAATGTGAACAGTCACTAATGGAATGCCGCAACTCAAACTCAACAGGCTGAAAAACAAGTTTGTTCAAATTCACAAGTCACTTGGAAAGTCAACACAAGCTCAATCAGCGGCAAAAACAACAAAAGACATAGGACAACTGCCATTTCACTCAGGTTGACAGTTGCCTTTTGTCCTGCACCGATGGATACTTTTTTTAAACTTGGGCACACTACTGGCGACTGCTTACTGTACCATTGATCTGACGTCAGACTGATTATACAACAGCATTCCTGCTGTCACTGCATTCCATAAGTAACAGAGGCTGATCATATACTATATAAAAATTAGAGATGCACGATAGACTCTATTCGGATCCAGACGGATAGCTGGTATTTCTGTAATATCCAGCCCAGCTGAATATCTATAAAAACCAAAAAACAAAACAGATCTGATAGTCTCCTCCTGGTGATGTGCGCTCAATGCATTTCACAGCTTGCGATCCCTGCACTCGCTGACTGCATCTGTTGCCATCTGTCACAAACAGAATCAGAAAAGAGCAAAGCACCACTGTGCTACAGCTTTAGGACAGGTTGTGCTCACTCATGCATAGTTACCAAACGTGTGGGTGTGTGTCTGTATCATTTATTTTACAGAACCTCGGAGATCGAGTCAATGGAGTGCAGACATTAAAAATGGTTACCGGTAACTGCCAGTCTGCTCCGTAAAAAAGATCAACTGATTTCAAGCTAACAGCCAGTCTGCTCTGAGGCACTGTAGTCCTACCACCTTTGTAACCCTGCTAACTTGGAAAAAAGTGAACTATAAAAGCTACGTTACAGCCAACCATTAAGGGTAGAAAATGTAAACTTGTGAGCTGGCCCGGTGGTGCAGACTGTTGAGGCACTGGACACCACACCTTGCGCTACGCTGGTGATCAGTGTTTGGGAACGAGCACGGGCCGCCAGGGATTGGCAAGGCAGGGACAGGATTGAGCGACTGGAGAACAGCTCTCCTTTCCCAGGGAAAGGAGGATTGGTGCTCCCACCGAATGACTGCCCCCAAGTGGAGGCCTGATGGCAATGTGGGACTGTGGGCACCATGGAAGGGAGGGTGCTGTGGACTTCCACATTTGCACACACGCCTCCATGTATGCACGTCCCAGCAATGGGGAGGGAAGTGGAGGAATACCGCCCTCCCCCCAGCTACGGATGATGACAGACCACTGCTGGGATCCGCACCCGGTGAAGACCGGCTCTGGATGTACATCCCAGTGATGCCAGTGTAACTGGGCTTGGGGGGGGCGCGGTTAGAAGGGGCAGAGAGGAGATAAACACCTATATAAAAAAAAATGCAAACTTGCAGTGCAACTCTCATTTCCACAACAATGCTACCTTAAAGACTGCTGGGGGGAGTGGACAGCTGATGGTGGAGCTTAGCCTAGCAACCTTAAACATCTTGCCAGGGCTGTTAGAAAGGGCGAATTACACCTCCACAGCAGCCAGCCCAGTTTCACACACGTCAGGCATTTACAGCTCTGGCTTTCATTTTTATGTTTGCTTGCACGCATGTGCAAGAAACCTAGTGCCATCATCGGAGTTTTCGGAGGTGTGTCACCCACTCTTCCAATTCAGTGTGTTGGCAGACGCGGCCCCAGTCTGCCAATGCATGCTGGAGCTGTCTATGACAAGCTCCAAAATGCAGTGGCATACAGTCGAAGGGGAGCTACGCTTCAGTGAGCAGCGTTAAGATATCGCCTCCTCATGCTCCCCCCCCACCACACACACACACACACACACACACACACACACACACTGTATAGCCGACAGGGCGCCCAATCCCCGTCGGCTGTGCTGCCTCCCCCGCCCCCAAAGCCTTTCCAAATGCCATGCTGGGTGCCACCCAGCGTGCAACTCATAATATAGCCGGCAGGGTGCCCAATCCCCGTCGGCTCCCTGCGCCCCCAAGTTCAGGGTGCCACTGAGCCCACCCCAGCGTGGCAATAGATGTTTTGGCCGACAGGGTTGCCCAATCCCTCGTTGGCTCCACGGCCCCCCCAACCGTCCTGTGCTACGCTGAAGCCCACCCAGCGTGGCAAACGTCCCTGTCATGTAAGAAAAGAAAAACCTGTAAAGACAAACAGTCCCACGAAGTCTCCTGCTCCCCCACAACCACCCACTGCGCACCTGCCTCCCACAGCCCTCTCACCCCATACTTACCTCCGGACCTCGTAGCAGCGATCTTGTGGACCGGGAACACATCTGCACTCTTCAAAGCAGACCATGAACTGAAGAAATGCCGGTAAGCTGTATAATCCGATAGATAGGGTTTTTCAACTTTATGCATATCTCAGGCATTTTGGAATTTTGCACCAAATTTTCAACATGGGTTTTTGGGACCCCTTCTCATGAATACTGTTACTGTCATGGCGTTATTCAGGCCGAAGGGTGATTTACGCATGATCTCTGCGAAATCACCTTTTGGGACAGATTAAGCGACACTGCCAGTGTTCATAGGTGGAGACTCTCAAGAAGCGTATTTTGAAAATTTGGTGGGCAATGCTAAAAATGACTTTATATGGTGTGCATTGCACAATTCCTCGCAGGCTCGTAAGTTCGCGAATTTTCAATATTTTCATTCCAGATTTTAAACATTGCCATTTTACACACCTCCTTATGAGCTGTACAGCTGTCATTTTTCATCTTGCCCAAAATGTGTTTCTGCCCATGTAATTGCACAATGGGCGCGGTCGCTGTCGCGAGGAAATCAATGTAGCCGGACACATTAAGAAATTCCCAGCGACACTGTTCATGAGCAGAGGTCTTAAAATGGCCATGTTGAAAATTAGGTGACAAAAGTCCATAAACTGACTGATACGAGTGAGCACTGCGCAGTTTCCACGCACCCTCGTAAGTTCATGACTTTGTAATATTTTCAATCCAGATTTTCACCAGTGGCATTTTTCCACACTTCCTTATGAACAGTACAGCTGTCATTTTTCACAACATGGCCGAAATGTGTTTTCACACTTTCAGCGCAGAGATGCGTGGTCGCTCTGGGAAATCATTGTTCGGGACAGATAAAGAAAATCACAGTGACACTGTTCATGATCGGAAGATCCCAAAATGCCTGTGTTGACAATCTGCTGTAAAAAATCTCCAAACTAATTACATTCTGGCAGATTGTGCGTTGCACAGTTTCTATGCACGCGACTTCCATTTTTTTTTATATTTTAACTGCACATTTGCAACATTGCTTTTTTTTTTAAAACACCTCCCCATGAACAGTACAGCTGTCATTTTTTACATCCTGTTCGGAATGTTTTTGCACCTGTGGTGCTAAATGCCACAGTCACTGTGCATAAGCAGCTTTAGGTTAACAAACTGATATTGCCACTGTTCATGAGGTGGGGTCACAAAAAAACCATGTTGAAAATTTGGAGTGAAAATACCAACGAATGCCTGAGGTATTAGGGTTTCCAACCATAACGCCCAACCCTGTAGAGAATGACAGGCATCAAGGATGTGACTTTGGATTCTTGCCTGTAATGCTCATACCATTTCACACCCTGCAGCCAGTGACAGGCATCGAGACATGCCTTGGACTCTTCGGGCCCAAACTTCACCCCATTCTCCTATACCGCACCCATCTCACCGTATTTCCTGATGGAATGGGGTGCGCATAAGGGCCAAAGACCCCAAGGCACATCGTAACACTTGTCAGTGTCTGCAGGGTAGGGTGTGGTGAGGTGAAATGGCGTGGCCTTTATGCCCGACAACCCAAAGGCACACCCAATGCCTGACACTCTGCAGGGTTGGCTTCAGTTCAATACTTCGCTGCCATTCCTATTATGCAGCTCTGTAACTTCTACACTACCACTGCCAGCAAGCAAACATTCGGCATTGACAAATGCTTGTTAGTCCCCGTTAACTCCTCTAAATAGCCAGCTGCGGTGGAGGAAGGGACCAGCAGACTGAGTCAGAGAGTGTCAGATATTTGACTCATTGTGTCACTATCAGGAGTGTCAGGTCTCAGTTGCTTTACAATTAAAAGCAAATGTTCCCTCAGTTTTCAAGCTTCATATTTCCCGCTTATGCAATGCCTCATTCATCTCACACTGCTACGATCTGCAAAAAAAAAAAAAAAAAAAAAAATACAACTGTACATGGTTATTTTGTTTAAAAAAGAGAAGAAAACTTATTGAGCACAACATAATGGAATTCAAAGCATGAGAAGATTTTATGGGGCATTAGTCATTTACTGTATTTGTTGCTTTTTTATATAAATACACAAGTTTTTTTATGAAATAAACTTATTTACAAAAAATACTTAAGTTAGCTGTGTTTTTTTTTTCTTTTTAACTATCTGACCTGTTAATAACCAACCAGATTCGGTTGTCAGAACTAAATATTCGAAATAAGATATCCAGTAGAAATTTGATATCCGTGCATCCCTAATAAAAATAAGCTCTGCAGACAAAATACTGAAATAGATCATATTAGACAGAGGTTATAGGGAGGACACTTTAAAGGCAGTGGAACAAAGAGCAAGTAATGTAACCAGCGGGGAGGAGGCACTAAAAGACAGCACCCACAAAGCCAAGAAACAATCTTATTCAGCGCTACTTACACTTACCAACACTGATCCGTCATTAATAAACATTGGCACACACTTGCAGTTTGTGACAGACCAGTAATGTTTTTACCAGAGACCTCTGGATGCTACCAAGAAAAATCCTACACTTAAGGACACTCTGGTACATATGGTCAGTACAGTACCAACACAACAAGCTACACAGCTACTCCTCTCCCCTTGGGTCCCCTCAAAGACGGCAACTTCCAAAGTGGCAGATGGCTCAGTGTGTTCCCATGCATCCAAAAAAGAAAAGTTAAAGGATTTTTACACGAGTAGGGACTACATCAAAAGCCACATAACCTGTCAGACCAACCATGTTGTCTATATCCTAATCTGCCCCTGTGAGCAAAACCACGAGGCAATTAGACAGGGATACAGGAACACAAAGGGTGCATTTCTAGAATGGGCCAAAAATAGTCTATGGCTAGACACTAATTCTGTGGGCCACACAGCAGCATCATCGAAGTTTTAGATACTGGAGTATGTCAAGTAGCCCCCTGGGGGGCGGACTAGGACCTTCTGTGAAAACGGGAAGTGGTGGATTTATAACCCCCCCAGGCACCCCAGATACCAAAGGGATGAATGAAGAGGAACAGTGGCATTTATTCTTCTGAATCAAGACTTCTCGGTAACATCTTATGGATATGCAGTAGGAGCACAGACTGTGTATTGTATTATGGACACTTATTTTAAGTTATTACTAGAATAGATGGTTTAACAGTAAATTCTGTTGAAGCATGCTCAATTTAGGGAATAATGTACAACATGTTTTGAAACATGTGCATCTAAAGCAGAATGACCATCGGGGCGGACATTGACACTGCTCCCCTGGAGGGAACCCACCTCTATGGCATCATTCAGCACTTGCCCTCCGACTGCTGATGCCACTGGTATACTGGGGCGGGAACTATACTGGTGCATTAAACTAAGCAGCAGCACTTCATTTTGGCCACATGATGATGTGCCTACGTCATGACATTGGTCACACTGAGCACAACTCCACATAAGTAGGCAGTAAAGCAGGCTCCAGCCACTACTACCCTGGGAGGAGTAGTGAGCAGGCCACCGGGTCGCTATGAGCACTGCAGTGGAAGATAACTTCCTTACATCAATTCATTATCAAGCTTCTTTGGTTAAGAAATATGTTAGCATTCATTTCCAAGAAGCTCATTTTTAAGGTCAGCATGCTCAAAGTGAATTGTGCAAAGAGAGCTAGCAGTGAATAAAATCTAGTTGTACCGAAGGTGCATCTTTATATAAGAAACATCTAGAAATGCAGTTTACGGAGCTGGCCCAGTGGCACTGAGAGTTAAGGTGCTGGACGCCACACCTCACACCACACCGGCGACCCAGATTCGTGAGCTAGCACGGGTCGCCAGGGGTCAGCCAGGGCAGAGATGGCTAGAGCGTCTGACGGCAGCTCTCCTTCTCTTTGGGGTAACTGCAAGCTCCCGCTGCAATGCTACCACCTAGGGAAGCCCGGGTGGATAGCGCGGTAGGTGGAGCAGCAGCAAGTGGATTGGGTGGATGTCGGCAGAGGGGCCGAGCAGGAAGTATTGTACGTCTCAGTGCGCCTCCTAGCTCATAGCCCCTCATTACATGCAGACATCAGGGGAGGGAGGAAAGAAACCAGAAAACCACCTCGGCTTCTCCTAGGCCATGGCACCTCGCTGGCAGGTCTCCAGGCTCATCGGACAGATTCCACTGCACTGACCCCACAAACTCAAGTATGTTGGTTTGAGGAGGCAAGCATGAGGGACGTCCCTCCTCACCCCTACCCGGGGGGTATACCAGGGGTAGGATAGTGTGGTGTCATGTAATCTAGGGGCAGATCTCAATGGGGAGTGGGGCCTGTGGGTAATAGGATGCCGGAGAGAGTGGAGAAGGGAGGCAAGTAGGGGCATAAATGCATAGTAAAAAAAAAAAAAAAGAAATGCAGTTTACATACCAAGAACTTGATAGCCGGACAAGTGACATGTTAAGCAAGTTGAAACAAAAGCATTATGTCAAAAAGTAGCCTTATGAATGCAGCAGATATGTGAATCTTATTTTTGAAGCATAGTACCCATGAATTTATGACAAAGCATAGTCTAGTTTGCAGTTTCGTATTTGTTACATCAATACATTATACTGTGAATCAGGTTTCAACCCCTCCCCCTTAAGGGATAGTTTCTCAATAAAAGTTATGAAGATATGATGCAAAAAGAATTTGATATCCAGCTAGCATGAGAGCTACGACAATAGAAGATGGGCTCTCCAATGATGCACTGCCCTGGTTTGCTAGTTACCTCGGGGAAAGGGTGCAATGTGTTAGGATTGTTGGAGTCACCTCTGATGAAAAACCAGTCCTCAGGTGTCTTCTCTCTTCTTGAACAGTCTCCCTAGCGTCTGCCAACAGAGAATACTCTATGTGGACGATGCAGTACTGTTTACTAGCAACCAAGTCTAAACTTGAGTCAGTTGCAGTGTGATTTCAGGCATGTTGAAGAATGGTTTAGGTCACACACACTCATCCTGAACTGTACAAGTATAAACCTCTGTCCCTCACCATCAAGAACCATCCGGGGGCTTCACTTGAACATGTTAGAGTTTAAATATCTCAACATCACCTTGGACAGTTCCCTTTCTTACACGCGGCACGTTGGCAATGTAGCCAAGTCCGCCAACATATGGCTCAGCCTGCTCCACAAGCACAAACACTGCATGACCACTGATGCCCTTAGACTGGCCATCTACAGCTGTCACCTCCATCGTAGACTACGGTCTAGTCATCTATGGCTCTGCTTCCTCTACTGCCCTCCGGAGGATATTGGTGACACTCAATGCCTGTAGGCTTTTAATGAGTGCCGCCTGCCTAACACCTGTGACCTGTACGCCCAGGCTGGATGGCTACCACTCCTTAGTAGAATACAATACCAGACCTGCTTGATAACCAAAAAAGTTCTCCTCAGGCTCATGCCATCAGGAGTGGCAAAGCTCCTTACTGCCAACAGCAGTACCCAGCTTACACGCAGTGCTCAATATCAGACCTTCCAGATCCCCAGATGCCGGACCACTATGGGTCACAAGTCTCATGCTCAGGGCTCCTCTGTGGTACAATACCCTTAACAAAGAAAAAACACAACTACAACACTTGGTCCCTCTAAAAGGCAACTCAGACTATTCCTCGCCTCTACCACTCAATGTGACTGCCTCTCCTAAGTAATTAGTCTTCTCATTTTACCCTAGTCGAAGGTGACCTGCAACCTCCCTTATAGCTTCACACTTTTGGCACCAGCTTCCCCCACTCACCCCTTACCCCCGCCTCACCCACCCGTCCCCTCTCAACTGGTACTTCAGATATGGGGCCCTCCAGCCCATCCACCTCACACTTTTGCTACCCACCTCTACCCAACAGCCCTATAGCCTGCCTACTTCTTCCTGACTCCCTTCTATACTTCACCCTGAAACTTGTCAGAAGCTGGCTTATGTTGTCTCTCCATTTTTGGCTGTATAATTAATGCTTAGTCATCTTTGTGTTTTAAGACCAACCATTGTTGACCTTTCTATGTATGTTACCCTACATCCTTTGACGTGGAACCTTTGTAAATGAGCAGTTACTGCTCAAAGGTATTTGTAATCCTAGAGTTTAATAAAATAAATAAAAAATATATATTAAAGGATACCTAAACATTTTGACAAACTATTCAAAAATATGACTCCGTAGGTGACTAAAGGAAAGGCTGCTGTATTCATTAATGCTAAAACTACATTTATATAATTTACCCAAATGTGGTTCCAGAGCATTTGAACATTCTAAAATCAGCCTTCCAATTTACTCTTACCTGCTTCCTTAAATGGCCATCAAATGTGTTACGTGATGACATCATTGGAGCCAGTCAGAGAGATATATGGCTCTCTATAGTACTAACTAGTTTTTTTCCCCTCTCTGTATAGAATTGTTTCACCCAAATGGTCAAAACCATGTGCATTATTTTGTATAATACACAAGTTAAGCTATGGTTCTGTTCATTTTGTTTACTTTAACTGCAAAAATTGCGATTTAAATCCAACCGACCTTGTCTGTAGCAAACCACAGTGCAGAACAAATCTTGAATAACCTAGTGGTTATGGCGGATCCATGATGCTACAATGGGGGTGCTGGGTGGTGTGCATACTTAATATGCACTTAACATTTTTATTAAACCTTTATATATTCTGCTATTCTTTTCTAGTAGGTTTTTGACAGATCCTACAAATTTAATCTATAGTTTGAATGTAAACATTTGTACAATCAATAAATTAGACAAAGTGAAATGCAGCAGCAGCAAGCAAGTACATTACAATGTGGGGGGGGGGGTTACAGCCACGCCCTTCACCACCCCCTAGATCCACCACTTTTTATGTAGCAAAGTTCATGTGCAATCCAATGTTAGAGTTCATACTTTCTTGAAAATCAAATATATGCTTGTCTTGTCATCTTATTCCATGGGAAATAAGAATCAGCATTTATATATGGTGCTTTTCATACACATTGTATGCCAAAGTGCTTTACAAGCAATGCTAGACTGGTAGTGAAGTGACAATGTGTAGTGGCAGCCATTTCACACATTAATACCCACACACAGCCTTGGACAATTGCATGAACTGGTATTATGGGGAAGGGAATGTTGGCCAGAACAGTGGGGTCAGGTAGTGGTCATGGTGCTGGCACTCCCCCATTTCTCAGTGATCTGCTCATATTTCTCCCCTTCAGTCTCCTCCCCCTCCCTGAATATAGCAGTACCTTGCAGGAGTGCCTTCCTCAATCCCCTCTGGTATTCATTCTTCACTACTCCTCCTCACACCAAAAACTGGAGAGCTCATCACCCTTCTGCATCATGAATGCAAGTAGTGCAGTCCCCGGGTTCTTTGACATATCAGACATAAACAAATCTTTCCAGTAAGTCAGGCTGACAGCAGCAGGGAACGAGGGGAATGATGGGTTTTCCTATCCTTAAAAGATCTAGGCTTTCTCTGATTAGGCACATTTAAATGATGGGTGTGCCCATCATTATGGATGTCATTTAACAGTGCCTTATCATAGGTGGCTTAGATCTTATATGGGTAGGAAAGCCTATTTTTCCCCATGTGCCCTACTGCTATCAGCCTGTCTTACCAGAAGATCATGTTTATTATTAATATGTAAAAATAAATATGGGAGACTATACTAACCTCATTCATGATGCGGAAGGGTAGTGAGCACACCAGTTTGTGGTGTGGGGAGCAGGTGAGAAGAAAGAATGCCAAAGAGGGACTGAAGAGGCCATTCCAGCAGGGTACAGCTATTTCCAGGTTAGGGGAAGACAGGAAGGGGGACGTTGAGCAGATCATTGTAAGATCTGAAATGTGGGGCTGCCAGTACCGTGAGCACTACCTGACTGGATGACAGCAGGCAACGACGGCAAATACTCAAGAGTGGCAGGGCTGCACTTAGTGTTACTTGAAATCGGTGTAGGGAGATTACCCTGGGGGGATGTTGACGTTTGTTAGGACAGTATTGAGGGAGTTGTGTATAGCTCATTCAAGACTTGGAAGGGCGGTAGCCAGCCAACTCGCATTGTGGAGTACAGCACAGAAAAGTACTGGAGAAGAATTGCTGGGAACTGTCCTGCGGGGTTCTGCAGATCACAGGTAAAGGAGTAGACTGACACTAAGTCGAGTGGATTCGCTCAATGTATTAATATGCCTCTCCTACTAATAATATTGTTATCCACTGTAAGTGTAGCCTTTATGAGGGCATGAACAGCAGTTTTTATGATGGGTCATGATGCTTATTGCTTGGCCCTCCAGAAAGACCTAGTTTGTTAATGTGGCGAAGAAAAAAAAAAAAAAAACAGTGGAACTGTACATACTACCTTCACTGTGCAGAAGGGTGATCCACTTAATGTTTACTGTGGAAGCAGAAGTCAAACATTGAGAAAGTGGACTGGAGAGTGATTTGGGAGGCCTTTATTTATTTATTTATTTTTTTAAACAGTGCCGGCTGATGATGCGTATTGGTATAGGGTCTGCACAACTCTGAGGTACAAGGGGGACAATCTGAGGTGTGATAATTCTCTTCATGAGACCATAAGCACATATGCAGCCCCAGGTAGTACTAAGGACAGGGTATGGATGGTGGGGTGTTCAACAGAAAGCAGGCTAGGTGCAGGGGGTTCACATGGAGAAAGCCTTATTTGTGGATTATCAAGAGAGCATGAGCTTTGGAATTGAACCAGACCAGTACGTCGCTGTGTGACCCTGAGCAAGTCACTAAACTTCCTTGTGCTCCCAGGCCACACCTATAAACAAGCTTTCAGCTTAGTATGTCTCTCCTGGTTAACAAAAAACAAAATTCAGGGCATCACATAACCACTAGATCTTCAGGTATTTGAAGTGTTGTACTGTACTGCGATTTGCCAAAGAGAAGGTCAGCTGGATTGCAAAACATTTTCAGCAAGTTAAAGTAAACAAAATGAACAAAATCATAGCCTAACATGTGTATGGATCAAAATAATCCACGAGTTAACACATGGTGGTGATCATTCTGGTACAACAATTCAAAACAGAGGTAATGAAGAACAAGTCAACACAATAGGAATATATGTGGGTATGTCTCTGGCTCCAATGATGTCATCATGACTCAACACACTTGGCAGACATCTTAGGGAGAAACCAAGGCTGCTTTTTGAAAGTGAAAGGCTGATGTTTACATTTTTCAAAAGCTATGAAACTGCATTTATGTTATTTACATAAATGCAGTTTTAGCATAAATGTAAACAGCAGCCTTTACTTTACCTCACTATGAGGACAGATTTTAGAATTTGCAGTTTTACAAAACTACTTGTTTAGGTACCCTTTAAGAATATGACTTGACATCAGAATTATGAAAAGCTGATCAAATCTCACAAACCTAACAGATGCTTGGTGACATGAGAACAATGGCAATATTCAGTAATAGTCTGTACTAGGAGAGCTGTGCAAGTGACAGTTGCCACATTAGTAACCTGCATTACAGTACTTACAGCTCCATTGTTGGCTTTTGATGTGAAAGAGGTACATTAAGTATTTGAATACACACTGAATATACTAATACATATTTGTTATACATTAATGAAGCCCAATCTTTTATAGGTTAGGGAGGAAAATTACCAACCATTCTTGTCTGCAAGTCATGAAGCATTATTTGAGTCTCCCATTTCATGGCTCTTGGTGATTTATGCATTGAACAAAATACACACGTACAATTACTATTTGTTAGCTTTATGTAAATAGAAATACAGTTTAGTGGTACAAAGGGTAAAAGTATCCTTTGGTGCAGACCTTAATGCATAGTTTGGTGGTACTAAAGCTAAACAGATTTAATGGGAAAGGGTACGATAAGTTATATTATAGTGTTTGGTTAATACAGTAAAATAAAGGGTGGATTTATGCCAAATGGAACAGAGTAAACAATATCTGTATGATTTTGTGTATTATAGAACCGCCAAGGACCCTGAGAAAGTGGCTATTAAAAGCTGGTTTTGTGGAAAAGAGGTTGCTCATGTACCTTATGTTAAAAAATATATTTTGGCATTTCTAAAACTGGAATGCAAATCTTCCTCAACCCTCCTGTATGCCACAGTCTTGCAATCAATTACAGCATGAAAAGCAGACACTGTGGCCAAGCAAATCTGATTTATTTAGTTTTTTGTTGACCGGGAAAGGGGGACTAGGCAATTCTGCCTATTTTCAGCCTCATCCTGGGAGAGGAGGAAGATCCATATGCAAACAGATTTACAGATCCAGATTAAGTCATTTGTGGTATTTTAGTGTTTGGGGGTGATTTGGCCAGGACACGGAATTTCCCTACTCTTCTAGAAGGGCCATGGGATCTTTATTGTCCACCTGAACAGGCAGAAGGAACCTCAATTTAAAGTCTCATCTGAAAGACTGCATCTCAGGAGTGCAGTACCCTCCTAATGGCACACTACAGAACCACAATCTTCTGATCTTCTGGCCTCAGAGGCAAGTGTGCAATCTGCTGAGCCACAGACAGATACTTAATGAGTTTCCATTTTTGTGAGTAGGTGTACCTAGTACACTTCTTCCAAGCCACCAGTAGAACCACAACCACCACTGCAGAAACCCCACAGCAGGAGAGCTCCCAAGTCCTCAGGGGCTAGACGTGGAGGTACAGGGATCATAGATCCAGATGCACCAGAGCACCCTGCTCTTGTGACAGGAGTCCAGCTCACAGGAAGCAAGACAGATAGTTCCACTGCCAGCTGCTGAAGCAGGGGAACCAAATTTGCCTATGCCAGTATGGAGCCACCAGTATCAGGGTAGCAAACTGCTTTCAACTTGACCAGAACCCTCTGTATTAGAGATAATGGAGGAAAGACATGAACCTCCCTTTCCAAGAGAGGGACAATGAGTCTCACCAAAAATACTCCATGCCCTGCAAAAAACAAAGCAGTTCTACGTAGTAAGGACATGCAAAAAAGGTTAATGTCTGGGCTATCCCACTTTAGGTCATCCACAATGGAATTCAAGAGCTCCCATTCATGGCAGAGCACATGGGACCAGCTGAGAATCTGCAAGGAGTTCAGTATGCAGGGCAGAAAGACTGATCTGTCATCATCCCTAGAAGAAGGGATGGAGGATCCAGTCTTAAACTGAAGTTGGAGTGGTCCAACCATCATAGCAGGGAGGGACAGAGCACAGGGGTCACTTCTTTAAAAGACACCATGAGCCATGAGCATACTGTGTTCTACAGCACAGTGCCAGACTCCCATCACCTCTGTAGAGAAGAGTGGACTCTGCCCTGACTGATGTACTACATCACTGAAATGCTGTCTGTATGGAATAGACTAGGACCTGAAAGGAGGGTGGCAAAGGCCTATGAACCAAGCAAACAGCCCTCATCTGCAGAGTACTGCTCTGCAGAACAGTATCAGAGGGGGACCATAGGGCCAGAGTCCAAAAGGATCCCAGATGGGCAGCCCAGCCCCTAACCCGTGGCATCTGTCATCATCCCTAGAAGAAGGGATGGAGGATCCAGTCTTAAACTGAAGTTGGAGTGGTCCAACCATCATAGCAGGGAGGGACAGAGCACAGGGGTCACTTCTTTAAAAGACACCAGCATGATGGTGCTGAGCCCAGATGTACCACTGGGACACTCAGAATGGCAGCAGCCATGAGGCCTATGAGCCATTGAGGCATCTGGCAGAGAGTTGCTGGAAGGGACCACATGAGTGTGGGCAAGAAGCACTGTAGCATAGTACAACAGAAGGAAAGCCTGACAACCCCTTGGTCCAGATAAGCTCTGACGTACTAGAGACATTGCATGGGCTAAGAATGGACTTTGGCTCATTCACCAGAATACAACTGTTTGAAACAGCTTCCCTTGACTGGGCCTTCAAAAGCCAGTTGATGTATGGGAAGATAAAGGCCCACACTTCTGAGGGTGGCTGCAAAGCATCTGGTAAAGACATGTGGTGCCAATGACAAACCAAAGGGCAGGACATGAAACTGTGCAAGCAAGCCACAAGTACTGTCTGTAGGACTTGCAGAGTTTGATATGGAGGTAGGAATCCTTCATATCCAATCCCCTTGCAGAAGCAGGGAGGGACTGCAGAGACCATTTGAAACTACTTGCATTCTATAGAGAGGTTGAGGCCTCAGAGTTCTTAAGAATGGCCACAAATCTCAGGTCCATTTTGGTAGCCCAGGTTCATTTCCAACCTCCTGCTGCTGCAGCTTGTTCCAGCAGCTGCCCACCACCCACCCACAGAAAGGTACGCCATCCAGAGCAGCCTATGACAGGGCTGAATAAGGCTCTGCCCCATTTGCTATGCAGAAAGAGTAAATGCAAGGGTCTGTTCTATCCTCTCCTTTTCAGTCTCTTCTATGTGGCTGCGCAACCAAATTTTCTTGCGAGACCTAGGAACTGATCACTCCAATGGTTTCACAATTCTCCGCCTTCCCTTGCTATTTTTCTCTTTTCTTCCCCCTTGCATATCTGCAGTTATAAAAAGATGTGAATCTGTGTAAAACTATGTGATAAGGTGATCCCTTTGTTTAAAACTGTATATAGTTACTGTTGAAATGATTGCAAAAGCGCTATTTCGAACTCAAGGGGTTAACCCGAGATTGCTGGATGCAAAATCACTGCAGAGCTGGCTACAAGAGGTCAGTTCTTGGTCACAGTGTTCTTTCTGCTGCATCTGCTGAAACTGACAAGAACATTGTGCAAGAAGCAGGCTCTCTTAATGAGCTCTCTGCAAAGACTTGTTAAAAAGAGCTGCAATGTTTTGCAAGAAGGAAAGACAGACTGGAAATGGAAATGAAGAAAAACTCAGGACGCTTTTACTAAAACAAATTATTTTGCTGTTATTGAGAAAAACAACACTATTTGCGAATTTTGAAACTGCTCCTGGTTTTCCTATGCTTCCTGACCTGTGCGACGACACATCCCAGCTTACTTTTTTAAATCTGGTGCCTTTATTAGCCAGTTCAATTGGCTCTTTTCACCTCAGTGTGCTTGCAATTGTATATAAAAGCTCCAGTTAAGCTTCTAAAGTCTGCACTGTTTAAGAAAGCCACTTTCTGCATTCTCCTTGAATTTTCTGTTATAAAGCCACTTTCTGCTTTTCATTTTTGGCTTGTTTCACTGCCTTACCTTTTAAACCCTTTTGGCCATCTTTGTGCCAGCAGCAGTGCAGCAGTCATTAGGGTGCCACATTGTGAAATTCGCCACCCCCTCCTTGAGGTTTGCCCCCTGGAGTTACAATATTTGGAAAGGGGGGTGTGGGGGTGCAGCCCCCATAAAAAGGGATGGCAACATTGGGACGTGGCACTCTAATGACTGGTGCACTGCCGCCGCACCCTGTATAGGTGGAACCTTTAAATTGCCAGATTGCATTTTTCTACTTTCCTGTTATCCCAGCCGGTTTTCATACTGCAGTTCTCACCTCCCCCAAAACCCTCCTCGATTTGGACAGCTATAAAAATTCCCTTCCTCCCCTCTAGGCTGCCTACAGCCCCTGAATGGGCTCTCCAGCCTCCTCCTGCTGCGGCTTGTTAGAGCAGCCACCTGCCCATGGTAAACCCCACCGGTGCTTCACACCAGCTCGCCTCCCACCATATAGACAGCTACTCTTACAGCTACTGCAAGTCACATGACAGCACCCACTTGATTGTCTAATAAGCAGACTATTTGTTCCTTGTATTATTCACCCACTAAGGGCATCATAGCCAATTCTGCAATTTAATGTTTACTTAACTACTCTATTCATCCATTCAAAAAACCCTACCTTTACACAGACTTAGACATTCCCTTATCTCTGTTGATTGTCAGTAAATCTTATTTTTCTACCTCCACTTAAACTTGTTAATTTACACTGGAGATTCTATACTCTTATTAAACTACATTATCTTATGCTAGTAATCACACCCTGCTCCTTATC
The DNA here is from genome assembly GCA_016271365.2 of Neoceratodus forsteri. Classification (NCBI taxonomy): domain Eukaryota; kingdom Metazoa; phylum Chordata; order Ceratodontiformes; family Ceratodontidae; genus Neoceratodus; species Neoceratodus forsteri. The sequence continues at coordinate 464,337,523 of CM028133.1, read as the reverse complement.
CTCCTGATCCTCTCCCTCCCACTAGACTCTACCCCTACCACATACCCCCTTTCTAGTACACAGATTTTACTTTGTCCTAATTTCACATACACTTTAACCCCTACACCTCATCAAACCTGGTCTTATTTTCCTTTCCTACCTTGTGCCATCTCCTATCGGTACCTAGCTCCTGTGCCATACTACTACTAAAAATGCATTTAACTTTCTCTCATTCCTCCCCCCTTCCCCCGCTCAAATCCCAACCATGGTACAGGAGTTCCAAGCTTAACTACCTCATTATAACTACTAATCCTCTGGTGACATTAATCCTAACCCTGGCCCCTCCCCCTCCAACTCCTCAGACCTCCCTCGAGGGCTTAAAATTCTCCATCTCAATATCAGAAGCCTCCTACTGAAAATTGATGTACTACCTGCATCGCTCTTCCCCACGGCACACATCTTCACAGAATCTTGGTTCAATACTAAAATATCCGACAACACTATCTATTCCCAGCTTCGCCCTCTCACAAGACCGCAGGAAGGGGGTGGAGGGAGTGTATACATCTCTTCAATCCAATATGATCATCCTATCCACATCCCTTCCGGCAGCTTATGAGGCACTCTAGCCAAGGCTATCCTTTCCATTCTCAGTCCCCATCTTTGTGGCAGGGGTTTACACTGTCTGCGCCCTGCTTTCACTGGTCATTGATCTCAACCTCCACTGTATCTCGCACCTCTCCTCATGTAAACTCTATATAAAATGGGGGATTTCAATCAAAACTGGCTGTCTTCTTCCCTAAATAAAGCCCGTAATGACATAGCTGCGCACAACTTATCACAATTGATTCAGGAACCTACCCTGCTGAATTCCAAAACTCAATCATTCACTCACTGATTGGATGACTGGACGACTGCAGATGGGAAGTGAGGGCCCAATCTGGCATCTTTCCCGATGCATTATTTGTTTGTTTGAGTTTTGGTGACCGGGTAAGTCCACTGAGTCTTTCAGGGTCGACCCAGGGTCTTGGTAAAATAGAGACAATTGCAAGAATACGTTGATACAAAATACAATGGCAGATAAGGAGATACAGCAAGTACAATGGCATACATTGAGGTACAGCATAAACAATGGCAAAATCCATGATCTACATTGTTCATAAAATATACCGGGCTCAAGGCCCCTTACAAAATCTTACTAACTGGATCATATAAATCCCTGGACCTTGCGGCCCCCCCCCCCGGTGACCTGGCACACAGACAGTCTATCTCTTCAGTGAACACAGTTGAAGTTCTGGACTATTTTCAAGATAAATTCCACCACACTTAGAACCAAATGCCCCAGTTAGGTGCTCAGAGTTCGTGGAACACCTCCCCTGGGTCACATCAGAATTGCTGGCCTGCCAACATGTTCCAGACCAAGCATGTAAGGTTCATAAAGCCTCTAAGTTGCCTAGTGATTTCCAAGTATACGATACACTTTGGAAGGTAGATTGGAAATATTCAACCTTGGCCAACTGGGTGGGTTTGGTACATGAGTTTCAAACAGAAACAACCCTTCTAAATTCTGGAAGGCAGTCCCTGCTCTGTTCTCTCCCCAATACAAAACCACCTACCCCACTCCTCAAATCTAACAAACTCTAATATCCTACACCCCCCCATTGCCTCTGAATTTAACTCTTATTTTACCTTCTGTGCCTTTGCTTTATATATACATATAAACACACACACACACACACACACACACACACACATCATGTGTGTGTGGATATATATAGACACACACACAGACACACAGACACATATGCCTGTAAATCCTTAATGGTGTTCTGGACATCTGGCCCAAATAGGGGCATTCCACACCTTCTGTTGGACATCTCCTGCAAGGCCCAAGACCCTCAGCCAGGTGAGTCTATGAAGGCAAATACCTGTGGCAGCAGCCCTGGCACCAGTACTGGAAATGACATACAAGGCCCTGAGGAAGTGTTTACCAAGATCATTGGTGGCCTGTAAGGATTTGAGGACCTTCTTTTTCTGGAAACAATCTGGGAGGGCTTAGGCAGCCATCTTGCCCTTCTTCCAGACAGTATTTTGGTACTTCACCACATGTGAGAAATAGCTGGCAATCTGAAGTCCAAAGGTGGAGGAGGCATAAACACTTACCCCAAAGCTCCTTCAGTCTGTATTCCCTGTCAAGGGGGAGGGAGTGGAGGTGTTTGGGCACCTTGGACCGGTCGTGTGCTGCTTTGATGACCACAGAATCGGTCTCTGGTTGGGCAGCATAAAAAGGCAGGCCCTGAGGGACAAGATAAGGTCCGTCTGCCCTGTGGGGCATGGCAGGAACCATCTCTGGGCAGTGCTATGTCACAGTGGTGTAATTCCTCACAGCTAGAAGAATGGGAGGAAAGGCCTTGGGAGGAGACTGGGATCTCCAGGAAGTGCACTAGTTTTCTCTTGGTGGCATCCTCTTCCTCAGTGTGGAAGCCCATAGCTGCGAACAGCTGTTCGACATTAAAGAAGGTAGGATCTTCAGGAGGGGACCTGGGAATATGTTTAACAGTCCTCACTGACTGAAGAAGCAATGTACCCATCTGAGGAAAGAGGTTCCTCCTCTTCCTCAGGGAGGAGGCGGTCACAACGGTACTCCTTTTACAGGACCTGTTCTAACCGGAGGTCAGAGGAGTGAGGTACTAATGGCACCCCATGAGGTGCAGACAGCAAAGGTCGAAGGTGTCTGACAATGGGGCAGTTGATGGCACTAGGGACTCTGGCCTGTATGAGTCCAACTGGTGTACCAGGGCCGTAGTTATCTGGGTCAAAATAATGTTAAGGTTGACAGCAGGAGAAGGATGAGTAGACAGCGGAGGGGTCACCAGCACAGGGTGTGACGAGCCATCTTTCAGGTCTTGAGAGCCAGATGGCTGGGCATAGACAACTTGAGGGTCGACAAGTGTGAGTGTGAGTGAGAGAGACAACCCGAGAGTCAATGACTGGCTTAGAGTGCTGGGAAGCGGCATGGTCTGTATGGGCCTGGGAGAAGCAGAGGCCTGGACAGCTGAATGCGTTGGCGTGGCCTCAGTTGATGAGGCCCCCAGAGAAGGAAGAAACCATCTGGCATCGGGAGCGCCGCCAGGGGAGCAGTCCCATTCGTGGTCTGTTACTTTTCTCAGACAAAGTGTCTCAGGCGTTTGAGGCCTGGGAACTAGATGAACCCACCGGTGACTGGGAAGAATGGACCCCAGAGGACCCCAGCCCAGAACTGGCAACCTGTTGCTCCACGAGAAATTTCTTCAAAGCCTTTGTGTCACCCAAGGGTGGTGAGACCGAATTTAGCAGAGTTCAGTCAGACATCGTGGTCAGGCCCAATACAGCAGACACAGAGGTCACGGTTGTCTGAAGAAGCAATCTTTTTGTAGTGACAGAGCAGAAATGTGGAGGGAGTAACTACATAAACCAGGTCAATGAAACCAGTTACTCACCTGTAATTTTAGTTCTAGGAGTGGTACATGGTGTACATCCACATGTCTGGCAGAATTCCTTTCCCTTTAAGACTTGCCAGAGGATCGGCACTGCCCTGTGATGTTAGATTTGACCCACTGGAAGACAGACCAGTGTGCCACTTGCCAGGGAAGGTCAGGTGGGTTGTGTGGGTGTACACCATATACCACTCCTAGAAAATAGTTATACAAGAGCTTACCAAAACAGCAGATCTTGGAGAGAAGCTCTTGCAGCAGGTCACACAGGTAGGAAGAGTCAGGCACCAGAACCACAGGGAAAACTTCTGGCTAGCATTCTACCATGGGGAACCGCCCACTGACGTCAGTCATCTGACAGCCTACCCTATAAAGGTGGGTGCTCTGCTCCCCCACACCTACCTCAGTTCTCCTGCCACAGAACTCATATGGGCAGCAAATGGAGAACTGAGGAGGCTTCTCCAAGAGCCAAAAGACAAGCAGTGAGAAAAAAAAAAAAAAAGAGCAGCAGGGGGAAAGGAGGGAGGGAAAGCAAGGTCTGTTGTACGAGCTTCTCTCGAAGATCTACTATTATGGTAAGTTCTTCCATAACTCTTACTTCAAGGAAGGCTCTTGCAGCAGGCCACACCAGAATGACAGTCCCAAGCAGTGCTGGGTAGCACCAGGAAAAGAAAACCAGGAGAACAGATCAGCCGCCAAGAGCTCATGAGAGAAGGCCCTGAAGGACTGTGAGGCCAAAGTTGGCCCTGCACAGAGCCGATGTCCAAGCTGTAATGCTTGGACAAGGTGTAGAAAGAACTCCAGGGTGGCAGCTGCACAGATGTCTGTAGCAGACATTTCTGAAAGAAGTCATTGAGGCAGGCATACCTCTGGTGGAATGACCTTGTACTTGCAGTAGCAAAACACAATGCAACTCACTAGCCACTTAGGCAAAAACGGTTTGGAAACAGGAGTGCCCTCTCTCCTGGGGACAATAATATTAAAAAAAAAAAAAAAACACACACACACACACACACACACACACACACACACACACACACACACACACCAGGTTTCCTGAAAGGCTTTGTGCGGTTCGTGTAGTACCACAAAATCCTATGTACATCCAATGTATGGAGCAATGCCCCCCCCCCCCAGATTAGGATACTCAGGAAAATAAACTGGAAGGTGGATAGATTGATTCAAAGTAAATTCCGACACCACCTTAGATAAAACTTAGGATTAGTACACAGACATCTTGTCTGTGAAAAAGACCAAATAAGGCCCTACACACAAGAGCCTGGAGGTTGTAAATCCTTCGAGCAGAATTAAAAAGAGTGCTTTCCATGACAAAGCGCAGCTTGCGACCGGTTCAAAGGGAGGTAAAGCGAGTTTCTCCAACAAAGTTGAGGGGCCGGCTCCCGAATGGAAGTTTTCAGATGCAAAAGGCCCTGCAGAAAAGTGCGGGACACTTAGAGCTGGGCAACAGCTTTGCCCTAGATAGGTGTACAGTACACAGAGATGGCAGAAAGGTGCACCTTAACTGAGGAGTACCCCAAGCCTGAATCCAAAAGGGAAAGCAGGTACTCCAACACTATTCACTGGGCAGGTGAAAAGGATCCAGATGGTGAGCAGCAACCCAAAGGGTGAAACTTCCATTTCATAGCGTAAATGGCTCTGGTGGAGGGTTTCCTAGCAGCCACCAGGACATCTGCAACCCCAGAGGACACGAGTGGGAAACGGAGCAGAAAAGTGTCAGTTTTACATATAGAGTGTGGATGCAAAGAGGTCCAACTCTGGACAGCCTCACTTGTCGAAGAGCGCTTCGACCACTGGAGGTTAAAAGCTCCCACCCGTAAGCCTGTGACCTGGAATGGCAGAAACCATCAGCCAATATGCTGTGAATGCCTGGAACATGTACAGCAGAGTGCTCCAGACAGTGCTTGGTGGCCCAATACCAGACTCACCACCTCCCAACACAGGGGGCATGAATGAGTCACCCCCCCCCCCCACCACCACACAGGTCTGTCAGTACCAGCAGTGAACCAGGAGGAGAAGAGTCAAAGGCCTGCAGAGCATAAAGGACCACCCACATCTCCAGGATGTTTATATGGAAGGATGCATTTGTCTTGAGAATCTGCAGTGCGGGGTGAGAGCTGAAAGGAGAACCCCCCCACCCCCAAAGGAGGTTGGTCAGATTCAGCCACCACGACATACCTCTCCAGACTGAGTCGAAGACCAGGAACAACTGGTCCAGGTCGTCCATGTGTTGGTCCCACTGGACCCTCAAGGTACACAGAGGAACCGGCACATTCAGGCAGGCCAGGGAAACCATGGCAATAGCTGTTGCCATGTGGCCCACAAAAACTCTTGGCAGGGACCTGCCGACTGGAGGAAACCAGACAGGCCTGCTCCATGAGTCACTCCGCCTGGTCCTCTGGCAAAAAGGCCCTGCCCTGGCTGGTGCCCAGGATTGCCCCTATGTATTGAAGGGGCTGGGAAGGGGAGAGGCAAAACTTTGGTAGATTGACAGTGATACCAAAGACCTGAAAAAGGTGAAACATGTATTCCAGAGTCTCACCCAGGCGATCCTGGGGAGGAGGGGAACACACAGAAGCCCTGTCTCACCAAAGCAGCTGCCACTACTGCCCAGGCACTTGGTAAATACCTGCGGAGCCAAAGAAAGGCCAAAAGGGAGGGCCCAAAATTGAAAATGAGCTCCCCAAAAGTGGAAACAGAGGAAGCAATGATGAGCAGGAAGGATTTGGATGTGCAGGTAAGCATCCTGCATGTCCAGAGAGCACAGCCAGTCCCCCTGGTACAAAAGGGGCAACAGCCCCAAAGAGTGACCATCTGGAAGTGTTTTTACTCCATGTACTGTGTCCAGGAATATAGTGAGTCAATTCTGGCGACTCAGTATGGGCAAGGTAAAACTAGCAAATGCAAAGTCTGCTACGTGGTCTTTGTAGCGCATTGCAAGTACAGCACTTCTGCTTTGTAGGGAGTTCTTATTTGGCATAGTATGAAAGTATTTGCTGGGCAGGCTATTTCTGAGCTGGCTGTCTTGCGCAGTGGGCACAGTCACTGCCCCCGTGTGTTGTGGACCCAGGTTCGAGACTGGCAGAAGATTTTTTTTTTGCTTTTTTTTTTTTTGATTGATCCCTGCCCTCCGAACTTTGTTCCCTCCCACCCGCAGGTTGCCTCCACCACCACCCACAGGCTGCCCCCGGTGATTATATTTAAGGTGGGGGTGTGAAGACAGCCCCCCACAAATTCTAGCCTCACTTCACCTTCCTGGAAAGTAAGTAAGTGCCGGTCTTGGTTTGTGGGGGGTCACTGTAGTGCACATCGCAGTTTGGGTTTTCAACTATGCATTTGCTGTTCTTGTGTTAATGGTTTTTGAATCATTACATAGAACCTGATGTACAGATTCAGATGGCTCAGGTCCAGGACAGGCTGAAGATCTCTTGTCTTTTTGAGGAAGAAGAAATGGGATTAAAACCCTCTTCCCCATTGAGCTGGAGGAATGGGCTCTGACTTTTTTGAAGGAAAGCCTGAATTTCCTCCCACACTAAAGACCGCTGGGCGGGAGGGTAAAGAGTTTACGGGGGAGGCATTTTCTGGAGGCCACTCAAAACTCGAGTGTGTGACCGTGCTCTATGATCTGAAACATCCAGTTGTCCATGATCACCCTTCCACCATTCTAGGTGGAGAAAGAACCAATTCCCAACTGCCTCGCTTGGATCCTCGCCGGGGGGAGGAGAATCTGCCAAGAAGTCAGGAGGCCGCTGTGGCCTTATGCTTCTACTGACCCCCGACAGGTTGGTTCCAAGACTACTTACAGGAGGACCTGCAAAAGGATAGACATTGGTCTGCTGTAGGCAGAGAGAGTACAAATGGATAGACTGGAGGGCCTGCCCCCAACTCTTACAGGGTGGACATTTCCTGGACATTCCCCCTGAAAAGGACTGAACCCCAGAAGGGGTGTCCAAATTGCTGGACTGTACATCCAAGGTAAAGTCTGATACCTGGAGCCCAGAATGGTGCAGGAGACAGACCCAAGTAGCTGTCCCATGCCTGGAGGCATCCAGGAGGACATGACTGCCAATGTTGGAGCCCGATTTCAGAAGTTGGGAGAGCAGCATCTTGGGGTCCTCTGGCAAGGTCTGCACCAGGTCCTTGGCTTGGTCCTAGACCACGTGGGCCAGATAATTCAGGGCCCAGATAGCCATGGTAGTAAGAGGCCAACACACGTTTGCCCAGGTGGTCCAGCTGCCTGGAATCTTAGTCTGGGGGAAGGGCACTAGGTGCTTAGGCTTTTTAGTACAGTCACGCACTGCATTATTCACCATGGAATCTGCCTTAGGATGGCTCCCTAAAAAAAGGGTTGCCAACTGGAGCATGTTAAGTCTGCCTTCTTAAGCAGAGAAGGGGTGGTAGATGGGGGATTCAATGCTGCCCTAGTGACATCCTCATAGCAGTCAAAGGGTGTACCACCACAGGGAGGGTGTCACACTGCCGGAGATAGCTGGCCAGGTGACGTCTCTCTGGGTCCTGCTCCTCCGTCTCCTAGCCTCTCATGGACTAGATGTGGTGCATGACATCCATAAAAATTGGATTTTTTTTTGGGGGGGGGGGGATTTCCCCCATCGAGGGACTCCTGAGATGATGAGGAAGACTCCCAAGAATCAGATTCATCCTCAGTAGTCTCACTATCTGGGGCAGACATTGGAAGCTGGCGAGCATCCCTGTGAGAGCCCGAACCAGTCTGGTCAAGCCCCTGCGGACCCCAAAGTGCAGAGGTCACTTGGCCCAGCCTGGACATAGGGGAGACGCCGAAGGCAGGCTCTTGAGGGGTGGGGGTCTGCTTCTGGACAAAGCACCACCACGCCGAGAATAGAGTGTTATAATCCACCAGGGCAGTAGACTACACCGGTGGAAAAGGATAAGAGGGTGCCAAGTAAGGGTATGATGGCAGGGAGCCAGTGTAGGGCTTGCGACACGCAAGGCCGCCTGGCATCGGCTGAGGATCTGGCGTCCAATCAACAGGCATCAGCTGTGGCGTAGGTTGTGGCAGGGATGACAGAGTTGGGCCCATAGGCTGGGGCTGCGGCAACACTGGTGGCGACCCAGCAGGCTTTGGCCTGGAACACCCAGGGGAAGGATTCATTGGCACTGGCCTAGCTGAACAAGCAGGTGCTTGAGGGGAAGGTGACCCGAGTTAAAGGCAGAGGAGACACTGGAGAGAAGGAAATGGCAGTAGCCTGCTGCAGGTGTTGCCTGGAAGGACAGTCTGCCCCAGTAGTGGGAAGCAACGAAGGCAACACCATGGCCGGGGGGGGGGGGGGGGGGGGGAGAAGAGACATATGGAACCAATGCCCAAGGAACTAACACCAGCCAAGCCATCTGGCTGAGAGCCCATTGAGGATAAGGGCCCGAGCATCAGGGGCTAAGGGCCAGGAGACAAAGTCCCCTGCCCTGAAGAGCAGTCATCCGAGAAAGCTATAAGGGCAGGCAGCAGAGCCACTGGGAGCCTGGAGGAAGAGAGCTGCCAGGGCTGAAGGGGCCGACCCTGCCATGGTCGACAGTGTGTGGGGTGACCATGAGCAGGAAGCAGACTGGTTCCAGTGTATCTCTGTTTGTGCTTCCTGGATTTCTCCTTTTGAGAAGATGAAGAGGCCCTGGACTGTGCCGGAGAGGCTGAAGAGCTCCTGGCCTGCAGCTCCTTCCCCATGGCAACCAACTTCCACTTCAAAAGGTAACGCTCCAGTGTTATACAATGTCTGAGTGGCCCAATTAAATTTTTGGCAAAACTGGCAGGCTTTGGTGTCGGGGCTGGGGCCCAGGCAGATGACATGCAGAGTGGCTGTACTTTTCAGGGATCTGTTTGCCACAGGCACCCGAGGAGTAGCTGAAAGGCGAGGCTGGTGGAGACGGAACTATGAAAACACTGAAAATTCGATGTTTTAAACTAAGAGCGAAAAATAAAGCACAGCAAGTGTGGGTAATGGCGATCCACTGCAGCTGTGGCGTCTAAGGTCCGACGTGTGAGGGTTGACAATGGGAAAAGAACCGAGGTAGGTGTGGGGTACCACCTACATTTATAGGCTAGGCTGTCAGCTGACCGACACTGGTGGTGGGCTTTCCCCTGTGGTAGACTGCTAGCTAGAAGTTTTCAGTGTGGTCCTGGTGCCTGACTGCTTAGTCCTACCGGTATGGCCTGCTGCAAGAGCCTTCTTGAAGATCTAGTTACAGGTGAGTAAAGTGGTGGATATGGTGTAATTATCCACACTTCAGGCAGACTCCTAGCAGTTCTCCGGGGGGGGGCCCCCAAGGTGCACACCCCCTGTTTAGGGGAGAGACTGGATAAACAAGGCCCCAAAACAAGCATCTCGGCATGACTCAAGGTCGATGTGGTAATGGGAGATGGTGTGTGCGGACTTACAGGTAGCAGCCTGCAGATCTCCTGGATAGGTACATCCCTGGAAGTAGCCACCAAGGCAGCAGTATGTCTGGTGAAATGAGCCCCAAGCCCTACGGGAGGATCCCTACCAGCCAACCTATAGCAGAGGTCGATGCAGGAGACTATCCACCTGCCAACAGTCTGCTTTGCTGCCCGTCTGCCAGGTGCAGCTTCAGCATAGGTGACAAACAGCTAGCAAACTTCTCCCCGAACTCCAGCTGTATGCTCCTTATAATAGGCAAGCGCCTGCTGCAGGTCCAAAGTATGAAGCCTGTGCTCAGCCTCTAAGGTGTGGCTAGTGAAATGCACCAAGAGATTGATCAACTGGTTAAGGTGAAACTCCAAAATAACCTTCGGGAGGAACTTAAAGGATAACTTTTTCCCTGTGGGAAGACTAGGTATAGAGACTCCACCGAGCATGCCTGGAGCTCAGTGATCCTTCTGGCGGATGTGATGGCCACCAAGAAGGCAGTCTTGCATGAGAGGTGACATCTCACTTCTCCATCAGTTTGAATGGTTTGCCCATGAGCCAATGCCAACACCAGCAACTCCTCCCATGGTGGTTGTGGTGGTTCACACTGGAGGGGAACTGTGCCCTTAAAGCGCCCAGCCTTCTGTGCCACTGTTGGCATACCAGCCTGCACTCAGTAAGCAGAGATGGCTTCCAAGTGCACCTTTAGGGTCATCAACCGAAGGCCAACTGTAAGAGGGATCACAGGTAGTCTAGGATGCTAGCCACCAGGCAGGACAAGGGGGTCCAGCTCCTAGCCCTGCCTTACCTATTCTTACACCACCTTATTCCTCTCCTCCTCCTACCTAACCCTTGAATCTTGCCCCTTTCCCTGCCCCCTGTCCTTACCCCTGCTCACTGTCTGACCCCCTGTACCTGCAATTTATCCTTCAGTTTTTAGTTCTGTAGCCTGTAGTCTCAATTGTCTAAGCCTTGTATTTATGACTATTGAAGTGTATATACACTTTTTTATGCTTGGTCATATGCATCATTTTTATACCTTCTTTAATGCTGTAGGTAAATTTTTGCTATCTTAATTTGTTTTTTTTTTTCTGTTTTATTGCACTGTTCTGTATTGCTTATTGCAATCCCAGGTTGACCCTGGAAAAAGAGACCAACCATCTCCATGTACTTACCCGGTTACCAAACAAATACATAAATGGATAATCTCTTCCATTTGAATGCATAGCACAGATGAGTAGACTCCTACCAAGAGGCCTCAACTACATGTAGGATCTCAGAGAAACCCACAGCCTGGAACTCTTTATGACCGATAACCGGGTAGGTGAACTGATCCCAGGGACCATTTTCAGGTACGATCTGGGCCAGTTACAATGGCACAGGGTTTACAGTATTTAATAGCACACAGGATACAGGTATTGAAATACATAGGTCAGGTATACATTACATAAATCCATATGGCTGGGAACAGCAGGGTAGCAAGCATGTACTAAAGGTATACATTTGTGGGGAGGGGAAAGACTGCGGGAAGGGGTAGGAGGTGGAGCAGTGATAAGACTGAGGAATAGGCAAAAAAAAAAAAGGGGGGGTGGTTACTGAGGCACGAGATAGAGGGGGAGTGAGCAGTCAAGCAAGATGGGCTACCCAGGGAAATGGTGGCAGGTGGAATTTGCAAGGAGCCAAAGTTTAGGTCGGGATTTAAACCCACTGTGTGCGTCAGTGGAGCGGAGTTCAGCTGGCAGTCTATTCCACAGCATAGGGCTGCTGACAATGCTCTGGCTCACGTTAGTTACCCTGAGAACTGTTGGGGGTGCTGTTAGAGTGGAGGCAGCAGTGCAAAGTTCGGGTCCTGAGGAGGGCCGTAAGGGGGGAGTCCTGACCAGTGCGGATGACAGTATCCACCAGGCAGCAGAGGGAGAGGTCGAAGCAGCCCTGTAGCAGTAGCCAGCCAAGGGAATCATACAGGACACAGTGGTGTGTCGTAAAAGGAGCCAGCAAGGCAAAATGGCAGGTGCGGTTATAGGCAGTGGAGAGCTTAGCCATGGCAGTTGCAGATGTCCTGGCATAGAAAGGGGAGCAATAATCCAGGATTGGAAGTAGATTGCCCTGAACAATGATTAGTCTGGCCTCAGGGCCGGAAACAATGTCGGAATCTATAGGCTTCACCTAATTTCTGATGAAACCTGTGAACAAGAGAATTGAAATACTGTAGTCACTCAAGAACAGGCTGTCAGGTGCAAGACCCCCAAGAGAAGGTATGGGTGAAGTGGCAGAGGCCACGGAGGCCTGCTGCCGAGGCGGAGATCGGAGTACCAGAACTAGCCTGGCCAGTCTGGAGCCACCAGGACCATCCGTACTTTGTCCCTCCGAACCTTGAGCAGGACTGTGGATCAGAGAGAAGGCATAAGAGACCCAGAGTCCAGAGCCTCAAAGGCATCCCCCTGCAGTGTTCCCCGCTGAGGGGGGCAGGCACAAAACAGCCTCATCTTGGCATCCTAGTGAGAGAAACAAGTCCACTGGAGGGGTGCACCACTGGGAGAACAGACTGCCCACTACCTCCTGATGAAGGGACCACTGGTTGAGACGCATTGCCCACATGGCTGAGGGCATCTGCCAGCACCACATAAATGGTCAGCAGGTCAGCCTGCAGGCTGAGCACAAGGGTCCAAATGCAGAGAGCTTTCCTGCACAGAAGTAGGGAGTGCGTCCTGCCCGGCTTGTTGAGGTAGTACATGGTCGTCATATTGTCCATGTGGACCCAGATGACCTGAGCCCAAAGACTAGGAGTGAAAGCAGTGTGAGCCAAGTGAACGGCCCGAAGCTCCTGAAGGCTGATGTGGCATTGGGACTCCTTGGGGGACCAGAGGCAGTGGACCCAGTGCTCTTCCAGGTGGGCACCCCAACCCATCAGCGAGGAGTCTGTTGCGAGAGTGACCATCAGCTCTGGGCAAACAAATAGGGTTCCTTCATGAATATGTTCTGGGACCAACCACTGGATGGCATCTCACATCAGCTGGTCGAGGTGGCCCAGACGCTAAGACCACTGGTGGGGCAGCCCCGACTGAATAAAGCACATTCTCCAGTAGGCCCAATGGAACATGCTGGTGCAGGCCTCCATGAAGCCCAGGAGGTGCAGGAAGTCCGTGCCAGGGCACAACTGTTCAACCCGAAATGATCGTGCAAAGGAGGAAAGATACACCACCCTATCCGCCAGGAGCCGGGCTCTGGCTCTGTAAAAGACTGACTCTGCCCTGGCGAAGTGAATCACCTGCAAGGGGACAAGCTCCAAATTGGCCTCTTTGACCAGGAAACTGAAGCGAAAGCAGGTCTTTGAGGGCCAGGTACCTGGACCGCTCCACCCCCATCTTGGAGGGGCCTGCAAATAGCCAATCCATCCAGATACAGGTGTACCCAGACCCATCTGTGCCTTACGAAGGCCACCACTGCAATGCATCTGGTGAAGACCCTGGTAGCAGAGGAGAGGCCGAAGGGCATGACCTGGAACTTGTAAAGAGTCCCCTCTGAGTGGGGCAGAAGAAACCGCCGGAGGGATGAACAGATGGGGACGTGGAAGGAGGAGTCCCGCAGGTCCAGGAAGCAGAACCACATGATCTGTTCCAGGTGCAGAATGATCTTGTTCAGTGATCATTCTGAAGGTGCACAACTGCAGAACTTGTACAGGTCATGCAGATACAAGATGGGGCACCAGCCCCCCCAATCCCCCCCACCGTCCGTTTTGGAACCAGAAACTATCTGGAGACTAACCCTGGATTGGCTGGTGGGTCCAGGATGTGAACCACCACCTCCTTCTGAAGGAGCTGGGTGATGTTCTCCCAAAGAACAGACGGTGCTTTTGTGGACACCATATCCTCCCTAAGGGCACAGGCTTAGCTGGTCGGAATAGCCTCAAACTTGAGGCAAACCCAGACTGACCACCTCTAGCACCCACCTGTCCATGGCAAAGAAAAAATGATGGAGCAGGCCCCCCCATGGGACGATTTAGGGGAGACAGACTGGCAGGGAGGGGGCAACCCTCAACATGTCACTGGGCAGGCATGGAGGCGGAGGCAGGGCCAGCAGAGGATGCTGCTTGACCTCACCCGCCAGGCTTCCAGACCATGGAAGAGACTGTCTTAGGCCTGGGACGCCAGGACCACTGGTGCCCAGCCGGGGTCTGGGGAGGACTGGCTGCAGAAGCTGGGTGGAGCCAAACAGACTTTCTGGGGTTTGGAGCCATTGTCCTTTTGGGCCGAGATGATGGCACTGGACTTCTCAATCCTAGTGAGATGACCATACACCCCTGGCCCAAGTCTGTGCCCAGAAAAGAGACATCTGCCAACTTGTGCTGGGTTTATCTGCTGTGAAGGTGGATATCTGCAGCCAAGCCCAGTGGCACATAGCCATAGACCTGCTGCAGGAATCAGATTTCCATGGCAGTCTGGAGCAGCTGTTTCGCCACTGCATGGCACTGGTCCTGGACCTCCTTGACAATCAACTGGAGGTCATTTAGGAGCCAAGGGAGCACCTCATCCAAGCTGTCCAGCAAGGCACAAGTGAAGAGGCCATCATTAAGGCCAGACTAGCCTGCCTGAAGCCAAGAGATGAGGCATACGCATTTTCTTAGTTGCATTAACAATTTCTTGGATTTCTTGTTTGGGGGTTGTCAGACACTGCCCGTCCAATGGAACACCAAGTCAGCAGTTAAGCCCTCGGCCAAGGGATGCTCAGTGAACCTGGAGAGGGAACCAATGGAGACTGCATACTTGCAGGCCACATGGGCCGACTGAGGGCAGGAGGCTGGAAGCTGCCAGCGCAGCCTTAAGAATGGCCTCTGACACCAGGAAGGTGTCCCCTGGGAGTTGTCCTGGTAAAGGATCTCAGTGAGGGGATACTTAACCCACTTCTGGATGGGCTCCAATTGGATCCCTGTAGCCTCCAAGATAAGGCAGAGCATTGCGCCCAAGGAAGTGGGACCACAGTCTGTAGACAAATACTCTCCTAATTTCAGGTCAACTGGCCTGGAATGCATGGAGTAACTCTCTGCAGACCCCCACCAAAGTCCCCACTAACCTTGCAGGGCTCATTTGCCTGAGTGACCGTGACAGACAGCCGTCGAGGAAATACAGGGTAGTATGGGCGTCCTTTGATGGAGGCCCTTCCTTCAGCTGAATTGAAGGATCAGCCTGAATGGGTGGAGAGACTGGTATTTGCCAAGCCAGAACCTGTTCGGGCCAAGGCAGTGGCAGCCAAGGGAGTGCCAGCAAGGGAAACACCACCGACTTAGGCCCAGCACCCAAAGAGGAACTGCTGCCACATAAGCTCCTCGTAGCACCATCACAACTTGTGGCAAAGCCGGTCCTGCCCAGAAAAGGAGTAAGAGGAGGAATAGCAGTGACATCGCTTGCCCAAGTGCCAAGAGAGCAAACAGACTGCAGAGAGGGCAGAGACCTCTATCTCAACTGCTGGTAGACCAGACGTCCAGGTGAGGCAGAAACTGACAAGGGACACCTGGACCCCCTGTGACAGGGTTGAACAGGGCCCTGTCCCAGTTCTGGAGAAAGTTTAGATGCAAGGATCTGTTCTATTACCCCCTTTTTCATCTCTTCTCTGCCTGGTTGCGCAACCAAATTTTCTCGTGAGACCTAGGACGTGATCACCCCGATGGTTTTGCAATTCTTTGCCTCTCACCATCTCCACCTTCTCTTGCTGTTCTGTCTTCTCCCCTTGCATATCTGCTGATAGATATGTGCAAGGCTCCTGGGGTTCTGCGGTTGCGGAATTTGCATCATGCCGCAGAATATATATAGTGCCGCAGAATTCATTGTTTTGGGTGAATTTTCATATAAATATACTGTTTTTCCATAGTGTCAGGCTTTCTTTCCCACCTCGTTTATCCTGAAGCCCCTCCTCTATGCTCAGCATATGATGTCATCGTTGACATCACATCATATTTAGCCAATGACAGGACTGCATTCTACTAGAGAAATGAATAAATCGTGCCGCAGAAATCAGAAAATGCTGCCGCAGAACACCAGGGGCCCTGGATATGTGTGAATCATTAGGTGGAAATGTAACAAACACTGGGATCCCTTTGTTTAGAAATGTATATAGTTTTTACTGTTGAAATGATTGCAAAAGGCTGTTCGAAATTCAAGGGGTTAACCGGTTTGTAAACTCAGAAGCTGTAAGCAAGAGGTCAGTTCTGGGTCACAATGTTCTTTTTGCTGCAATTGTTAAAGCTTCAAGAACACTATGAGAAGCATACCGTTTTCTTAATGAGCAGGGGTTGCAAAGACTTATAAAAACATAGCTGCAATTTCTTGCAAAAGAGAAACCGAGACCGAGACAGGAAATTAAGAAACCCAGATGGACTTGCTCAGTTTATACTGCCTTTGTAAATAGTTACTTACATTTTTTTATTTTACTATTAATAAATCACTTGTTCAAATTTTACAGCTGCTCCTGGTTTTTCTTGCTTCCTGACCTTGCCTCTAGGACAGATGGTGTCAGTCTAACTGGGATTTACACAGTGCATACTCTAAGTCAGGAGAGTTGTGCATGGGTACTAGACCTGGTACCAGGGAAGCATAGAAGAAATGTATGGATTCTGTAGCAGCAAGCCCAGGAGTGGTTACCAGGAAAAGGCAGCCAAAGAGGCAGAGAGAGAGAAGTCCAAGCAGAGATTGTACAGCTAGCCAGCACCAGTTCTAGAAAAACAGGCAGTGAGAACCTGAAAGCCTGACTGCCTTTTTCAAATGGTGGGCTATACAACAAAAAGAAAGAAAAAGATTCAACGTTTAGAACCACAAAGAAAAGAAATGCAACAACTCAAACAGAAAAAGAGATGCAGCGACAGGAGCAGCAAAAAAGAGAAGAGATGCAGCGATGGATGGATGACTTGCAAGTTCTCAAAGCTGAAGGATCTGGCACTGGTCCAGCAGAGCAACAAGACACTAAACTTAAATTTACAAAGTTGTGTCCATCTGAGGAGATAGAGGCATACCGGACAACTTCTGAAAGGGCTGCAGCAGCCTGCCAGTGGCCAAAGAAGCAATGGGCAATCAGACTGGTACCTTACCTGACAGGGAAAGCCCAACTTGCTTACAGCAATATGGACACTGCACAGTCATACTGTGGCCTTGTGAAAAGCGAAATCCTGAAAAGGTACGACATCTCAGGCGAGACCTACAGGCAGATTTCTGTCTCTGAAGTACAACTCAGTCAACAATCCTTGAGAAGCCTTCACCAGACTCGGAACTCCTGATAAAATGGCTCCAACCAGAGAGCAAAACAGTCCCACAGATCGACACATTTGCAATGGAGCAATTAATCAACATCCTGCCTACAGATGTGCAGCTTTGGGTAAAGGAACACTGACCAGAAATTGGGGAAAAGCTGTTTCTTTGGCCCAAGATTACCAAATGGCTAGACAAATGCCACAGCAGCGAAGTAACAGCCAAGCACCAGTAACACACTCTCCCCTCTTCCCCCAAATTTAAACACAAAGTCTGATAACTCTGGTGGGAGTAACAAATCTGTGCCCAAAGACGTTATTTGCTATAACTGTAATAAGCCCTGTTATATTGCAAGAAATTGCCGTAAGCAGAGTGACAGAGCAGAATTGTCCTTAGCAAATTGGGGCAAGTACATAACAGATGTGAAGGTGGGAGATAATACTGTAAAGGGACTTCTAGATTTGGGAAGCAAACAGACCCTAGTACATATTGATGAAGTGCTGGAAACAGTGTCCAAAAGGACCAGGTACTGGTGTCATCTGCATCCACGGGGACACAGCACTATCCCACGAGCCAAGTGACTCACTATTAATGGGGTGTCACACCAAATGAAAGTGGGGGTAGTAACCAAGTTACCTGTACCTGTGAATATTGGAAGTTACTTTCCAGGATTTACTGAGTTAATCAAAGAAGGAGTAAATCCTGATGTTTCAGCAGCAGTAGAGACAAGAGCTCAGGCAAAGAAAGTCTCATATGATGGGGACTCTCCCTTTCGCTGATTTTGATTCTGACTTGTTTGAGCACAGCTTCAAGATCCAGAAGTCTAGGAAAAAAGAGGATGCCTGAAGAAACTGGCAACAAGAGACTGATAAACATAAGGGGTTAACATATGAAAATGCTGAAACTAAACTGATAACCGATGGTGATTTTTCTTTGAGCAAGCTAATAACTTCTCTCCAGCGTTGTTTTAATCAGCTGAGGGCGAAACCAAAACAGGGTGAACCTATGTTTAAAAAATGTAGGGGGCTACTGTACAGAGTCTGGGTTAAACCTCAGACACAGGACCTGATAGAACAATTGGTTATATAGTACCACAAAAGTACAGATCCGAGTCGTTACAGATAGCACAGGATAGTCCTTTGGCTGGTCACTTGGGGAGGAGTCGCACCCTTGCCAGTTTGCTGTACAGATTTTACTGGCCTAGAGTTCATGAAGACATTACTACCTATTGCAGTTCTTGTGCAGAGTGTCAGAAAGTAGCCCCAGTGACAAAAAACAAAACAAAAAAAAAAAAAACACAACAACAACACACACCCCCCAAGGTGCCCCTACCCTTGATAGATGTGTCTGACGGAATTACAATGGATGTGTAGTTGGCCCCTTAGAAAAAAGTTAAAAGGGTATCTATTCATTTTGATAGTAAGTGACTATGCTACTCGATACCGAGAGACTGCTCCAACGCGTACTGTCACAGCCCCAAAAGTGGCAGCAGAGCTTCCCAAAATTTTCAGAGTGGGCATGCCCAAAGAAATCATTACTGATCAGGGTAGTAACTGTGGTGCTTTCTTACTTAAGGAGCTATACCGACTACTAGGTATCACTGCCATAAGAACCTCACCTTATCACCCTCAGACAGACTGTCTTGAGTGTTTTAATCAAACCTTAAAACGCATGTTAAAAAGGTTTGTAAAAGGGGAAGGGAGACTGGGACCATTACTTGCCTTACCTGGTTTTTGCTTACAGAGAAGTGCCACAGGCATCAACAGGTTTTTCACCATTTGAAATGCTGTATGGTTGACAACCTAGAGGGCCACTAGATGTAATAAAAGAAACGTGGGAAAATAACCTCACTCAGAAACAATCTATTACATCTTATATGTGTGCCCTGAGAAAGAATGTGGCAATATATGTTGAAATCGCTCATAATAATCAGGAAGAGGCCCAAAACCAGCAGAAGGTGCATTATGACCATGGGGTAAAAGAAATTGAGCCAGGTGAAAAGGTCTCGTTATTGTTACCCACTACAGAAAATAAACTGTTAATGAAGTGGCAAGGCCCTTACAAGGTTCTTGGATGTACTGGCACAGTTAATTAGGAGATTGAAACCCCGACAGGAAAATTCCTACTAAGATACACCATGCTAACCTCCTCAAGAAATGGGTTGAAGACACCAAAGGCTGCTTTGCTAATTTTACCAGAAACTGATAAAGATCATATTGATGTAGCTTATGATAGACTGGAGCAAACTAACTGCTGATGCTGTAAAGGTGAAGGTTTCCTCAACCTCTGAACAAACCACAGAAATGTGTAACTTGCTAAAGACATCTAACAGTACTCTTACCACAGTGCCAGGCCGCGTTAAAGGTGTTGAGCACATAACAGCAACAAAGAATGCTAGCCCTATTAAGCAAAAGACAGATTACCAGAGCGGTTAAGAGCAGATATGGTTACGGAAATACCGAAAAAAAAAAAATGAAAGAATTGGGTATCAGAAGAGTCTAGAAGCACTTGGTCACCACCAGTGGCGACTGTAAACAAAAAAGGGGTGTAAGAATCTGCCTTGATTTCAGGAAACTTAAGTGTCAGAATTTGACAGTTATCCTAGTCCCAGAACAGATTTGGTGGACAGACTGGGGAGTGCCAAGTATATCAGTACCCTTGATCTCACCAAGGGCTACTGGCAAATCCCCCTAGCTAAAGAATCCAGAGACAAAACTGCATTTGCCACTCCTATAGGATTCTGTCAGTTCGCCACCATGCAGTTTGGTTTAAATGGCGTACCCGCTATATTCCAGCAGTACATGGATGTAATTTTATCCCCCCACTCTGGTTACTGTGCTGCGTACCTGGATGAAGTCATGGTGTACAGTCCAGACTGGAAATGCCAAAAGGAACATCCAAGAGCAGTTATCCAATCAAAAAGGCAGGTCTGACAATTAAGTCTAAGTGTGCATTGGGCATGCAAGAAACCAGATATTTGGGCTATGTTTTGGGAAATGGAGAAGTTAAGCCAGAGGTTTCCAAGATGGAAGCTGTAGCTACAGTCCTGGTCCCCCAAACCAAGAAAAACATGTCTGGTCCTTTTTAGGGCTGGCTGGCTATCAGAGATTTGTTCCCAACTTTGCAGAGTTAGCTACTCACAGAACTCATGAAAAAACTGTACCCAAATTATGTGAAATGGACCGCAGAGTATGACGAAACCTTTTGTGCCATTAAGGCTGCATTATGTTCAGCCCGTTTTAAGCCCAGACTTTAAGAAACCATTTCTGTTACAAACAGATGTAGGCCTAGGTGCAGTCCAGAGTCAAAATATAGATGGGACAGAAAGTACAGTTACATAAGAACTTACTGTAACAGTAGATCTTCAAGAGGAGCTTGTGCAGCAGGCTATAACCATAACACGTGTCTATGTCTTCTGTTAGCATCCTTTGCAAACTGTGTGAGAGGCCTTTCGGCACCATACAATTCTGCTTAAAGTTGGACCAGCATAACATTCTGTGGTGATTTGCATATGCAGCCCATGATGCTTTGCATTGTGGGGGCATGTGTGATTTTTGTATTTTCTTGAAACTTGGCTTCCCAGCCAAATGCCCTTTGGGGTAACCCTTGCCTCAGTGTTTGCGCACAGAGGTTCTTTTGTCCTATAACCATTAGGACTAACGAAGGCCTTCAGACCCACCGGAAAAATCTTAGCTAGCAGTACCCAACAGAGACCGCCCCTGACGTCTGCTCCACCCAGACATCTGCCATAGTACATAAGGGGGCGGACCTCAGCTCCACCCCAGTTCCCCCACCAAGACCTGCGAACAGGCCCCAATGAGAGAAAGAAGCGAAGCCTGTAGAGAATATGCTGAACACTTCACCCGGGGGACAGAGGATGGGAAAGCAGCGCCTGCTGCAAAGCTTCTCTCAAAGATCTACCTTAATAGCAAGTTCTTATGTAACTGTACTATCTTACTTAGAGTGGGAGCTCTTGCAGCAGGCTATAACCATTAAGACTGAATTCCAAGCAGTCCCGCGCCAAGGAAGTGCCTTACCCTGGGAGGTGGAAGGATGGTAAAGCTGACAACACAGCAAGTCAGGACAGGAGTCCCTAAAGGACTGCCAAGCCAAAACCAGCACGACGTCTGGATGCAATGTCTAGGCTACAGTGCTTCACAAATGTGTGCGCAGAAATCCAGGTGGCTGCCACACAGATGTCAGACATTCTTCAAGGCTGCAAAACAAGAAGAGACTCCCCTGGTGGAGTGACCCCTAACCAGGCCCGGAAGAAGTTTGTTGTGCTTCTCATAGCAAAACACAATGCAGTGGACAACTCACTTAGAAAATTATCTGTTTAGACACTGGTTTGCCCAAGTGTTGCGGCGCGAAGGCCAAACAGTTGTTCCGATTTATGGTGTGTAGCTGTGCGTTTGAGGTAGTACCTCAGCGCCCTGTGAATGTCCAGTGTGTGAAGGAGAGCTTCTCCCCTATTGGAAGGAGAAGAAAAAAACTGGAAGGTCAACTGACTGGTAGAGGGTCAACTCTGAGACCACTTTTGGAAGGAACTTAGGATTTGTTCAAAGGGAAACCCTTTCACTGTGAAAAAACCAAACAAGGCTCTTTACACATCAGAGCCTGGAGCTCAGAAACTCCGAGCGAAGGTAACAGCAACTAAAAACAAATCTTCCAGGAAAGAACGTAGCTCACAATCAGTCGCTGGCTCAAAAAGGGGGGAGAGCTTCTCCAAAACAGGAGGTCCCAGGGAGGGATAGGATCCCTAATGGGAGGTCTCATATGCAGAATACCCTGTAAAATGGTGCGGGCCATGTCCAGTTGGGCTAAGGTTCTATCCCCCAAGAGGACAGGATATGCAGAAATGGCCCACATGTGCACCTTTATCGAAGAGTAGCTCGAGCCTTGTTGGTATAAGGAGAGGAGATGCTGCAATGCTTAGTTCACCGGACAGGTAAGGGGGTCCAGACGGTGAGACGACGCCCATAAGCAGAAACGCTTCAACTTCATAGCATAAGTGAAGCGAGTAGAGGGCTTCCTCACTGAAATGAGGACGTCCACCACCTCCTGGGAGACCCCATACCTTGATTTTGCTACGTTTGCAGAAGCCAAGCATGAAGGTGCAAAGACCAGAGATCTAGATGGACCAACATGCCCCAATCCTGGGACAGCAACTGCGAGCATACTGGCAGCAGAATTGGAGGTTCAGAGGACAACCGCTGAAGTAGTGGGAACCAAATCTGCCGAGGCCACAATGGGGCAATTAGAATCATCAGAGCCCCCTCGGCCTGCATCTTCAACAGTACTCTGAATGAGAGGGAAGGCGTAAAGAAACCTCCCTGCCCAACAAAAGGACAACGTGTCTGGACAGAAAGCACCAGATGAGAGCTCTCATGAGCAGAAAACTGGCAATTTGGCATTGCATGGGGACGCAAAGAGGTCCAGCTCTGGACGACCCCATGTCCACAAGAGCTGGTCTGTTACAGATTGTAGTAACTCCCACTCATGCGCCTTGAGCTGAGACCTACTTAGGCTGTCTGCCAAGTTATTCAGGATGCCTGTAATGTGCACTGCGGACAGAGATGTGACGCTCCAGCGCCCAATACCAGACTCATCGTCTCCCTGCATAGGAGGTAGGAGTGCATTTCCCTTTGCTTGTTGATGTAAAAGACGACAGCCATGTTGTCAGTCTGAATTAGGAGAGAGCCTGGGACAAGGTCCTCTTGGAAGGCATGCAGCGCACTGAGGTCGCGCTCTTCTGGGGTCCAGACCCCTTGTGTTTGGCGGGGCCCTAGGTGCACTCCCATCCCAAACCTGATGCATCAGTCATTGGGGTCTGATTTGGGGGCTCCTGATGGAAAGGGACCAGCCACCAAAGTAGTGTCCTCTTGACTAGCCCTGCAACTGACCATGTGGTCGAGCTCATCTGACCACTGATCCCACTGCACCCCGACCATCCACTGTGGGATTCTCATGTGGAGGCGAGCCAAAGGAGTGACAGGGATGGCCACTGCCATGTGCCCCAGAAGTCTGAGGAAGGTCCTGGCCTGGACCTGAGGGGTTACTAGGACCGATCCGGCTATCTCCCACAGGCGATCGCCCCTCTCTGGAGGTAAAAAAAGCCATGCCCTGGACTGAGTCCAGGACCGCCCTTTGAAGAAGCGTCTTTGGCTGGGCTCCGTAAGACTTCGGAACAGAGTATAGGTGTCTCCGACAGCCTGAAGGAAGCGTGTCCTTGACGGGGCTGCAAGCAGCCAATCGTCTAGGTAAGGGAAGACTTAATGCCCCTGGCACCTTAGAGCCACAGCTACTACTGCCAAACATTTGGTGAAGACTCAAGGAGTGGAGGATAGGCTGAACAGAAGAACCTGAAACGGAATGCTCCCCCTGGAAGTGGAACCTCAGGTACTTCCTGTTGGGGAGAAGAGAAGACCCAGATGTGCATGTATGCATCTTGCATGTCTAGGGAACAGAACAAATCTCCCAGGTGCAGCAGAGGAATAAGACCTGGAAGGGTCACCATCCTGAACCTTCGGTACTCCATATAGTTTAAGGAGCTGAGGTCCAGGATGGGCCGAAGATCTTGCGTCTTTTTTGGAACTAGGAAAAAGTGGGAGTAATATCCCTTTCCCTGCTGTTGCAAATGAACTGGTTCTATCGCCCTTTATTGCAAGAGGGCCTGAATCTCTCCTTCTATAAGAGATATGTGAGAAGGAGGATATCTCAAAGACCTTGGTGGAGTGTCTGGGGGAATGTCAGTGAACTCCAGCACATGTCCCCTTCTTCTGATGTCCAGGACCCACTGGTCCACTGTAATAGAGCTCCAACCCTTCAGATGAAGGGAGAATTGATCCCCTACTGCCTCCCCTGGAACCTCCTCAGGGGGGGGGTGTCAGGAGAAAGTCACTGGGCAGAGAGGCTTGGGAGGACTTGAGGCCTTGAAAAGGAGCATCTCCAAGTTGCTGGCTTTCTTTTTGAAGCCACCTCTGGCCCGGTTGGTTTCCATGGGCTTGAGCACCTGAGGGCTTAAGAAATGGCTGTCTTGCGCGTTTCTGGTCCCCTCTGTACATCTGCCTGATGGACCAGATAGATTTGCCAGACTCCTGAAGACGAGATAAGAGACTCAGTCTCCTGCCCAAAAAAGGACAGAACCCTGGAATGGGAGGTCCCGGATTCCAGACTGCAAATCTTGGTGAAAACTTGAGACTCTCAACCAGGCATAGCGCCAGAGGCAGACACCTGACGCTGCCACTCTGGCCGCTGTATCTGCAGTGTCGTACAAGGCACTGAGAGCATGCATATCTACGTCCGAGCCCAATTTAATATGTCCAGAAGCTCAGTCTTGTGTGGAGTCTGGCAAGGAATTGGCTAGCTCCTGCCCTCTGCCCCACAATGCATTCTGTTATTGGAGCATATGCGTGAGGACATTAAGAGATCTAATGGAGCAGGTGGAGGCAGAGTACACTTTCTTGCCCACCTCGTCCAAGTAGTGGGATTCTGGGTCAGGAGGCTGGAAGCTTAGGTGCTGAGGCTGCTTAGACTTGTGAGCAGCCGTAATGACTGATGAGTCCGCCTGAGAGGGTTCCACCAGGAAAGGCTCATCCCTCTGGGTTCTATACAGCCAGACTTCTTCAGGACAGAGGCTAGATGCTTCCAAGTTATAACTGAGATTTTGGAAGGTGTCCACTAAAGGAGGCACCACCAGAGGCTTGGGCTCCATTTGCCTCAGGTAATGGGCTAGTCGACAGTGTTCTGGATCCAGGTCCTCCGTCTCCCATTCACTGGAGGCCTGAATGTGCCTCATGACATCCATAAAAGTCAGATCGTCAGGAGGCGAGCAAGGTTGGTCCTTCCCCCAGGGAACCCCAACCCCCGGGAGAGGGATGAGGAAACAGGAGGAGAAGACAACATGCTACTGGGCCTAGAATAGCCCAAGCTGCATCTAGGATTCCCCTCACTCGAGTGTCTGTAGCTACCGGACAGACGTTGGTCCGAGGACCAGTGACTGCTGCGGGACAGATGACTGAGCAATGACTGAGGTTGGCCTGGGGACTGGTGTCGGGAGCAGGCCCACCTGGGAGAGCGGGATTGGCTCCTGGGCTGAGACGGGACTGACAATGGCTGCCCAATTGAGAAGGGCGCCGACGCCTGTCCTCAGACCAGGACCAGAAACGAGCCTTCGAGGGTGGGCAAGGTAGTAGCCGCTCAGAGGTCTTTGGAGAAGGAGCGGGAAGGCCCTCTGGTTCAAGGTTGTCCAGCCGGTCGGGAACAACTTTGTTAGAGTCTCCTCTTTCTTTACCCAACTCCACCAAAAGGAGAAGAGCTCTTGCAGCTCTGTTGAAAACAGCAGCTGCTGCTCCCAGGAAGGGGCCTGGAGAAGCCAGAGGATCCAAGAGGGCACGAGTGGGGCAGTCCCCCGAAGAGCTGAGTGGAAGATCGGTGGGGGGGGGTCGCCGGAACGTTAGCACAAGCCCCCTCCACTGGAGTGTCTTCCACAGGAGGAACCTCCACCGGTGTCTGGACCAGCGCCTGTTTCTCACCGGGGCGTGTCTGGGTGTCTGTCACCCGGCGGTTGGTCCAAAGCTGATCAAGGCCTCTCTGGGGTATTGAGGTTTGTGCCAAGAGGCCTTGGTCACACCTGGGCTGCACCACTTTGGGCTTTGTTTACTTTCTGCCAGATGATCCCGCCTTTGAGCAGTATCTGTCTTTCTGGCAGGAGGGCTCTGTTTCTTGAGGTCCTTATGGTGTTCCTCCCAAGCCCAAGAAGGAAGAGGCTTTCTTTGGGGGTGGGGGTTGGGAGTGGGAACGGGACAGATGATGGGACTGGGAACACTTATGGGGCTTTTCCCAGGGGACAAGGGTAAACACGGCAGTGTGCAGAACAGCCATCTGCTTTTCTAAGAGGTAGGCTTTTAAGGTCTTTAGGCGTCGAATTCTCATCTTGCTGGTGAAGCCTCTACAAGTGCTGCCGGCAGCGCTGTCGTGGTCTGGACCCAGAGAGAAGACACACTTGGAGTGGCCATCTTTGGATGGTATCTGGCGGCCACTATCACACTTGTTCCTCTTCGGTCCGGAGGAGGATGCAGATGGGGACGACCCTATGCTGCACTGAAGTCAGAGAATTGAGAAAAACGGTTTGAATTCGAAGAAAAGTCAAATTTTGCTGGAAAGCTGCTGTGATAACAAATCACTTCCCCCCCAGCGTGTGGTAATTTGTGTGGGAAAAGAACTGGGGTGGGCCGGGTCGCCCCTTATATACTGTGACAGACGTCAGGGGCGGTCCTTGCTGGATACTGCTAGCTAAGATTTTTCCGGTGGGTCCCAAGGCCTGTAGTGTTCGTCCTAATGGTTATAGCCTGCTGCAGGAGCTCCCACTCGAAGCAAGATCATCCTATTCTATACATAAGTAGGAAACTGCACGACAGAGAGAAAAGGTACTCCACCATTGAAAATGAATGTCTTGCAGCTAAGTGGGCAATGGAGTCTCTTAAGTTTTATTTACTAGGAGCCGACTTTATACTTGTAACACATCACAATCTTTCCTGTTGGCTTAACTAAATGAAGGATAAAAATTCTAGAATCACGGTGATGGTACCAGGCACTACAGCCATTTAAATTTAAGGCAATGCACAAAATGAGAAAGAATGTCAATGCAGATTCTGTCTAGATATGGATCAGGAATTGAGAATTCCGAAGGTTGAAAACAAATGTGCGAGTTAAAATGTCTCAGTTTGATATGCTGCATATGCACTGAACTATACATATTATAAGCTACTCTCATGTTAAAGGAGAATTTAAAAAAAGGGTTGGAAACCTGGTTTTGTAAAACAGGTTCCCTCTTAAGGAGGGGGTACGTGACAGGGTTGAATACGGCCCTGTCCCAGTTCTGGAGAAAGTTTAAATGCAAGGATCTGTTCTATTCTCCCCTTTTAGGTCTTTTCCGTTTGGTTGCGCAACCAAATTTTCTTGTGAGACCTAGGACTTAATCACCCTGACTGTCTTGCAGTTCTTTGCCTCTTGCTATCTCTACCTTCTCCTGCTGTTCTCTCTTCTCCCGCTCTTGCATAACTGCTGGTATATAAATGTGCGACTCATTAGGTGGAAATCTAATATTGGGAACCCTTTGTTTAGAAATGTACATAGTTTTTACTGTTGAAATGCATATAGTTATACTGTTGAAATGTTTGCAAAAAGCTATTTGGAACTCAAGGGGTTAACTGGTTTGCAAACAGAAGCTGTAAGCAAGAGGTCAGTTCTGGGTCACAATGTTCTTTTTGCTGTACTTGTTGCAACTTACAAGAACACTATGCGAGAAGCATGCAGTTTTCTTAACAAGCGAGGGTTGCAAAGACTTGAAAAACATAGCTGCAATTTCTTGCAAAAGAGGAACAGAGACTGGAAATTAAGAAACCCAGATGGATTCTGTTTATACTGCATTTGTAAATAGTTACACTAAATAATTTTGTTTTATTTTACTATTAATAATAAATCACTTGTTCGGATTTTACAACAGCTCCTGGTTTTCCTATGCTTCCTGACCTGTGCTCGACAACACCCAACCCCACCCCCGCAAGCCCAATGTCCTGAAGGTGAGGGACAGGATCAGGGGGCTGATCTGACCAGCCTTGGAACTGCAAAGTCAGGACCGGAGTCCTGAAGAAGAGGGAAGTATCCCCCTTGTCCTGCGAAAACTGATCAACCAGGTTGAGAACCAAGGCCTGCGTCTCAGCCAACAGGGACACCATGAGGCCAGCAGCCTAGACAGAAACACTGGCCGAAGCAGATTCATTGATGAACAATGATGAAGCAGGAGCACTGAGGCCAGAGCGCTCAAGATCCCACAACCTGCGGCGGGACTTAGCATTTGAGCACCCCTTGGGATTTTCACCCATGGGAAGCGCCCTCCCAGAGGATGGGAAGGGACTGGCATAAGTCCCGGAAAGCTCCAGTAAAAAAGAGGTGCCAAAGCCCAGTGGTACCAGCGTGGACACTGTGGAAGAGCCTGCAGCCGCTACCTCAAAAGCTGCCATATGTTCAGTGGATCCTGCAGGAGTCCTTGGGCCGAATGGGAAGATCCTGTTCATCCGAAAGACCCAGTAAAAGCAGAGCGTGACAGTCCTCCAGGGTGGAGGGATGCAGAGCGTGGCACAGGCCGCAAGCCTGGAAGTAGTGTTCCTGGCCCAGGCAGTACATGCACGTGACATGAGTGTCCGTGCACAGCATTTTCTATCCACACAGACAAAGGTTAAGACTAGGCACCGATGCCGGTCCCCATGGCACTGGATGCCACACCTCACGCTGCACTGGCGACCCAGGTTCGGGAACAAGCCCGGGTCATCGGCTGTCAGCAAGGGGTGAGGGAGGAGCTGGATTGAGCCCCGACAAGCAGCTCTCCTCTCTGAGGGAGGGTGGGCACCAATCTGACTAGCGGATGGTGTGTGTGTGTGTGTGTGTGTGTGTGTGTGTGTGTGTGTGTGTGAGTGAGGAACGCCTCCGTTAGGTGCTTGGCAAAAATTGTGCCTCCACACGGCTTCCTGCCTGGACCTTGTGCTGTGCACCGGCATCCCAAGGGTGGGTTCAGGGCTTAGTCACTACAAGAACTACAGAAAAAAAAAAAAACCCACCATCGAGCAGCATGACCCCGTAACAGGGATGAAGGAGCGACAAACACGGGAAGTCGCCTCTAGTCCCGGGCCAGTGGAGGGGTAAAATAGGAAAAAAAAAAAAAAGACTGGGCACAGACTTTGGAGCAGACAAGTCCATGGTAAGAACACAGTAAAACAGCTAAACAACCTGAAGACCAAAAGAATTGGTAATTTTTTGAAACCAAGATATGGCCTACACAAAAACTTAAGAGCACTATGGATGGAACCAGTCTTCCAGCAGAAAGGAAGATCTGACGTCACAGGGCATTGCACAGGCTACAACCTAGGTGGGTGGGAGGAGACAGCTTGAAAACCAATCAGCCTGATTTAAAGGGGAAGGAATCCTGGCAAAAGTGTGAATAGTATACTATATCCACACCCCTAGAAATAGGGCTGAAGAGCATAGCAGTTGCAGAACTAGCAGTGAGGGAGGCAAGATGTGGTCACTTCTGGCATGCCCCAGGCAGAGTGGACTAAAAAAAGCACAGAGAAGTGAAATGACAAGTGTTTTCTTTCTGGTTAGTAGGGGGCCACAAGTGATCCCCATTCTGTGTTTGTGAGGTGGCACCAGAGTTACCAGCCTTATTTTCTCCCCCTCTCAACTCAGTTTTATCCTCCCCCTCCACTGGCTAGGACCTCTTTTGGCCAGGATCCTGCCCCACTGAAAGCCTCCTGGACCCTGGATCCTTGGCACTCAAGTCCATCCACGACTCACCTGCTTGGTGGGCCCCCTCTGTTTATACCCCCCCCCCCCGTGGGGATGTCTTCAGCTCCACAGCAACTCGTTTATGCAAGACCCAGTTCCCAGGCAAGCAGAAGTGAAGATCGTGGGGTTATCAGATCCAGGTGGGCAGGGTGGCTAAAAGTGTGTTACCTGCCCAGCCAGCAGCACTTTCCATTGAATCAGTTGCCCCAGAAGAGGCGGATGTGCCATGTCATGGAGTGTCACACACCATCTTGTGCAGGACATCTGTACACCTCCAATCCCTGCACTTCTTGGGACTCCAGGCTCATTCCATCCCCCAACGACTGTTGCCAGGAAGCACACTATAGTCTGAGAAATGCATCTTCCCACCCTGGAGGAAGTGAGCAGTCTGCCACACACTAGAGTCCCATCCCCTCCAGCTGGCCCTCTGAGGCACTGTGATATTTCTGAACCAAGTGTGTCTGCGTTGGACGAGGCAGTGCTACCACTGCACTGGCCTGCCAGTACCCAGTTACAAAAGAAAAAAAAAACAAAAAAACCAAATACCCTCAGCATGGGGGGGGGGGGGAGGAAGGAAGAGACTACCCAAAGGCAGAGGCTACTCATGGGTCTGGAGAGAGCAGACAGGTAAAGGTCAAATGCATGACCAGAAGGGCACCTCAATAGCATCTGCCTGACCCTAGGGAGATGCAAGCTCCCTGGAACGGGGAGTTAAGCACCTTTTGCTGGGCCATAGTTGCCAGCGCCATAGAAACAATTTGACAGCAGTAGGTCATCGACGTACAGTGCAAGTTTATAGAAACAGAATTTGACGGCAGATAAGGACCGCTTGGCCCACCCAGTTTGCCCATTTCCCTACCCAAGAGATAAGCTGCAGATCCTAGTTAACCACCAGCCTACTTCCTCCTACCTCCCACTAGAATTGCCTTGCGTCTGTCCTGTGCATTCTTGAATTCCCCCACTGTTTTTTTTTTGTTTGTTTTTTTAACCAGGTATAGCACACTAAGCTGAAAGCTTTTTTACAGGAGTGACCTGGGAGCACAAGGAGGTTAAGTGACTTGCTCAGGGTCACACAGTATGCAAGTGGAAGCTGTGGGATTCAAACCCAGGTCTGGTCTGATGGATGTCACCAGATTTGCAGCTCAAAGCCTTAGACCACTGCTCTATACTGCTTTTGACTACGACCTCCTCAGGAAGGCTGTTCCATGCATCCACAACCCTTTCTGAAGAAATACTTTCTCACATTACCTCTGAGCCATCCCCCCTCTATCTTCAAATTGTGCCCCCTTGTTCCTGCACATCTCTTTCTAAAAGAAGCTACTCTATTGGACTTTGTTGATTCCCTTGAGGTATTTGAAAGTTTCTATCATGTCCCCCCTCTCCCTCCTTTCCTTGAGGCTATACTGTACATCTTAAGCCCCTTTAGTCTTTCTTCTTCATATGCCTTCTGGTGTAGACCCTGCACCATTTTGGTTGCCCTCCTCTGGACAGCCTCCACCCTGTCTATGTCTTTGCGGAGATGGGGTCTCCGGAACTGTACACAGTACTCCAGATGTGGTCTTACCAACTGTCTGTATAGAGGGCCAACAACTTCCCGTTTTCTACTGGTGATGCCTCTCCCTATGCATCCCAGTATCCCCCAGCCCTCCTTACTGCCTTCTCACATTGCTGGCCCACCTTTAGGTTGTCTGGTATGACTATCCCCAGGTCCCTTTCCATTTTTGTTGTAAGTATCTCACCCCCCATTGTGTACTCTTCCTCTGGGTTTGAGTTTCCCAGGTGCATTACTTTGCACTTGTGTTGAATCTAAGCTGCTATACATTTGACCATTCCTCCAATCTTGCCAAGTCTCTTCTGAACCTTTCCACCCACCTTGTGCATCAACCCTATTGCAGATCTTTGTGTAGTCTGCAAAAAGACACTTCCTTCCAGTCCCCTCTGCAATGTCACTTAGACATTTAAGAGGACCAGTCCCAGTACTGAACCCTGCGGTACCCTGCTAGTAACTCCCCTTTCTTCAGAGTGGACTCAGATTACTATTATCCAGTGTCCTGTTGTCCAGCCAATTGTTTACCAAGGCTACCATCTTGGGACACACTACAAGGCTGGCTAACTTTTATATTAATCTTGTGTGGGACTATGTCAAATACCTTGCTAAAGTCTAGGTAGGACATAACAGCTCCTCCCTGGTCTACTACTTTGGTCACCCAAAGAAATCTATTCGGTTCATCTGACATGACCTTCCCACTGTGAATCCATGCTGCCTTGGTTCCTGTGCCCCGCTGACCTCTAGGTACTCAACAGTTTTCTCCTTCAGAAGTGATTCCATCATTTTCCCCATCACTGAAGTCAAACTAACAGGTCTGTAGTTTCCTGCCTCTGCCCTGCTTCCACTTCTGTGAAGTGGAATCACATCTGCCCTCCTCCAGTCCTCAGGTACCACCCTCATCCTCCCATGATTTGTTAAAGAGGGTAGTCAGTGGTGTCACTAGTTCTACCCCTAGTTCTTTCAAAATTCTGGGATGAATCCAGTCAGGCCCCATTGCTTTGTCCTCTTCAGCTTTAAGAGTTCTTTCAGAACTCTGAATGGACTGGCATCGCGCCCCCCCCCCCCCAAAATCCAGAGTGTTTCTCTTGTTTGGTTTAGGTACTTCCCCCTCTTTTGTGAATACTGAGCAAACATATTTGTTTAGTATATCTGCCTTGTCACAGTCACCCTCTGCCCACCCATCCTCCCCTTTATTAAGCCTCACTATCCCTCCCTTGGTCTTCCTTCGCTACCTGATGTACCTATAAAATGTTTTATTCCCCCTTAACTGAGGGGACTCTTTTCCTCGGTTTGGGCCTTTGCTATTCTGACTACCTCCCCTGCTTCCTTCTGCTGTAACTGATACAGTTCCTTGTCCTGCTCCTTCTGTGATTCCTCGTACTTCATGAATGCTATCTTTTTGTCCCTAACCTTCCCTGCCACCTCCTTTGAGAACCATAGTGTTTGACTTAGTTTTGTTTATTTGCTTCACACTCTCAAATGGGGATAGTGAGACTCTGCAATCTGGAAGTGGGTAGCCATCTGGGAACAAGTGACCAAATAGTGTGGTTCATTATAAACTCAGCTGCAGAGTCAAACCATACAAAAGTGCAGGTAATGGACTTCAGGAGGGCAGACTGTCAAAATGGGTGAGTGCCTTAAAAAGCACTAACAGGCAAGAAGGCAGGGTGGAGCAACAATGGGGAAACCTCAACTGCCATCACTTGGGGGCGTAGCTAGAAGCTGAGCTGTGAACAGCTTTCCATTGTACAGACAGCTGGTGAGACCCCATCTGGAGTACTATGTGCAGTTCTGGAGACCTAATCTCAGCAAAGACAGACAGGATGGAAGCTGTCCAGAGGAGGGCAACTAAAATGGCGCAGGGTCTGCACTGGAAGACAGATGAAGAGAGACGAAAAGAGCTTAATATGTATATCCTCGAGGAAAGGAGGGAGAGGGGGGACATGATAGAAACGTACAAGTACCTCAAGGGAATCAAAGTCCAAGAGGGTAGCATCTTCAAAAAAAAAAATGAGGTGTGCAAGAACAAGAGGGCACAATTTGAAGATGGGGGCGCTCAGAGGTAATTTATAGGAAGTATTTTTCCACAGAGAGGGTTGTGGATGCATGGAACGCTCTCCAGAGGAGGTTGTGGAGTCAAAATCAGTGGTGGAATTCAAGCATGCATGGGACAGTCATAAGGCAATTCTACGGGGTGGGGGTAGGAAGAAGTAGGCTGCTGGTTAACTAGGATCTGCAGCTTATCCAGTAGGTAGGGAAATGGGCAGACTGCGTGGGCCAAGCGGTCCTTATCTGCCGTCAAATTCTATGTTACTATGTTTCTATGTTTCAATGCAGCTCCACAACAAATTGCTTATTTATCTTAAAAACTTGACTTGTGAGCCTGTAAACCCTAGCCAACAGACACAGGAAGAAAGATCATCTCTACTATCTCCCGATTGAAAAATCTGAGTGGTTCAGAGTCTGGAAAACTAAATATGGGACGGACGAATGAAGCAGGAGCTGGCCCAGAAGGTACCCGCCAGAAAGATAGCAAAACAGGCAGAAGTAAGGACATATACCTCGAGGCTTCAGACTTGGAGGGGCCTCAACCTTCCAATGCAGCACTTCTGTGTGCGATTCGAGGATTAGATCGGAAGATTGATGATTTTGGCACCAATCTCAAGCAACTCCACTCCAAGGTGGATATTGTCGCTGAGGACACCAAATGTGCGATGCAGAAAGCCAACAAAGCCATTACAATTGCGGCCAGTCTCAAAGGAAAACTGGCTCCTCCGTGAGAGATTAGAAAATCTTGAGAATGCAGCCCGATCCACTCACCTTCGCTTTTTAGGAGTGCCGGAGGAGCTGGAAGGCGAACACCTGTTGCCATTTCCTCAAGATTGGATTCAAAATCTACTAAAAATTGACTTTCCCTTTGAGGTAATTGGGGCCTATAGGCTCAATCCACGTGGAGGCAGACGCAAAGCCTCCACAGGCATACTGCTATCACGGACTATAATGTTGGAAGTGAGAAATACGTCAGAGAGATAAAATCTTACAAGCTAAACAATTGAGCCCATTAAACTGGAACGATTCCCGTATTCATGTATTTCTGGATTGGAGCTACTCCACGAGAATAAGGAGGAAATGTTTTGATGGTCTCCATGCAAGGTTGAGAGCCCTAGGGGTCCACCATGCACTTCTTATGCCTGCTAGTTTGCACATTGTCTACGAAGGTAAAACTTACCAATTTTCAGAAGTGATTGAAGCAGAGAAATTGCTCGATAAGATAGAAACAGTTTAATTTGAGGGAAATGGAATCAGAGTCAGATGAAGGGCAGGCAACATGAACTATGTTACAGACTTAATTTTTCCTATTTTATAATGTCAGAAGGTGGAGGAAGAGGACGCTATAAGGGAGACTGATGCTGTATTTGTTTATGATCATCTCTAGGACATCTCCTATTTCTGGTATGACTAGCTGATGTAACCCCTTTTTTCAGATTTCTCACTAGGAGATGGACAGGGGTAAGGATCTTAATGCTTAAATTGAACTCCCTGTAAAGTGTATTCCCCCACTATGAGTATTCTTGAGTTAAGAGTTTAGACACTATATTGTAGTGATTTTTCGTTCAAGATATCAGCCTCCTGTCTTTGAAATAATTGAAATTGAAATGGGTTTACATGCTTAGTTATGGAAGTTCTGAATGTTCCTATATTTGAGTTTGTGGAGTTATGTGGGTGGGAAATGCCGTATTACAACAGATTGTGGATGGGGATGTTTACCCTATGAAAGGGTGCAAGATGTGGTTTCACTTTACAGCATTTATTCCTGCTCATGGCTACATATGCCTTATTGGACAACTATATTCTTTAGGTATTGAACATTTTATAATGTCTTAGGCAGACTTATTTGAACTATTCTGGCACACTTTTATATGATAACCTCCCAAGTGTAGTAACAAGTAGAAGGGGTATTTTGTTAGAGGTTACTGTTATAATGTGGACTAATCCCAGATTTATTTGAATACCTGCCTGTATGTAATGCATTGTATTACAGAAAATCAAACTACAAGTACAAAAAAACCTGCCATCACTGAGGCAACAAGCCTGTGTGTGAAGCAAACAAATCAAAACGAAAGAAAAAGCCACTATGGTTCTCAAAAGAGGTGGCAGGGAAGGTTAGGGAGAAAAAAGATGCATTTAGGAAGTTAAAGGAAACAGAAGGAGCTAGACAGAGAACTGTACCAGTTAAGGCAGAAGAAAGCAGGGAAGGCAGTCAGAATAGCAAAGGCCCAAACTGAGAAAGAGATGGCCAACTGTTAAGAAGGGGGATAAAACCTTTTATAGGTACATCAGGGAGCACAGAAAGACAAAGGGAGGGATAGTGAGGCCGAATAGAATGGATGGTGGGTGGGTAGAGAGTGACAGTGAAAAAGCAGGGCCACTGAACGAATACTTCTGCTCAGTATTCACAGGCAAGGGGGAGGGAGAGGTACCTAATCCAATTAAGAAGAACTTTGGATTGGGGGTAGATCCCAGTACGTTCACAGAAGAAAGGGTTCTGAAAGAACTCCTAAAAACAAAGTGGACAAAGCAACGGGGCCTGAAATGATTCGCCCCAGAATTCTAAAAGAATTAAGGGGAGAACTAATGACACCACTGACTATTCTTAAATCATGAAAGGATGGTGTGGTACCGGAGGACTGGAGGAGGGCAAATGCTATTCCCCATCACAAAAGTGGGTGCAAGACAGAGGCAGGAAACTACCAACTTGTCAGTTTGACCTCTGTGGTAGGGGAAAATGATAGAATCACTTCTGAAGGAAAGAACTGTTTAGTACCTAGAGGCCAGTGGGGCACAGGACCCAAGGCAGCATGGACTTGCAGCGGGAAGGTCATGTCAGATGAATCCAATAGATTTTTGACTAGGTGACCAAAGTAGTAGACCAGGGAGGGGCTGTGGACATGGCCTACCTAGACTTTAGAAAGGCATTTACAACAGTCCCACACAAAAGATTAACAAATTAGCCAGCCTAGGAGTGGGTCCCAGGGTGGTAGCCTGGGTCAAACATTGGCTGGACAACAGGACACAAAAGGTAATAGTAAGAGTCCACTCTGAAGAAAGGGGGGCTACTAGTGGGGTACCGCAGGGTTCAGTACTGGGTCCAGTCCTTTTTAATGTCTTTATAAGTGACATTGCAGAGGGACTGGAAGGATAAGTATGCCTCTTTGCAGACGATACAAAGATCTGCAACAGGGTTGATACACAAGGTGGGTGGAAAGGAGAAGGGACTTGGCAAGGCTGGAGGAATGGTCAGAAGTATGGCAGCTTGGATTTAATGCAAGGAAATGCAAAATAATGCACCAGGGAAACAAACTCAGGGCAAAAGTACACAATTTGAGAGGTAGTAACAACAAAAATGGAAAGGGACCGGCGTAATCATATCAGATGACCTTAAGGTTGACAAACAATGTGAGAAGGCAGTAGGGAGGGCTGTGGGATACTGGGATGTACAGGGAGAGGCATCACAAGCAGAACAGGAAGTTGTTATCCCTCTGTACAGACAGTTGGTGAGACCCCATCTGGAGTACTGCATCCAGTTCTGGAGACCCCATCTCCGCAAGGACAGACAGGATGGAGGCAGTCCAGGAGGAGGGCAACTAAAATGGTGCAGGGTCTGCAAGAGAAGCCATATGAGGAGAGACTAAAGGAGATTAATATGTATACCCTTGAGGAAAGGAGGGAGAGGGGGGACATGAGAAACTTTTAAGTACCTCAGTGGAATCCACAAAGTCCAAGATGGCAGCATCTTTCAGAAAAAGATGTGCAAGAACAAGGGGACGTGGCTCAGGGGCAATGTGAGGAAGTATTCCCCCCCCCCCCACAGAGGGTGGTGGATGCATGGAACCGCCTTCCTGAGGAGATTGTTGGGTCCAAAACTGTGGGAGAATTCAAGAATGCATGGGACAGACAAGGAAATTCTTGGGGGGGGGGGGTAGGAAGAAATAGGCTGTTGGTTAACTAGGATCTGCAGCTTATCCAGTAGCTAGGGAAAAGGGCAGACTAAGTGGGCCAAGCAGTCCTTATCTGGCGTCAAAGTCTATGTTTCTATGTTTCACACAAAGGCTTGTTGCCTCTGTGATGGCAGTTTTGATTATTCCCCATTGTTCTTCCACCCCTCCTTCCTGCCCATTTGCTAGTGCATTCCTTAGGCATTCACCCATTTTGGCAAAGTCAGCCCTCCTAAAGTCCAGGACCTTTGCCTTTGTATGGCTCGACTACTGTTGTGTTTATCGCAAACCATTCTGTTTGGTGGTCACTAGTTCCCAGATGGCTACCTACTTCTACATCTGTGATCCTCTCTCCATCTCCATGTGAGAGTACCAGGTCTAAGATTGCTCCCTCCCGAGTGGGTTCCAATACTAGCAGTTTAAGGCATGCCCCGTGCAGGGCATCTAGAATGACCCCGCTCGATGTGGCTGCAGAAAATGCACTCCAGTTAACATCTGGCATATTCAGGGCCCCCCCCCATCAACAATATCTCCCCTTCTGCCATTCTAAGGATACCTTCCATCATTTCTTTGTCCATTTCCTCCACCCCCCAAGATGGGGGTCTGCATACAACCCCTGTGTGGATTGTAGTGCCATTGCCTGTCTCCAAGTTGACCCACAGTGCCTCCTGTGCCACCTCCTCCTCCTCGGCCCTCCTGTAGATAGCATACCCTGCTATGTTTACATCCAGGTCATTGTTCTGTGTGTACCATGTGTCCGACTGCCACAATATCCAGATGTTCCTCTTCTGTCAAGGCCACTAGTACAGGAAGCTTGTTACCCAGACTACAGGCACTGGTACTCATTACTGTCCATTTTGATGGCTTTACCTCTTGTAACCCCATCCCTGCCCTTAGACTACCTTCTCCATTTACCCCTGTCCTGCTCACTACTGACCTTTCTACCTTGGCATTTACCTCGCCAAGTACCCAGTTTTGTGGGGAAGGGGGTTGGGAATTCCCTGCTTCTCATCCGTGCCTCCCCCTTGCTATTTTAAAACTTGTCAATGAAATATTTAAACCGATCACCCAGGAGACTGGTTCCTTTCCCGGACAGATGCAGACCATCTTGTCAGTATAGGTGGGTATCCCTCTGGGTGGAACCCCAGTCCCCAATGAAGCCAAAACCCTGTGCACTGCACCAGTTTTTCAACCATTCATTGAATCGCATGGTGCGGAGTACCCTTGCCTCATCCATGCCATAGACAGGCAGCACCTCAGAGAAGGATACTGTATGAGCTACTTGTCTAAGGCCCCTCCTCAACTCCACGAACTCCTCCTGCACTGCTCTAATCCCATGCCTAGCCAAGTCAGTTGTCCCTAGGTGGACAATGACGTCCAGTTCAGTCTCCTGTGCAGCTGCTCTTGTGATCCTGAGAATTTGCTTCCTGTCCCTCCAAGCCATGGTGCCAGGAAGGCACCTTAATTCATGTTCCCCTGCCCCCCCCCAGTTCTATCCCCCTAATAACAGAGTCCCCCACCAGGAGCTGCTTCCTTTCCCTGTGCCACCTTCCTGTGGACCTCCCTTGTGACTGTTGCCAACAACATCCTCCGTCTCCACTGCAGGTGCCTCCATTGGGGAACTATGCGCCACCAGGATGGTGTATAGATTGTGGAGTGCTACATCTGAAGGGATGTGCCTCTATTCCACCACCCTCACCCTCCCCGATCCCACTGTGATCCAACTGCTGCTCTTTCTTGGCAACCTCTGAGGCAGAGGTGGCGGCCCTGGTGCTCCCTGGGTGGGGGAGGTTCCCGCACTCCTTTCCAGTTTGGCCTGGAGATGGGCAACATCCTCCCTAAGAGCAAATAGAGTTGCCTGCAAATAGGGCAGCATCTCAGCCTCCAGAAAGTCTCCCAGAAAAATGTTACCCCACAGCCAGTGCATTGCACTACTCCCCACATGTCTGTCTTTCCAGTTTATCCTGTGCAATTTTTTTTTTTTTTTAAATTAATTAGTGTGTGCGCCTTTACCGTCAATGCCGTGTGCTGTGCTGGTAAGGATGACAGTTGTATGCCCCTGCCCTCGAGGAAATTATTTAAAAGCCCTGGTATAAAGGAAATGACATCAAGGGGTGGGTAAGGGCGGGAATGAGCCGCGGCCCTCTGGAAACAGGGACAAGCTCTGACCCACCACTACGATGAGTGTTGACCTTCCTTTCAGCAAGACAACCGGCACAATGAGTTGAGTAAATACCCAGCCAAAAAAAATAAATAAATAAATAAATAAATAAATAATTAAAAATCAGAAGCAGTTCAGCCCAACACAGGTAAGCCTTCCCTGATCCAATACAACCTAGTGTTGCGTTCTCTGAAAACAATCAGGGGAACATAATTTCCCCTCACCTGAGGCTCTCTCTGGGTCCAAATACACAAACTGCAGGCTTTGCTATGACAACTCCTCGGTCACCAGTAAATTATTTAAAAATAGTTAGATGCAAACTGTCACAAAATACTAGTAGACACTCCAGCTACCTACAAGGGAAAACCAAACATGCAGTATTTCAGTCCTTCTGAAGTTACTCAGAAGATAAACAGTTTTGCAAACCCCCCTTGATTAAAAACTAAATAATGAACACAAAGCAATACCAAGTGTAAGAATTAAAGTAAGGTACACCTCCCTCAGATTTGAGGGAGAGTGAGATTTGTTGCAGATTTCTAGTCCAACAGTATCTCCCCACCCAGCTCTCAGTTGTTTCAAAGCAGCAACTTGTTAAAGAAGCTGTGCAATGTGAAGCCATGCCATCCACCCAAACAGAAGATGGCTCCCACCAGCTTAGAGTTTGCCTCATTAGCATTGTATGAGGTAGTTGTCTGGTGCCTCGCCAACTCCAGACCCTTGGCAGAAAGGCAGACAGCTTGTCCAACTAACTCTGTGGCATGACAGCTAGGAGTGGTCCTAACAGCCCCCACAGGTGCTTGTAAGCTGCCCGAACTGCAGCAATGCACATCCTAGTGTGAGCCACAGTAAACACCTTCCTGCCTAAAGCATCTGACTAAGCAGAGTCTCTTCCAGCGGTTGGTAACAGATTCCGAGGCCCTGTTGGGGCCTGCATGACCTCAATCCTCAAAGTGGGGTAAGGCACTACTCCTGCAGAGCCAGAGGGTATGCAGTACCGTTGCTCAACATCCCTTGGAGTTGAAGGGGATACAAAGGGATTTCTCCAGACTGCTTCTAAACATTCCTCAAGGGCACTGGGTCAGGGAGGGATGACCGGTGGCATAGCTGAAATCTCCTAGAAGGCCCAGCTACAAGGGCACACTACTGCAGGTAGCAATTGTGCCAATGTCCAGAACCCGCAACATGTCCATCAGGAATCTCTGGTACAGAGACTATTCAGATGCTAAGGACCTGTGAAGGGAAGCTTGTGCCCTCAGGAGGATGCTGGAGCTGCTGGACATGAAGTGGGGGGTGCCAGGGGGCCAGGTTGAAACTGAACTTGGTTGGCGTGTCTAGGATACAGTAACAATGCACCAGTTGCACTTCCAGGCAGACTGACTGGCCTTTGGGCCCATGATCCCTAGAAGTCCAGGAAGAGGTGGCACACCTGGGCTGCAGGGATGTTCAAAAGACCTCGCCAGAGGGTAGGGTCTGGTCAGACTGTCCAAACAAGGCTGACCTACAGAACAGGAATGGCCAGGTTGGTGCCCATAAGGGGAGACCCTCAGCTGTGGAAAGTACAGTTGTACAATCCCCTTGGGGCAGCTTTGCTTACCAGTGGTGTGCTCTGTGTGTGGGTCCTGGGAGAACTCCAAGCCCTTGCCTTCTTTTGGTCTGGAGCCAATGCCACCTTCAGCACCAGGCCCACAGCCAGGGACTGGCCTGGACATGGGTTCACTACACTGCAGATGGCACCACTGTCTGTGCCAGGCCTGGTTCCAGGTCTGATGCCCCCATGTCTGTCCCCACCCAGACACCACTTTGCAAGTGGTGATGGTAGCCAGCTGGGTGCTGGACCTACGGGCAAAACCAGCACTATGCCTGGTATCAGGCCATGGCCGACATCACTGCCTGTGCCACGCCTGTTGAGAATAGCCAATCCCACTCCCAGAGCTGTGAAGGCTACATGGGGAAGAGACCAACACCAGCATCTTGTCAAGCAGATGCAGCATGGCTTTTGTGCCAGTCCTCCCACCACCATGAATGGCATCAGGAGGGGACCTGATAGAACAGCAACCACCACAGAATGCGTCAGGAGCTGAGGCAGCACTGAGATGTCTGCCAGTGTAGACAGAGTATATAGCTTCAGCCTCACCATCAGAGACATCTGCTGCTCAGGGCAGACAGACCTGGGGGGGCCACAGTTAGCCACCCAGAAGGAGCCAGTTGTCCAGACTTAACCCCCAGGACTTCCAGTACCTTGATGAGGAAGACCTTATGCTTGCTCAGCATGGGAAGTGCTGGAAAGGGGCCCAGAGACCATACCTTGGCCTCACATGTGCAACGCCTGTCTCTGATGGTGGGGGATCAAGCAACCCCACTTTAAATGGGCAGATCTCAATCTGCGGTAGTCCATAGAGAAGCAGGAGTTGCACGCATCCATGTCGTGAGCCAAAGCAAGTCCAGTACCGCTCATGTTGAGCCTTCACCATGACAGGTTTCCCATGGGGCAATGATGCCTGAAGGGGTCTGGGAACAGACCGTCTTATCAGCCCTCTTTCTCAGACTTCATCATGGAAAATAAATGAGTCGGCACCATGCATAGAAAAACTGCATAGGTGACAAAAGGAATTCTGTTTAAGACAGTTGAACTGTGGTGCTGTTACTCACAATGTGCACTCTATGGCAGGAATAGAACCAAGGTGAGTGAGGAAGCAGACAGCTGTTACAGAATACTGCCTGTGGCACCATGTGAGGTGCATAGGCAATGTCTGTAGTCTGTCTGCTCCCTTCCTGAAGAAAAAAAAAAACCAAAACACTCCTGTTGGGTCCTAGTGCCTCCGGTCCTTGACCCATGCATATGAAATCAATGGTGGAGAAGATTCTTGGAAAACACAGCATGTAGCTCAAAGGACCATTGGTAGCAGCTGCATTTTCCCTCGTTAAGGTATAGGAAAGATCTGTTAAGACGAATGCTGGTCAATACCTACAGTATTGCCCCTCATCAGGTGTTGGGAGCAAACCTCTCAACCTCTGCATTAAAATGTATAGCACTGGCCTTTAAAATTCGGAGCAAATAACCAGAGAATAGTGGGCCCTATAATTTTAGTGTGTTAGGAAAGGTTTCTTTCAAGTTGCTTCATTTTTTAATCGTTAGTGTCCAAAAATAACCAACCTTATGAAGAACATTGGTATATCTTCAAAAAGTAAGGGTACATTTGACTGTAAAGTCACAGTGCTATGCAAAATGTGTAGCAACTGAGGTGTGGGTGGGAGGGGAGATTAGGTTTACTCACCTGAACCCTAGTTCTAGGAGTTTTATATGGTGCATTGCCACTCTTTTGCAGTCTTCCTTTCTCCAAGTTCAGCTGGAATGTCTAAGCTAAGTTTTTCCCACCCACCCAGGTGGTATCCTCTGCTCCACCCCGTGACGTTGGATCTTGCATGGTGGAAGCAAGGATCCATGTGCCACGTGCCGGGGAGGTCAGGTGGGTTGTGTGGATGTGCACCATATACCACTTCTAAACTACGGTTACAGGCGAGTAACCCTCATTTCTAGGGATGTGGATATGGTGGCACTTATCCACACTTTGGTAGACTCCTAGCAGTTCTCCAGGAGGCGGGGCAAGATACACAACTCCTACTTAGGGAATCAGGGAGTCGAGAACAGAGTCCCCAATACCAGCATCCCAGAGTGACACAAGGTCACTGTGCTAATGGTGATGAATGTGTGTGCCGATTTTCAGGTAGCAGCCCTGCAAATCTCCTGGATAGGACGTCCCTGGACGAGGCAGTGATAGGTCTGGTGGAATGACCTCAACCAACGAGAGGCTCCCTACCAGCCAACCTATAGCAGGTCAATGCAGGAGATAAACCACCTGCAAATCATCTGCTTAGCTATTTTCTTCCAGGTGTGGCTTTGGCGTAGGTACAAGATTTGATGTCAGGGGTTGAAGCCATACCACCTGGGTGGGTGAGAGGAGCTTTGCTTGAAGATGTTCTGGCTAAACTTACAGGAAAAGGAAGTCTGCCAAAGTGCAAATAAGCACATCATATCCATGTCCCTAGAGGGAAAAATCTTACTTTGAAAGGGCTGTGGGTTCGAAGGTGGGAGAATGACATGAGTGCACTTCATTTCTAAAGGCCTGGGTGGTGGGAACAGAGTGAGAGCGAGTGTGTGTGTGTGTGTGTGTGTGTGTGTGTGTGTGTGAGAGATTAACATTACAAAAAAAAAAACACTTGGCATGACATGGTTTTCACTGAAGTGCCTCTAGGCAAGGCAAGTTTTATTTACACGGCACCCTTCCCAACAGCTCAGAGTGCCTCAACAATAAAAAAAACAAGTACAGATTCAAAAATTCAAAAAAAAAAACCAGCAAAATAAATACAACAGTAAATAAGATAGACACACCCGAGGTTAAATAATTTGGAAAGGCCTGTATAAATAGTACATTTTTAATCTGTGCTTAAAGGTATCCACAGTTGGGGCAGAATATAGTAAATCTGGGAGAGAGTTCCATAGTAAAGGGGCCACAACTCCAAAGGCCCTATCCCCAGACTGTTTTGGATGGGAACAGGGAACCAGAAATAAACTTGCATCTGTGGATCGGAGGGGACTAGGAGGAGTGCAGAACTTCAGAAGATCTTTCAGGTAGCTCGGGCCCAGTCCACGCAAGGCCTTGAATATTATCAAGCAAATCTTAGTTAATACGCCATCGAACTGGAAGCCAATGCAGAGCCCGCAGCACTGGCATAATGTGGTCACTATGAGGAGTTCCCACCACCAACAGGGCAGCACTTTTCTGGACTAACTGTAGTCTGCGTACCAAACTTCCAGATAGCCCAAGGTAC
This sequence comes from Neoceratodus forsteri, assembly GCA_016271365.2. Taxonomy (NCBI): domain Eukaryota; kingdom Metazoa; phylum Chordata; order Ceratodontiformes; family Ceratodontidae; genus Neoceratodus; species Neoceratodus forsteri. The sequence goes on along the minus strand of CM028133.1, from coordinate 464,293,545 downwards.
AGAGCATTGCAGTAATCCAATCTGGAGGTGACAAAGGCATAGATTATAGTCTCTAGGTTAGCTGGCAGCAAATACAGTTTAATTTGGGTGATACTATGAAAATGGTAGTAAACATTTCTGACTACTGCAGACACTTGTTTTTCAAATGTCAGCCTGCAGTCAAGAATGCCACCCAAATCATCCACCGCATCCATGGCTCCAAGATTGTGACCATTTAATGGTAAAGGAAGGTCACCATTTATCACTGTTGACCCAAACTAACAGATGATCACATGCATCTTCCCTTTTGAGATATAGTCAGTTGGAGGCCATCCAGTCTATTTCTTGAAGGCACTGTCCAAGCACCAGCACAACATTTACCTGATTGGGGTGAAAGATGGGTAGAGCAGAGTATCATCTACATAGCAGTGCAACTCAACCCCATGCTACCTTATCTCACCCAAAGGCAACATGTACATGGCAAATAACATGGGTGCTAGAATCAAACCTTTAGGAACCCCACAGTTGACCACCCCGGGTTCAGAGATTAAGTTACCCAGGGCTACCTGTTGAGAGCTCCCTGTGATGTAGGACTCAAACCAGTGCAAAACTGTGCCAGCAAGTCCCCCATTGTTCCTCAGGCGATCCAAAAAAACACCGTGATCCACCATGTCCAAATGCTGATGAGAGATCTAATAGGACCAAGATGGAACACAGTCCCTGATCCCTTGCCACAAGGAGATCATGCAACACCCTAACCAAGGCATTCTCAGTACTATGACAAGGCCTAAATCCCGACTGGAAAGTTTCATACAGGTAGATGTTGAATAACTCCAGACGAGCCACCAACTGCATCACCACTGCCTTCTCAATCTTTCCCAAAGAGGGAAGATTTTAGACAGGCCTGTAGTTTGCCAGGAGGGACCTCACTACAGCCCTTTTTTGGGCTGCCAGGAGGACCCCTTCCCTCAAAGGACACCCAACAATCCTAGCCGGTCTTAGAAAATCAAGGTTACCAATAAGGAACCAAGTTGGTCCAGGATCCAGTGAACAGGATGTAGAACACACGCTGTAGATAATCTGGACCACCTCCCTCCTCTACAAGAGAATCAAACTCAGCCCAGGTTGGCAGATTGTTATTGCCCCTTCTTTCTTGGCTACCACCAGCACATGACAGGCCACTTGCAGTGATCTCCCTCCATACTGAGAACACCTTGTCAAGAAAGAAATCTGCCAAACTCCTTGCAGTTAACTGCTGAAAGAGCTTTAACGGACCACAGACAGGACTAATCATCCTGTCTATGGTGCGAAAAAGCTGAGCTGGCCTATTCTTGCTTCCCGCAATCAGACAGTCTTTTCGTCCCCATCGGAGTGAGATCTCCAAGAACACTCCAACCTCTGTCCCCTAGTTTTAAATTTCCTCAGCTTCTCACAGTACCATGGGGTACTGTGTCAGGAGGTCAAGGGACGGATGTGGACTGGTGCCAGGAGTCCAAGGCAGCCATGAGAGCCATATTATAGCACTCCACAGCTTTCTCGGTTCCCTCAGCACAATCAGTCATCACGCCTAGGACAACCAGCACCGCCTGGGGTGTGCATGGCTCAAAGTTTCTTGAAAGGGAGTACCGGACAGTCTCCACAGGTGGGGGGTATTTAAATGGGGAACCCCACAATGGAATGACATGATGATCCAACTAGATAACCGTATCAACCTCAACTGCACTAATGTCATGCCTCCAACATAAATACCAGGTCCAATGTGTGGCCATGTTGGCGAGTGGCAGCGGCAACTACCTGTGTAAAGCCCAGTGATGCGAGTAACTGGAGAAGCTGCTGACCAAATGACGAGATCTTGTCGACCCAGGCATTGAAATCCACTAACAGTCTGGGGGCTTCCAACTCCTGGCTGACCAAGAAATCAGTCAGGTCCTGAAAGAAATCATCCTGACAATGTTGTGGCTGGTATGAGGGTAAGCCTAGAGCCCACACCTGCCTCATCCCTGACTGCCACACTCAAAAGACCCGACACTGCCCATGCGGGATGCCATGAAACCCAAAGTGGATTTCAAATAAATGCCACCCCCCCAACAATTCCACCTTGGGCAATGCACCATGGAATAACCCGCTGGAATAGACTCCTCCAGCACGGGTCCGAAATAGTCACCCAGCCGGGTTTCCCTGACAGACAAGATTGGATGAGGATCCAGCAATGAAAACATCCATCACTGCAGTCTTATTCCTTATCACAGGCTTTATGCATAGTCTTCACGAGGCAAAGGTGAGCCCTTCACAAGACAAAGCTGGGCAAAGTGCAACCGTGAGCAAAGCAAATTTGGACACTTCGTGAAATACTTAATGTAGTAATGTTCCAACTTGGCCCTCTAGTGAAAAGCAGAGTCAGAACACCCAAGAAATCTCCAAAACAGAACTCATCTCCACAGATATGCTGGATAATGAATCATGTAAACTTTGCTTTAAATACTTGCCGCCTCCTGCAATCTGAATTCAGATGGATCTGCTGCAACGGCCATGAAACACAGCAATCTTCTGAACTCCTCTCTGTTCCTCGAATCTAGCAGCTTTAGGCAGAGTTGGGTTGCTTCCAGTGCTTTTTGCATCTTCCCATTTACTATAAAAACAGAAAATTGGCAAGTCAATACATGTTTCTGCAGGGGCAGAGCCAGCACCTGAAAACTTTGGAAAGCTCTCTAGCTATCCTCAACTAAACCAAAAATAAATTTATGCTTTTATTTTAGAACAGACTTGACTTAGCTGCATAAAGGGAGTCGAATATTTGAGCCTAAAAATGGATCTATGTGCACTACAGACTGTTCTATGGGACATACTTCAGGCCAACAGTTTCCATGGGCTCAAAGGGCATCTCTATAAGCTGGGCAAGGCATATAGCGGTTCCAAGGCTGGACAGGGTCTCACTCTTACAGGTGGGTACAAATGGCAGAAACCATTTAAAAAAAGTTTGGAAAATCATGGGTTGTGAGGCCAAAGACTTCCCCATGCCAGCTGAAATGTGTGATGATACTACTGCTAAGTGCACCTTTAAAGTTGAAGGCCATAGGCCTAATGACTAAGTGTACTAGGTATTGCACAATTATAGGCAACCCTGCCTCGATTGGGTTTAATTTTTTTTTTGGGGGGAGGGGGCGCACAATGGTAAGAAAACATCTTCCACTTAAATATGCCTTCCTGGTAACTGGTTTCCTTTAAACACAGAGTACCTTCAGGACTTCCTCTGCAAGAGCCAGTCTAGAGAATTCTAACTCCTCAAGAACCATGCCTAAGGTTCTGTGTTAGACAGGAATGTTATTTTGCCCTGGAACAAAGTTAGTGTGCGACTGAGTGGCAGACTGAATTCTTGCTGGACAGGACCACGAGCAGCGAGTACCAGGCCTGTATGGCCCAATGTAGTGCTATCAGTATCCTTGTTGCATGTTTCCTCCAGAGTCTGAGTGCTTTCTGAATGAGTGGGAATGGTTAGAAGGCATACAAACTTTTGTCCAGTACCAGTGGGTCTTCTGGGACTGTCCCTCTGGCTGGTGTCTGCAACAAAACAGTGGGAGCTGATAGTTCTCCCAAGATGCACACAGGTCTATATTGGGAGTGCCCCAAGATGCACATTCAATTCAACTTATTTTTATAGCGCCTTTCAAAGCCAAGGCGCTTAACATAAAAGGCAATGTAAATACCATTAAAACACAAATTTTACATTATCCATCATTAGGGAAGGCCAAATCAAATAAATAAGCTTTAAGCTCAGTTTTAAATCTACTGACGGTTGGGCATTCTCTCAACCGACGAGGCAGAGAATTCCACAGGGTCGGAGCTGAAAAAGCAAAAGCACGGGAACCAGACATCTTTAATCGTACCCTGGTAATCTCTAGCAATCCCTCATCAGCAGAACGGAGAGGACAGAGGGGGCTGTAAGGTACCAGAAGATGTTGTAGGTAGCCGGGTCCCTGATCATGTAGGGCTTTAAAGGTTAGCAAGCCAACCTTAAAGGTCAAAGAACCTCTGTGCACAAACACTGAGGCAAGGGTTACCCAAAAGGGCATTTGGCTGGGAAGCCAAGTTTCAAGAAAATACAAAATCACACATGCCCACACAATGCAAAGCATCATGGGCTGCATATGCAAATCACCGCAGAATGTTATGCTGGTTCAACTTAAAGCAGAATTGCATGGTGCCCACCTTAAAGGTGATCCGCCACTGAATAGGCAGCCAGTGCAGCCCGCGGAGCACAGGCGTAATATGACTGATCTTAGATGTCCCAGTCAAAAGCCTGGCCACCGCATTCTGCACCAGCTGCAAGTGGCGGATATCAACCCCAGGAAGCCCTAGGTAGAGGGAACTGCAGCAGTCAAGACGGGCCATAACAAAGGCGTGAACCAATGTTGGAAGATCGTCCGAGAGAACCAGATGTTTCACCCGGGCGATATTCCTCAGATGAGGTTTTGACGACAGCCGACACCTGAGATTTTAAAGTCAAGCCATCATCAAAAATAACGCCTAGGTTACGCACCTGGTCTGAGGTACTGAGTGGCACACCACCAAGTGATAAACCTAATGGTTGTCCAACTCCCAAACCCACCCTTGGATGACCTGGGTCCACAACCAACACTTCAGTCTTGTCAGGATTCAGTTTCAACTGCTGCAACGCATCCAAGATCTGATCTCGGCAAGGCAACTGTTCAGCACAGAGATTGCACCATTCTGTCCGGGCAGAAAAGACAAATACAGCAGAGTATCATCTGCATAGCAGTGAAAACTCAGACTATCGAACTTCCGGTTCCGCCACGGAGCAGACAAGAGCTTAGGAACCCACCTCCGCTTTCCGGGGACAAAGTTACCCTTTTCCTTAAACTTATAAAAGCAAAAATGGCTAAAGAAGGTGGTAGGAGAGAGCGGGGACCATCTCTGTCAAGTAATAAATAAATCACAGAGGAAAGACTTTACCGGAGAACAAACATGATCGCACAGTCCTACACGCAGCAGAAGCCGCTCACGTAGCAGCACGAGAGGCTCCAGCTACGACACGGAGGCCGAGACAGATCTCTTATCTCGCACAAGGTACGAAAATATACTGTGGGAGATTCGAGATTCTCGTGCGGAATCAAGGAGAGAGTTTCAATCCCTGGCAGTTCAAATCTCTAACACAGATACCAAAGTTAGCGCAGCAGAAGACAAAATAAAAGTTCTGGAAGAGAACAATATGCACCTTGCTAAGGCAGTGGAAGCGCTATTCCAACAGGTCCAGGCCCTGCAAAGTAAGTGCATCGATTTAGAGGGTCGCTCAAGGCGCAGCAATCTCAGGCTATATGGGCTCGCTGAAGGGGCTGAGGAACCTCCAATGACAGCATTCTTAGAAAACCTACTGAAAGATGTATTAGAGCTACCGCCTAACTATGCCTTATCCATTGAAAGGGCCCACCGCTCACTGGGCCAGAAACCATCTGGGGAAGACAGCCGGCCCTCAGTCAATTATCTTCAAGTTAAGCAGTTACAAAACTAAAGTAGACATTCTTCGTAGGGCCTGGGGTAAGAAGGAGTTTACGTACCTTTCATCCAGAATAACCCTTGATCATGATTATGCCCCAGAAGTGCAGTAAGCAAGGCAGTTATATGTACCGGTGCTGAAAGCACTGAGGGCTAAGGGTATAAGATTCCAAACTCCGTTCCTGTGAAGCTACGTGTGTTCTGGGAAGAGGGCCCTCAAATGTATCTTTCTCCTGTAAAAGCGCTGGATGAGCTTCAGAAGAAGGGAATTCCAATTCCCCCTGCGGATGCAGAGCGAGTGCATAAACAGATTTCCGGCGGGGTTTCTACCGCAGACTGCAAATGGACTTGGGAGACTGGCACCTCTGAGGAAAGTAGGAGAGGCCCTGGGATGGCTGCAGCAAGTAGGGAGCTTCAGATCTACGAGCGACGCCTCTCCGGACGGTACTTGAGAAGGACAGAGGAAGAAACGGAAATAAGTTTGGCCTGAGATGAAGAGCATATCCCTGTGGTGTCGATGTATAGGCCTGACAAGGCGCTACTTGTGGCCGTGAGGCCTATTAGACTTAAAAACTGGGAATCTTTTTAATGGTCTGCACTGAGTTGCCTTGTCGCGGACCACCATTGGTGCAGGTTAAAATATATTATTTGACCTTCCAATATATAGGTTTGAAAAGGAAGGGTATGTCAAAGGTCTAATAATTAAGTGTTTAAATTTAAACCGCCCCTGGCGGAGCAACAAGGCATATTTTTGTTCATACACGACCTTGTTGTACGCTCCTCTAAAGGTGTAAGGAGTTGAGGTGACTGGCAAACTTACCTCTCGAATTTACTCATTTGGAGTTATTCGCTGAAGAGGCTCTATTAATTCAGGGCATTCCTCCTCTTCAACCCCTACCTCGTAGCCCACTCTTTTGGCGTTTTTGAGGTTAGGGCAAGGGATCCTAGGTTTTGGATCCCCTACCTTGGAAGCCACATGTTTTAAAATAACAGTAAGTTGTTGCAATTAGTGAAGTATAGAGCTTTAGTTAACAAAAGGTATAGATTTGTTGTGAGACTACGTCACTACTTTTCCCTTTTTTTATTACCTTCTTTATTTGATCCCTTTAGTTCCCCCGCCCCCCCGAACCCTCTTTATACTTACTTCCAGTAATTAGACCCAGTTTCCTTTCTTAACAGGTTCCTGTAGGTTTTGGAACCAGGTGACACTAGGGTGAAAGTAAGGGATCCTGGTGGAGGGAAGTGAGAAATACCTGGGTTAAGCTTGAGGAAGAGTCCCTGCAGAGTTAGAAATGGCAGCTAAACCTACCACCTTTTGCTCCTTCAATGTAAACGGGCTGACTAACCCAATAAAGCGTAGCAAAATACTCTCCTTCCTCAAGAGGAGCGAGGCGGACATTCTGTTTTTGCAAGAAACACATCTCTCATTGACGGAGCATCAGAAGTTGGGGAAATTTGGTTTTGGCGCTTCGGCGTGTGCAACTTATGGAAGAGGAAGGCGCAGTGGGGTGGCAGTGCTTGTCCCAGAGAAGACTCCCTTTGAGCAAATAGCACAGCTGACGGAGAAGGGCGCTACGCCTTCCTGCAGGGACGTCTCTTTGGCCGGATACCAACTCTGGCATCGATTTATGTCCCCCCTGGCTCTGACTGACATATCGTCAATTTTTTTTTTTTTTTTTAAGATTACAGGAGTGGGCAGAGGGGGAGGTAATTATTGGTAGTGACCTAAACTTGGTCTTGAACCCGAGGCTGGACTCTTCCTCGGTGGTTCCCTGCCGCAACCAGGTTTGTATAAAAAAGGTTGGGAAGCTGCTTGCAGAACTGGGACTGGGGGATGGATGGCGCCTTACCCATGTAAAGCAAAGAAACTATACCTTTTTTCCGGCTCCGCATCAGTCCCATTCACGACTAGACTACATTTTACTCCCAGTAGAGTTAGTTGGTCAAATAAAAAAAGACAGCTGGATAGGGGTAGATCACTGTCAGACCACGCACCAGTCTTTTGCCAACTTCACCTAGGGGACTTTGTCAAACGTACATTCTGGAGACTAAATACGTCCTTGTTGCAAGACCCAGAGGTGAAAAAGGCGGTTAGTGATACAATAACCCAGGCAGTGACTGACAATGACTCCCCAGAGATACCGGCGGCTTTGCTTTGGGATACTTGTAAGGCTATAGTGCGGGGTAAATTTATTGCGATATCGGCTTTTAAGAAAACAAGAGAAACCCAAAAAACAAAGCTGAAGGGGGAGATAGATAATTGTGAGGCCCAGCTAAAGAGTAAGTATAACGCAGAAACCTTCAAGAAGCTTAGCAAACTTAGGGCTGACCTTAAGTTGTTGGAATACCAGGTGGAGCAGAAGGTCTTGTACCTTAAACAAGAGTATTATGAGGGAGGCCCAAGAGCCACTAGTCTATTGGCGGCTCGCTTGCGATCCCAGAGAGTGAGAGCACGGATTTCAACCCTAATACACCCCAGCTCTAGGCAGAAACTACATCAGACCCCGGTAATAGTAGAGTCCTTCAGAGAATACTACACTTCATTGTATGCCGTCCCCCCTCCCACACCCCAGCAAGAGAACAATATATCTGAATATTTGGAACGTATTTCACTGTCCTCATTGACCCATCAAGCTAAAATAGATCTGTTAACCCCTATTAATGGAAAAGAGATGCAAAGAGAAGTCACGAGACTGAAGGCTTCTAAGTGCCCGGGTACAGATGGGCTGCCGGGGGAGTTTTATAAGCATTTTAAAAATCTGGTTATACCACTTCTACTTAGGGTCTATAATGGGACCTTGCAAACCAAAGAAATGCCACCAACTTCATGGGAGCAGGCCATCATTTCAGTTATACCCAAACAAGGGAAAAACCCTACACTCTGTCCTTCGTACCGGCCTATCTCCATACTAAACACAGATTACAACATTTTTATGTCAGTTCTGGCCCAACGTATGCAGAATGTAATATCTAACCTGATTAATCTTGACCAGACGGGCTTCATCCCGAACAGTCAGGCACAGGACAACCTCAGGAGAACTACCCATCTAATTGACTATTTGGGTATTGCTCGGATACCCTCCATCTTTCTTAGCCCCGACGCTGAAAAAGCGTTTGATAAAGTCCTGTGGCCTTTTCTTCATGCAGTACTAGGCAAATGTGGTCTCCCCGTCCAGTTTATTGATGTCATTTTCAAAATATACTGTACACCAAAAGGATACATTAGAGCAAATGGCCATGTCTCCCCTTCCTTCCCATTATGTAGAGGTACACGTCAGGGTTGTCCGCTGTCACCCATCCTCTTTGCTTTATATCTTGAACCTTTAGCCCAAAGTATCAGAGAGAATTTAAATATAAAGGGAATAAATATAAATGGGGATGAACATAAGCTTGCTCTGTGTGCAGACGATATCTTGCTATACATCACAGAACCAGAGTCATCTATTCCATATTTATTTCAACATAAAGGAATTCTCGGAACTTTCAGGGTACGTCTTGAATACCCATAAAACAGAGGTCATTACTTTTAATTATTCCCCTTCCCAATTCTTAAGAGACAAATACCCATTAAACTGGGACCTCCCATCTATGAAATATCTGGGAGTAATGTTATCACCTAGCAACTCTCAACTATACGACCTAAACTTCCCCCCTTTAATAAAACAAATACAAACAGATATTGAAAGGTGGTCCGTGCTCCCTCTCCCCCTGTATAGTCGAATTCAATCTATTAAGATGAACCTGTTGCCAAGGTTCCTATTTGTGTTTCAATGTGTGCCCTGCTTAATTTCAAAAGAGAGGTTGGTGGCCTGGCAAAGGATGCTTTTGAAATTTATATGGGCAGGAAAATGCCCTAGGATTAGAAAACAAACTTTCTACCTCTCGAAGGAAGAGGGGGGGTTTGGTGTCCCTTATTTAGAAGGGTATTGGGTGGCGACTCAATTGAGGGTCTCTCTATTACTACAACACCCTACTTACCAGGCTAGTTGGAAGTCCATGGATCTGGCTACCCCCTGTTCTCCCTCCCTTTGGTCGCAAATGTTTGCGCCAGCTACATCAGTAAGTAGCTCACCTCCATTGTATTCGGGCACTGTGGCAGCTCTGGTGGGTTGCAGACGTGGGTGTCTCGTGGAACTACTAAGGTATATCTCTGGAAATACCAGGCTTGGTCCCCGAGCTCATCTCATACACCTGCTCATGGGAACCCTTGGTTTAGCGTTACTTCAGAGACGGGATGTTGGGGTCCGTGGCAGGTAATGAAAGGGGAGCAGATCCTGACGCTTGAAGAATGCATCCGAAAGTTTAATTGGGCGCAGGGAGATTTGATATTCTATTACCAGATCAGAGACTACATAAAATGTTTACGTAAATCTTTTTTAGATTCGGGGGGGATTCCTCAGCCGGTGTTTGAAGGGATTTTGGGGACAGAGAGGGGGAAACGGCAATCTCTATACTTTATAAAGCTATTATGGATTCACATTGCTCTACCACATATATATAAAGAGAAATGGGAAAAGGATTTTGGGTTAAACATATATAAAGAAAGATGGTTATTGTCTATATGAATACCTGGTCTACTTCCTCCCCTCCGGGTGGCGTGAATTTTATGGAAATCTAAGAAGTAGGTACTCAAGTACCGGAGCAGGTGTCTAAGTGGAATCCAGAGATCTCGCCACTATGCTGGCGGAAATGTGGCAATCAAGGGGCATCTCAAGCTTATATTTTTTGGCATTGCCCTATGCTCAAATACTGGAGCAATATCCAAACCCAATTACAGAAAATTTTTAATATTGAGGTTCCTATGGGACCGGAACACAATTCTGGGCCTACACCCCCGGAAGGTTGTAGGTAAAGAGGCCAAGTATCTTTGGAATATTTTGGTGGCGGCAGCTTGTAAGGCAATTTCTAGGAAGTGGCTCTCCCCCCAGTCACCTACTGAGACGGAGTGGAGGGACCTAGTAAATAAGGTCAAAATTTATGAGGGGATTTCCTTCTCGCTTACTCAGAGGGCTTCACAGTTTGTAAATCGATGGGCAAGATGGGAACTACTTAGTTAGGGAATCTAGAGGGGGATCGATCTTTTGATACTATTCACTGGCAACCAGGTGCTGGCCTTGATGTCCCCCTTACCTGGGTCGGAGATATCCCCCATGCCCCTAATTGTTATAACCCTGTCCTTGTTCACTCCCTTATTCCCTTAGCTTCTAACTGTTTAAACTACCTTTGTAACTTGGGCGTAGTCTATAATTTATAAATTTATCCTTTTTTCTTGGTTTGAACTCTAAGGAGGAGGAAAACGCACAGGTACTATGATGGTGTTTTTTAAAAATGATGTAGTACCAGTTGAAAGCAATGATTAGAGTTCTAATGGACTTATTAAGATCTTTAGATAAGTATGTATAAAATAATGATGTTTGAATATAACAAACTTTGTACTGGAATCTGATGATACCAATAAAACCGAAGTATAAAAAAAAAGAAAACTCAGACTATCGCCCGATATCTCCCAATGGCAGCATATACACTGCAAACAACATGGGGTCTAAGACAGAGCCCTGCGGTACCCCACAAGGCAGGGGATGAGTGCCAGAGGAATAAATTCCAGTGGCCACATGTCTATATTGAGAGTGCCCCAGCTTCTGAACACTGGCCAGAACCTGCTGGCATTAGGCTCATTTGTGATTTCTCTGGCTGATTCTGCTTAGTGAATCAGCTAGGACATCATCTTTCCCTGGCAGATATACTGCAAACATGTTCCAACTAGGGAATATGCCAGGTCCCGGATCATCGCCTTTGTGCACAGTTTTGAGGTTCTTGTTCCTCTATGTAGTACATTGCTGTGGTGTTGTCTATCCCGATTTGGACAGTCTGACCCTGTGTCTCTGAGGAGAAAGACTGCATTGTTAGAAATACTACTCTGGCTTCAATTCAGAAAAGCCAGAAACTCCTGCACAAAACAAGTAAGAAAAGCCAAGGCAGCCTTCTACACAGCTGAACTAGATGCCTCCTATAACAACCCTTCCAGGTTCTGGGGTACCATAAAGGGCATCCTAGGTCAAACTTCTACCCCTGTCTTACCACCCAAAATTCAATTAAATAGTATTGAAATCACCGACAAGCAAAATATCTTTAATGCCTTTAACGATCATTTCACTACTGCTGGCCTGGCTTTCGACTCCTCTCCTGCAAACCTATTAAGATCATCTCTAAACTTACAATCTACTGAGGGTCAAAAGGTTGCTTCCACATTCTCATTCAAACCAATATTCTTCAAAGAAGTAGAAGACCTTCTACTCCAGCTAGATACCACCAAAAGTGCAGGTGCAGACTCCCCTGACCCTACTTTCTAAAAGTAGCTCCTGCATGCCTTAACCGCCCCACTCACCCACCTCTCAATCTATCACTTGCCACTGGTTCTATCCTCTCAATATGGAAAACAGCCCAAGTGTTTCCATTACTTAAGGCAGGTGATCCCATGGACCTCAATAATTATAGGCCCATCTCCATCTTACCAGTACTATCCAAGATGCTTGAGAAGCTGGTAAACTCTCAGTTAATTGCCTACCTTGATACCAACAATCTCCTAAATCCAGCTCAATCTGGGTTCAGATCTATGCATAGCACCATCTCTGCACTAGCAAAAGTCACAAATGACTGGCAGACTGCCTTGACAAAAGAATAATACCTGTGCTGTGTTTCTGGATCTAAGCAAAGCCTTTGACACTGTGGATCATGATCTTCTAATCTCCTCTGAACTCCATAGGCCTTGACTCACTCTCTCTTAAATGGTTCAGATGCTATCTCTCCGGAAGATTACAACTGGTAAAAATGAAGGTGATCTATCTACCTCAAAACCACTCCTAAGAGGTGTACCGCAAGGCTCCATCCTGGGTCCCATCCTTTTTGCCATTTACATCAACAATATTGATTCCAATCTCTCACTTTCTAATATCCACCTTTTTGCAGATGACACTGTACTATATGTGAGCAATCCCTCACCATCAAAAGCCTGTGAGCTCCTACAGTCTGAATTCTCCCTCCTTCAGCACAACCTATTAGAAAAGAAATTATTACTAAATGCCAAGAAAACCAAAGCTATGTTCTTGCCACCAAGAACTGTTCTTCCACTATCCATCATTCACCCTCCCACAACTCTCTACCATCCTTGGTGAAAATCTGGAATATGTTGACAAATTCAAATACCTAGGGAGTGGATAGACAATAAACTAGACTATACTACCCACGTTGAAAAGCTCCTGAAAAGCTAAGACAAAGACTTGGTCTATTCTATAGGATCAAACATTACCTGACCAAAGATTCCAAACAAAGATTAATCCTAGCATCATTCCTGTCCTCATTGATTATGCTGACTTCCTCTATGGTCATTGCTCCTCTCCCATCTAAACAAATTAGACACCCTGTATCATAGAGCTATTAGATTCATTACTGACCTTCCCTCTAGCACCCATCATTGCTCTCTCTACAATGCAGTCAGTTGGACATCCCTGCAACATAGAAGAAAAAAATGCTGCTATCTGGATCTACAAAGCTCTGACAAACAAACTCCTTCCTACATCTCAGACTGCTTCAACCGGATCACATCCAGGCTCTACACCTTGAGGATCAACAAACTGATCCTGCTGAAGATTCCTATCACCTGCACCGGTATGGAAGAGCTGCAATCAATTATTCCTGGCACTTATCTGGAATTCTATCCAAAAGTCATTGAAAATGGATACACTGATTCCTCTCACACCCTTCAAAAGCTGTATACCAGCCTAATCCCAGATTCGTGCAATTGCTTCCCACAAGGCCTAGTCCTCCCACACCCCACCCTCCCACACCCTCTCCTCCACCCCTCTTTAAAGCTCCTCCCTATTCTTCTATCATTCCTCTGGTCCTTTCCCCATCAACCTCATACATATATGCCCACCCATGTACCACTATCCAAGCCTTATCCCTACTAGACTGTTTGTTTCTCTCCTTTATTAGGTTTTAGGTTTACTGTCCTTTGCCTTGTATATATGTAAATATTTGTACATCTATCACTCATAAATGGTTGTATTTGTGCTTATTCAATATCATGTTTTTGTATACAATCTAACCTTTTTGTTATGACCACTCAGGTCCATCTTGTAAATGAGCTATGCTCAATGATGTTCGCCTGAATAAATAAAGATTTTGATTGATTGATTGATTGACTCTGAGCTCCAGGAGGCTGATGTGTCCTAGCGACTCCTGTGGGCTCCATGCGTTACTCCCCGTGAGGTCCTGCAGGTGCATGCTCCACCCCAGAAGTGAAGCATCTAAGATTACCTGTTGGTGACTGCTGAAGGAGTTTCCTTTCAGCACTCAAATGATTTCACCAGTGCTTCTGTCACTAGCACTAGCTTTGAAAGTGGATCCCATCTTTGAGACAAGTTGTCCCTCAAGTGGTACTGGATGCCTTATCTGGAACCTGGCCTATATGACAATTCTCTTAGCAGGTTCTGCTTTTGGTCTCCAGTGGGAGAACTAAGGAGGGTATGGAGCTGCCCACTCTTACATGGTTGGCTAACAGGGACATCAATGGTGAGTGGTCCCCTCTGGTAGAGAGCTAGCTAGAAAGTTTCCATATGGTCCTAGAGCCTGGTGGCCAGGTCCTACCAGTATGGCCTGCTGTGAGAGATCCTTTCAAATGATCTACTGTTATGTTACGTTATTACATAACTGTACCAATATTCTTTGAGGATCTCTTTTCCATTAGACCACACATTTGGAACTATACCTGCGTCAGTGCTAGGACCACTCTACTTTTGGTCAACTAGGGGCAGAAGTTGCTGTGGGCTCTGCTCCTCAGTTTTGAACCCCATCGCCTCCTGGACGAGTCTCATAATGGCCAAGAAGGAGGGGTTGTCTGGAGGGTAATGAGGAACATTCTTAGGGGTCCCTTGCCCCTCCAAGGAGCCCATAGAAGGGGTGGTAGACCAGCTAATGTCTGTTGTCCCCCAAGTCTGGGTCTTCCCTTTCAGAAGAAAGCAAGTCCGGGCGATTATCATTCTCGTCGTTGCGTGGATGACATGGGGTGTGAGCCTGCCAAGGTGGCAGGGTCGGCCGGGAAGGAGCTTGAGTGAAAGGCCCTGGAGGCAGCAGCTGGGGGGGCAGGGGTCACTGGGCCTTGAGGCATAGGGACCCGTGCCTGCAGAATGCCCCAAAGTGATGAAACCAGCGACTGAATATCCACCAGAACTGGCGGTCTAGCTGGCATCAGGCAAGGGTACACAAACATCTGCCCCACAGACGCCAGTGTGGGATAGACCAGTGATGGTCTGATGGGTGAAGGCTGGGGAAGGATTAGTCGAGGACCAGCGGGTGTAGGCAGGTGTAGGCTGGGGGGTAAAATGGGCATAGGTCCTACTGGCGCTGGCTAGGGCAAGATTGGCAAAGGCCAGAAAGGGGCTGGAGGCAAAGTTGGAGATTGTCCCACAGGCACAGGCCAAGGAGAGGAGGGTGCCAGTGTGAGAGGAGCCAAAGTGGGGGGGGGGGGAGAAGAGAGAGAGAGCAAATTCCACTCAGAAGAAACTGGTGTCCTGCTGGGCCCACAAAGGAGGAGCGGTGGACCTTGTGGGGAAGCCAGATGCCAGAGAGGTGGGTGGGAGAGAAACACCAGAAGCCACTGAACCCGTGCCGGCTGAGGAAGCAGGGGCTGAGCCACTGAATGGTGTACCAGACATTACATAAGGCTTAAGCAGCAGAGGCCGAGGGGGCAGGGGAAGAACCAGAGCTCCAGAAGCCTCTGCCAGAGACGGTAATAGTGGCAGAAGGCTAAACCACTGGGAGCCCTGTGGAAGAGAGGGTGTGCAGCACCATCTGGGCCGACCCCCGGAGGAAGATCCTGGAGTGGTAGAGCAGTGATGCGGTGACCACAAGCAAGAAACTGTGGACCAGGGTCCGTCACAGTCCTTATGCTTCCCACTGGCCTTATCCCAGGGTTTAGATGAAGGAGAACCCCAGATAGGGCCAGGGAGGCAGAGGAGCTCCTGGCCTGCAGTTCCAGTTCCATGGAGGGGACCTTCTGCTTTAGGAGAAAATTCAAGCATGATGCATCCACTGGCAGCAGTGCCTGTGGCCTGGCTAAACTTCTGGCAAAACTCACAGGTTTGGACATCGTGGTCTGGGCCTAGGCAGCAGACACAAGCAGTCTAGCAGTCCTTCACAGGAATTTGCTGACTGCAGGCACACTTAGAAAGATGCTCTGTAGAGGACGTCTGTGTAGAACACAAACTGAGAAAAAACATTTAAAGATGGAAAATTAACTACGTTGAGAAAATAGAAAAAAATAGACACGAAAATGGTGGTTGACTGTAGCTGCAATGGTTTCCAGAGATTCAACATGCATTTGGTTGATGGCAGAAAAAGAACAGAGAAAGGTATGGGGTCACCCACTCGAGTTGGTGGACATCAGTGAGTGATGTCGGTCATGGGCAGCCCCCTCTGGTAGACTGCTAGCTAGAAAGTTTGTGTAGTCCTACTGCCTGGCGGCCAGTGTGGCCTACTGCAAGAGACCCTCGAAATAAGATCCGTATTTCTGCAAGTTTGGAAGGTGTTTAGCAGACACTCCCAGGCCCACTACTACAAGTATCCACTTGCTCGATGTAATAATTTACCCATTCCTGGAAGTAGTGTGCCAGTCTTCCACTGGTTGGGCAACCTGGGCAAAACTGTTGGGGTTTTTTGTTTTGGCTGGAGCTGCAGCATTATGCCTGGAAGCCCATTTCCCCCTTCCTCTATAGTAACCTGGTTCATACTCCTAGGAAGCATAAGAGACATAGGATCTTGGAAGTATCCCCCTCAGCCTATCCTTCTGTAGGAGGTCTAGGCCTTTTCCTCTTCCTCATTATTGAAATGGTTTTTGTACTTATGTATGCCTGTTTTGTTAAACAATGAATTTCCTCTAAATGAGAGATTATGGCCTTGTCTTGGGTATTCTGAGAAAGGATGGTAGTCCTAAGTTGGGAAATACTTCAAGGACACTGCATGAGCCAAAACTTTAGCAGCTGTGTCGTTCGAGTCCACTGCAATATGGAAGTGACTGTGGCATCCAGGGCTGATTTTGCTGTAGCAATCGGGTCGTGTTCCCATCATCTGCTCTTTCTGCCAGTGCCAGAACTGTGTTCCAAAATGCTTTCTGGTACTGTGATCTGTGTGCTGAATAAGCTGCCTGCAGAGCAGGGAAACCGAAGCTGTTGCATAAACCTTTCCTGGGCATAGTATCCAGCTTTTTTAGAGTCTCCTTCAGGGGACTGCACAGATAGTGATTTTTGCTCACACAAGCAACAGGGTGGGAGGGCGTGGCTAGCTGCCCAGCCATCAAGACGCTCTTTTAGAGAGCGCCCAAAAATTGCTGCTTAAATATATAAAAAAAAATAGACTTACAACCTATTTGGTGGTGCAGAAGTGCAGATACTCTATTTTTGAAGGTTTGGGCATTGCTAAAGGTGGATTTCATTACTATGGGCTGGAAGAATTAAGAGAATAAAGCCAACTTTGCACCTTGAGGCACGGCCATGACAGCACAGACAGTATCCTCTGAGCATGCGTTGGAGGAGCCCAACAAGGGCTCCCCCGCCTGGCATCGCTTGACTCGCTCCAGCAGGCTCTCAACTCTCATCAAAATGGTCCAATATATGGACCCAAAAAAAAAAATTTGGCTCCTATCATGATTGTATGCTGGCTATGGAACGGATGGATGGCTTGGTGGAAGCAGCAGTGAGCACTGGGAAAAAAAATTCAAATAAAGCACTGGCCACAGCGGCAACATGTGAGAGAGAGAGCAC
Source organism: Neoceratodus forsteri (assembly GCA_016271365.2). NCBI lineage: Eukaryota > Metazoa > Chordata > Ceratodontiformes > Ceratodontidae > Neoceratodus > Neoceratodus forsteri. Next base: position 464,276,239 of record CM028133.1, on the reverse strand, counting down.
ACACACTCATGTATACTCGAAAATACTGCGAGGGCCTCGCATGTCTGGGTACTCTGAATCCCTGAGAAAACGGAGGGTGATCTGTGCGCATTTATGTTATCAGCTAGATCAGATGTACAGATTATACCTTATTCTCCGCACTTACTGGATCACACAACGGAGAGCTAGTGGACAGAAATCTGAGCCTTGCACTATCCTGATGGTCACAGTGTCGGTGATTCGAGATCACATCATGCAAGCTGCCAGAGCCAAGAGGAATACACACATTGATGGGTCTCTGGTGAGGTTATTCCCAGACCTCTCGTACACAAGCCGAAATGAAAGATTTTGATGCAGTGAGGCGGCGATTCCACGACCTAGAAATCCCTATAAGCATGCCGATGCCGGCAAGACTCCATGTGAATATCGGGTGGAAAACATTTACACTGATCCCAAGGAGGCAGGAAAGATGGCCGAAAAGCTTAAGGTGGAAAAGGCAGCCTGGGAGGGAGAGAATTCCTGAGAGTCGGAAGACAAAGAAGGGACTTAAATGGACTCCTGTGTAGAACTCTGTCCAATTCTATATTTAATTTGCAAGTACTGCTACAATTGCTGGGGACTAGTTTTGGGACTTCACGATAGGCATTACAAATGACATTATGGGACTTATGCACAGAAACGAACGAATACTGAACTGTATCTTTTGAATTTTGGGACTGTTTTGATCTTTCAGTATAAATTAAAGTTAAGTCCATATCCCCTTTTCTGTGGATGATTATGTTTCCCCGGTTGTCCTATTAAGTGAGATATAACGCTCTTCTAAAACGGCGCTGTACATAGTTAAAATGGTGGTGCCAATTCTGTTTTGTATACAGAGAGGAACTCTGTTTTCTCAAGTATTTGAAGACCTGCTTCTAGAATAAATATTATAAAATTTCTAGACCTACTTATGAAAATAGAGGTTGAAAGTTACAAAACTAAAATGCTATTTACCGAATAGGCTAAGGGAGCAAACAGAGGGGAAATGTTCCTTTGCATTACTTATGGGCTTTATAATCAAATGCTAAATAGCAGTTTCTCTTATTGTATAAACTATTATGTTGTTATTGTAGTTTAAGGCATTAGCAGCACATAGCCATTCTGTAAAACTATGGGAAAAATGTTTGACATCCCCCTCTATCTTGCATCAATGGTAACATGGACTCATAGCCCAACATCAGCTTTGTCTGGAAACATGCTGCTTTGTTCAGAGTGAAATTTTTGTACTGTATAGTATAAAAATATAAAAGTTAAAAAAAAAAAAAACAAGCAGCAGGGTGGACTACTTAGTGATGTTGAAGATAGACATACAGGTATTCCACTTCCTGCTTATCCACCTGATCACAATCACAGAAATCAGATGTTAGAAAAGGACCCCAATGTCCCATCGAGTCTGCCAGCCCCATATGTCTGTCCCATGCCCTCTTGAATCCCTCCACTGTTTCAGCCCCCACCACCTCCTCTGGTAGTTTGTTCCAGGCCTCCACCTCCCTCTCCGTGAAGAACTGCCCCCCCCCCCCTTACATTGCCTCTATACATCTTCTGCCCTCCAATCTTAGGCCCTGTACACATTAGAGCTGAAGATCTGCACCGGTTTAAAAAACGTTTTTAAACTCACCACAGCAGCCCGTCCAGATCAAACTACTGAGTTTTAACTTGGTTATACCACAGCCGACTCCCGTCTGCATCTGCCTCCGCCTCCAGTAACTTTTTTAAAAAACGGGTTCTCCACAACCCTTAACACGCTTCCTGGAGGAGCAATATGCAGACGCCCGTCCACACTACGGGGTAACACGCTTTCTCTCATAAAACCGTTTTTAAAAGCGGACTTGAGACTAGCTTGCAGCAGGGTTTGAGCACGGTTTCCTAACATGCTTTGAAACCATGCTTAAATGCGGACGGGCGCCATGTTTGCGCTTATTCTTTAAGCATTCTTAAAACGCTTTAACTAGCCTGATGTACAGGGCCTTCTGCCATGCCCTTAGTTTTAGCCCTCCTTCACCTTACCGATCCCCTTCAATCTTGTCCCCCCTTCCCACCTGGTCTCCAATGGGTACAGATCCAATTCCTTACACCTCTTCTCATATGGCTTTCCCTGCATACCATGAGCCATTGTTGCTGCCCTTCTCTGAACCCTCTCTATCCCATCTCTGTCCTTCCGTAGGTGCAGTCTCAAGAACTGAACCCCATGCTCCAGGTATAGCCTCACCATGACTTTGTAGAGAGGCATCAGTACCTCCCTCTTGCTAGTTATGCCCTCTTCAGATTTTTTTTTTTCTTTGTTAAAATCAATGGCTACAGCTGAAGTGACCAAGCCATATGCACCAGCCATAGTTTTAGAAATGGCCTTAAGTGCGTTATGTATGGCAGTAACATTTTGCCTCCTCAGGAGCTCTCAAGTTGCAGCACTTGTCTCCTTTATACTGTTAACAGGGAATCCTGGGCCTTTCTAAGCAAATCAAGTCATAATCAGCATGCCAAACACAAATGCTAATAGCTCAAGATCCGGATGTGCTAGACACAAAGTATGAGTGACAAACTTGTTCAGCATAAAATTACCATTCCAACGGTGGCATACAAGTAGCAATAAGTAATTTAGTTTTTTCCTATGCTGGTCAAAACAGCAAGAAAGATTTTTTCCACTAAAAATGTACCTTAAGCCTTTTTTGTTCAGAAATATGTAGCATATCAACACCAAATTAAGCATCCAGACACTAGATGCAATTTTAATAATTTGTAAAAAAAACACAACAAAAAAAAACCAGCCATTTCTGTAGTAACAGTTTTTCCCCTTTTTAGTCAAGGTGCTTTGGTGAGGTTTGGGCACGAATCTGAACCACACACACCATACCATAAACAAATGCATAAAACTCCTAAAGTATACATGATCCACACAACAGATCAATGGCAAAGTTGTTCATCACAAAATTGTCTTTCTGAGGGTGCTATGCAATCAGTTGTGCTCAATGTGGTTTTTGTTTTATACTGGCTAAGATACCTAGAATATGTGTTATTCAAAGTACTTAGGTGGTTGGACAAACTGTCAACCATAACACACCATGCCTTAAATGCAAATAAATCTTTAAGTATACATGATATACACAAAAATGTCAGTGGACAATCTGTTAATCACTAAATTTCCTTTCCAACGGTGCTATGCAATCAATCGTAATCAACTCTTTTTTTTTTTTTATACTTGCTGAAATGGCAAAAGAAGTGCATTTTATTCAAGCTGCTTAGGTGACTCGACTGAGACAAATGTCAGCTATACACCATACCATAACAAATGCACATACCTGCTAAAGTGTGCAGTGTGGAAACTCCCAATACCACACTGTGGTTTCATCAAACAAAAAAAAAAAAACGCACTAAACAGGCCTATTATATAAAAAGACTACGTTATGGCCAGGTATGCGACAGAATAGATCTGAACTCGTGTCAAGTGAGCTCAGGGAACCATCACTCGTGGCAATGCTACGCTCCACTCATTCCCTAAGCTCACCTGCCACTCACATTCAGATATATTCTGTATTATGTGTACACACACACACACACACACACACACACACACACACACACACACACACACACACTATCATTTTTATCCAATCATACACACAATGCACCATCAACATATGCAAAGACATTCAACAACAGCATCACCACAAATATGAGGTGCATGGCGGAACAATCTCTTGCACAACATGCACATGTAATAATGAGCAATGTTGTGCACTTTGTGGGCTTAACATCACAACACACACAAACATGTGCACGGCGGCACCCATGGTATTCGGCACAGCGGCCACAAATCTTAGCATATAGAATACAGAATATCAACAAAATTATTACAATCACCACTACAACCTCTACTCTGCTGTCTGGGTTGTCCTATAAATAAAGTAGTTTAATCCTCTCCTCTGTTTTCTGTGGCATTCTTTTATAATAAAAATAAAGTTCAACCTCTCCACTGTTGTCTGTGGTTCCCTGTGATAGAAAAAAGTATTTGTTAAAGCTTTCTTGTCCTCCTGATCCTTTGCAGTTCCCTCATTGTGCTCCTGTCACACTTCCACCCCCAGACAGTTGTGGGGCCACCACCTCTGTGTGCATCTCACTCCATCCACAGCAGCCGCTCTAACTGTAGGCGATACATCATCTTGCATGTCATCAGAACGTTGTCTGTTTGGGGTCTTCTGTTCTTTGCCCCATTCCAGGACTTTGCTTCAACCAGTCGATGTCACGAGCAGACAGCGCAAAGGACTGTGCGAAACACAGAAAAGCCACTGTGGCGTCCAAAGAAAAAAAAAAATACCGAGCTAAAACCTCCACTCCACATAAATTATATTGAAAGAGGTACCGGAGACAAAAACAGTCACACCAGAATAGTCACTTGCCACTTATTCCTTTAGTCCCCCCAATTTCTTTTGGCCATTACAGTCCTATATTTTTGATATTTTGTTACAACAGTTCTCAGTCTGCCAGCCGACATAACCTCTGCCACCACACCACCACATCATCGTTGTGATCACTCAGTCAAAATACTGACTGCACAGCCACCAAGTGGCTGCTCCACTGTGTCAGTACACTCACAAATGATGTGTGTGTCCAGTGAGATCTTTCCGCTGTCAGGCAGAGATCTGCTATGCTCACACAGGATGGCAGATAACAGCGCTTCCCAGCTGACCAAAGGGAAAAGAACCTACCTCAGATATAAAAGGTGACCACAGACTCCCAAAGTAATGCATGGTTCAGCCCTCCATTAGCTCTTTCAGTTGGCCCCCTTGATCTAGTGAGTGAAATAAGCCCAACACCGACTGTACCCTATTGTGTGAAACCACGCTCACGATCCTTTCTGAATGCAACATTTCTACCATACCTTCATCTTACCACCCATGAACTCCCAAGTTACGTTTCTGCCACTTGTTCCTTTACTTTTACTCAGACCTCTGTTAGCTCAGTATTTTGAATTTCCATTTGGCATAGCCCATTCGATGACTGGCATGTCACTGCATTACCTCCAAAACACCAACAGGCCAAAAAAAAAAAAACAGGTAACTCACCTGTAACAGTAGTTCTAGGGGTGGTATATGTTGTTCATCCACACTGTCTGGCATTGTCCCTTTCCCCTTTCAATCTTGCCGGAAGTCTTCAAGCTGGCTCCTCCCACCCACCCGGGTGGTAAATACCTTGGCTCCGCCCATGACGCCAGATCTAGCCGCTGGAAGCAAGGTTGTGCTAAGCGGGAGGTCGGGTGGGTGTGTGTGGATGAACATATACCATTCCTAGAAATACTGTTACAGGTGAGTAACTTGCTTTTCTAGGAGCGTGGATATGTTGTTCATCCACACTGTCTGGCAGACTCCTAGCAGTTCCCCAGGAGGAGGGAGGCAAGGCGCACACCCCCTACTTAGGAAAAAGAGATTGGAGAACAGAGGCCCCAAAACCAGCATCTCGGCGCGACTCACGGTCGATGTGGTAATGGGTGATGAAGGTATTTGCAGACTTCCAGGTAGCAGCCCGACAGATTTTCTGGATAGGGATGTCCCTGGAAGCAGCCCCCAATGCAGCAGTATGGCGGGTGGAATGAGCCCTTAACCACTAGGAGGCTCCTTGCCGGCCAACTCATAACACACCTATGCATGATGTGATCCATCTTGCAATAGTCCGCTTGGCTGCAGGTCTGCCAGAAGCGGCTTCAGCGTACGTGACAAACAGCTGGCGAACCTCTCCCCGAATTTCCACCGTCCTCTCCTTATAATAGGAGAGAGCACGCCCTGAGGTCCAGAATATGGAGCCTGTACTGGCGTCCGAGGTGTAAATAGGTAATATACCGCAGGGTCAACACCTGGTTAAGGTGAAACTCTGACACCACCTTTGGAAGGAATTTTGGGTGGAGGCGCAGGACAACTTTGTCCCTGTGAAAGACCAGATAAGGGGAGTCCACCGAAAGTGCCTGGAGCTCCCCTGTCCTTCTGGCTGACGTGATAACCACCAGGAAGGCAGTCTTCCACGACAAGTGAGAGCTCACACTTGTGCATGGGTTCGAATGGCTTGCCCTTGAGCTTTGCCAAAACCAGCAAGAGATCCCACGGAGGTGGAGGTTCATGCACCGGAGGGGATATGTGATCCAGGCCTTTGAAAAAGTGCCCGACCACTGTCTCCTGTGCCAATGTCGGCTGACTGGCCCACGCCTGGTAAGCACAGATGGCTGCCAGATGCACCCTAAGGGTCGATTACCGAAGACCCCCTTTGGAGAGGGACCAAAGGTAGTCTAGAATGTTAGCCACAGAGCAGGATAAGGGGTCCAGGCTCTTTCCCTGACACCAAATGGAAAACCTTTTCCATTTGAAGGCATAACATTTCCTGGTAGATTCCTTTTGAGATGCTTCCACCAAGGTGTAGACATCCTCGGAAAGACCCAGAGCCTGGAACTCTAGCCGCTCAGGAACCAGGCTGTGAGGTGCAGGGATTGAAGGTCCGAGTGGAATACCTTCCCCTGGTTCAATGATATCAGGTCTGGGCATGTACAAAGCCGCTCTGGGGTCCTGCAGCTGAGACTGAGGAGATCTGGATACCAGAACTGGCGCGGCCAATCTGGGTCTACCAGGATCACCTTCGCCTTGTCCCTTCTCACCTTGAGTAACACCTTGTGGATCAAGGGAAATGGAGGGAAGGCGTAAAGGAGGCCTGGGGTCCACGGCCTCGAGAAGGCATCCCCCTGCAGCGAGCCCTGCTGAAGAGGGGGGTGGGCACTGGTACAGCCACAGCTTGGTGTTCTCCCTGGAGGCGAACAGGTCCACCAATGGTTTGTCCCAACGGGAGAACAGACTGTAAGCTACCTCTGGATGGAGAGACCACTCATGGGATGTCTGGCCTATGCAGCTGAGAGCATCTGCCAGTTGGTTTGAGACTCCTGCCACATGGATGGCCAGGAGATCCACCTCCAGCCAGCTGACAAAGGTACAGATCCGGAGCACCTCCCTGCATAGCAAACGGGAGTGCGTGCCGCCCTGTTCATTGAGGTAGTACATGGTTGTGGTATTGTCCGTCTGGACTTGAACCACTTGACCCTGGAGCAGAGGAGTGAAAGCTGACAGTGCCAATCTGACTGCTCTGAGCTCCAACAGGTTGATGTGGCATCGGGACTCCTCGGGGGTCCAGAACCCATGGGCTCCGTTGTCCCCCATGTGGGCTCCCCAGACCATGAGAGAGGCATCAGTCATAAGGACGACTGTCAGCTTGGGGCGGAGAAATGGGATCCCTTCCCGCAAATGACTCGGGACGGTCCACCATTGGAGAGCATCCCACATTCTCTGGGTGACAGTGACTAGTGGGTCGAAAAGACCCAGACGCTGAGACCACTGAGCAGCCAGCTCCCACTGAAGGGGGCGCATGTGCAATCTGGCCCAACGGACCACTGAGGTGCATGCTGCCATGTAACCCAGAAGGCACAGGAAGTCCCGGGCAGGGCGCAAGTGCCCAACCAGAAATGATTGGGCAAAGGATGAAAGAACCTCTGCCCTGTCAGCCGGGAGCAGAGCTCTGGCTTGACGAGAGTCTAGCTCTGCCCCAATAAAGCCCATCACCTGAGAGGGCACGAGTTCCGACTTTGCCTCGTTGATTAGGAGGCCCAGGTGGGAACAGGTTCAGAGGGTCAGGTCCCTGGACCTCTCCACCTCCTGTAGGGAGGAACCCGCCAGGAGACAAACGTCTAGATAGGGGTAAATATGAACCCCTTGATGCCGTAGATGGGCTGCCACCATTGCAATGCATTTGGTGAAGACCCGTGGGGCCGATGACAGGCCAAACGGCATTGCTCTGAACTCGTACAGGGTCCCTTCGACCCTGAAACAAAGGAATCGCTGGTGGGATGGACGGATTGGGACATGGTAGAACGCGTCCTGAAGATCCAGTGAACAGAACCACATGCTTCGCTCCAGAGATGGTATGATCTGGTTCAGAGTTACCATCCGGAAGGTGCGAGACCTGAGATATTGATTCATGTCGTGGAGATCTAGGATGGGGCACCAACCCCCATCCACTTGGGCACCAGGAAATACCTGGACATGAAGCCTGGGTCTGTAGGAGGATCTGGCACTGGAGCTACCGCCTCCTTGTTGAGGAGCTGAGCAATGTCGTCCTGAAGGGCTGACTGAGCGCCAACTGAGATCCTTTCCTCCCGTGGGGCATGGGCCCAGCTGGGGGGTACTGCTCGAACTCTAGAGGTAGTCCCTGCCGACCACTTCCAGAACCCACCTGTCCGAAGTAATACCAGACCAGGCGAAAAGAAAGTGATGGAGCCGGCCCCCCAGGGGAGGGCCCAGAACAGGCATGATGGGTGTAGGGGAGGTCACCCCCGACCCTGTCACTGTGCAGGCTTGGAGGAGGCGGCACCTGGACCAGCACCTCGGCCTCCTTTGTGGGGCTGTTGGGGACCTTGCTTGGGCCTAGGGTGCCAAGCTTGAGCCTGCTGTTGCTGACCTCCCTGGAAGGAGGACTGTCTAACCGCAGGGGAAGAATGCCGAAAGGACTTCTTGCGCTTCTGCTGGTTCTTTCCCAAAGAACCCTTAGCAGAGGTGGCATCTAAGGTGGCATTAGACTGCTCAATGCGCTGGAGATGACCTGCCACTCCCGGACCGAAGAGGTCGGTGCCAAGGAAGGGCACGTCAGCTAGCTTGTGCTGAGTATTCGCTGGAAAGGAGAATAACTTCAGCCAAGCCCTGCGGCGAGTGGCCACTGCGGCAGCTAATGAACGGGCACAGGAATCTCCAATGTCCAGAGCCGTCTGGAGCTGTTTAGCAACAGCACGGCCCTGGTCACGGACCTGCTTGACCGTGGTCTACATGTCTGCTGGGAGATGAGGGAGGACTTCATCAAGTGACCCTAGTAGGGCATGAGAGAAGTGCGCCATAATCACTGCTGAGCTGGCCTGATGCAGGCCCAGGGTTGATGCCACAAACTTTCCGGGCCGAGTGGTCCATATTTTTGGACTCCTTGTCCGGAGGGTGGTCAGTATCCACAGAGCTGCCCATGCGCTGAAACACTGAGGCAGTCACAAGGCTCTCGGCTGAAGGATGCTCAGTGAAGCCCGCCAAGGACCCCATGGGCACCGTGTACTTGCGGGCCATACGGGCAGACGGAGCCGGGCAAGAGGCAGGGTGCTGCCAAAGCTCCAGTGCTGGGCCAACTATGGCTTCGGCCACTGGAAAGGCCTCTGTCAGGGTATTCCCCCCTCTTAAGAATATCCGTGACAGGATATTCTACCTTCTTTTGTATAGGCTGCAAAGGCATACCTGCGGACTCAAATGAGTTGAAGGATGCCCTGGAAGGAAGAAGGACCTTCCTCCAGGCCTGTCACTGACAGCTCATCATGTGAGTGAAGGCCAGTAGTATCCAAGTCCGATGGATCAGGATACAGGGGGTCTCCCACCTATGTCCCCCTCGATGCACCTAGGGCAATCAGGAGTAACAGTAATGGACAACTTATGGGGCAAGCCCGTAGTTGTCCGATCCTCCTTAGAGGGAGCCCCTCCCTGAGGCTGTTTAGGAAGTGGTTCCACCAAAATTGGTGGGGAGCCCGTAACAGGCCGACCAGAAATACGTGCTGGTCCCACTGGAGGGAGAACTGGAGTCCTCAGAACCGAGGGGGTCTGAGTTGGCCGAAAAGGCTGGGGCCAAGTAATGGCCGGTACAGCCGGAGTAGACGGCTTTTGACTGGTCAAAAGGAGTTGCTGCCACATGAGGTCCTAACAACATCGACGGAGTTTCCGTCTAAGTCTCTCCTCATCCGAGGAGGATGAGGAATGGCAGCGGCACCTCTTCCGGGAGTGTTTGACCCTTTCTCGGTTTTTCGACCGACAGGGTCCTACTCCTGGATCGAGAGACGGCGTTGGCTCTGTCTGTCGGGAGAAGCCAGATTTGGTGAAAACAGAGGTTCCGGCTCTTGTCCCTTGATCGGGATGCCCGGAGGACAGGTCTCATCGGGGAAGGAGATGATGGGAGTCCTCCAAGAGTCATCAACAGGCGTCGCGATAATGGCTCGATCGGTCGAGAAATCTCGGCCGGGTCTGCCAGATTCTCGCTTCTCGTGCCCTGGCCTGACAGAAGGTTCAAAAAGCCGGCAGCCGAGGAAGTGATCTCTACCGTGGCAGAGACCGCCTGATCCTGAGTATCTGACCACTCTCGGTCCCAGGAACATCTTCTTCGACTAGAAGATGATGATTTGGGGTTATGGTTTTTCTTGGATCGGGAGGAGTGCGAGCCTGAAAGCGCCTCACCCTTGGTAGGGAGAGATTGGCACAACTCCCAAAAGGACCTCGTGAATGTGGAGCCCAGGTTGAGTGGGACGAAGAAACTTCGGTTGGCCGAGACTTGGGCAGCTTCCTCTTCGAAAGCCACCATCTGTTAGAGCTGCTCGGTGGATCCTGCAGCCACAGAAACTGCCCACCTGGCCTTCGATTTCACCAGTGGATTGCGAAGCTCTGGTCTCCCCAGCTTAAGTCGCACCTTGCGGTCCTCCAGGACGGTGGGGATGGAAGGACAAACAGATGGTGCAAGCTGAAGTATCGTGCACAGCACCTAGGCAATAAATGCACGAGAGGTGGGGATCGGTGCGATACATTTTCTGTCCACAAGGACACTGGCGAAACCCGGGGACGACTTGTCCTCCATATCCAAAGCGTTCAGATCCGAATCGTAAACTCGGACGAGTTTTAAAGTAAGTAAATGCGGTGAAAACAGGTCGATTAGACTCCAGGTCCTACGGTACTTGCAAAGCAGCACGAGGGAACCTGTATCTTCCAGCGGAAAGGAAGATCTGGCATCATGGGGTGGAGCCGAGGTATTTACCACCCAGGTGGGTGGGAGGAGCCAGCTTGAAGACTTCTGGCAAGATTTAAAGGGGAAAGGGACAATGCCAGACAGTGTGGATGAACAACATATCCATGCTCCTAGAACAGGAGTTTCACCAACAATGCATGACAATCAGATTCACGCCCGTGACACTGCGTCTGACCTTTGTCTCAATCTGCAAAGTTCTTATTTCACAAATCAGTAACAATACCTATATGTACAACTTTTAGATAACATATGCTGTGTTTTCACCACCTGATTGTTGCAGCACCACCTCCCTGCTACCAAACCATTTCATCCACACTCTGGTCCCACACTCTGGTCCTGCAGCTCCTTGTCACATACAGTCAGAGAAGCTGCAGAGGAAATATTGGGGTAAGTCTTTTTCGTCTCCAGTTTGAGCCCATTTATCTGTACTGGTGATACTCAGGAAAATAGACGCAGAGGTGTACTTTGCACGTGCTGCATGTATATGAAGGTTCAGCAAGTTTATTTTTCTGTGAACAATTTCTGTACCTCCACTTCACTGGGTAGTGTAGTCCAAAACCAGTCCGATTCTGCTAGATTACAGCAAGTGAGGCACTAAGTCTTCTACAGACATATCCTTCCAACAGATGATCAGAGAGGAGCATGCAGAAAGTCAGTTGCCTGTGCTCGTTCACCCTTCCAGTCTTCGATCGCTGAACATATTCCACAAAAACCAGAACAGGTATATCCACTTCTTGGATTTTCTGGTGCAGGGATACTGACCCAGATGCTGGTCAGCAATGTCCACGCCGTTCATGTGCATGTTTTACTGCTCCAATACGTCCAGACATGCAATCTGTACAAGAGTCCCTTCTCTCTCCTGGGCACAGATGTTGCTGGTGAGGTAGGGTCATGGTTCATTGAGAGCAAGGAAACGGGATGGTTGTCTTTCCACGCAGTCATGACAAGCGAACCGTTCTGTCGCTGTTCATAATGACCACACGGTTTCTTCATTGATATGTTAAGTTCTGCAGGCCATCCAACCCTGTTGGTGTGCATTGTGCCACACAAGTACAAGCCAACGTTCAGTAGTTCTTTTGCCAGGTGAACTAAAGTGAAGTAATTGTCAAAATATACATGGTACCTTTTGCCACGCAAGTCCTTAGTCAGGTCTTTCACAACTCTGCAAGGCCCACTTCCACAGTGCCAGCAACCTTTCCCATGTACAACTGGAAGTCAGACAACCATTATGAGGATCTGCAAGGACCCATACCGTTGAAGCTTGCATCTCATGTATTGCTTGAATGACAGTCGCCCTCTAAAGCCTACCATTGCCTCATCAACTGACTCCTCTTGGTGTAGGTTGTACTCCTTGCATGCCTTGAGAACACGGTCGATAATTGGATGTACATGATGTAGCTTGTGCTCTTCAGATCCTCTTGGTGGATTCAGCGTGCTGTCACTGGTGTGCAGCTACTGCATAATCTTCTCATAAACCTCACGAGTCATTAACTGAGATTGGTAAACATCCGTAGAGATGGTGCTTCCCCCAGTACATGCGGTAGTGTGGTACCTTGACATGTACAGTTGCATTCCAAATAAAGCTTTTATGCCACATGCCATTACGGTAGTCCATCAGTGGTCAACTTTGCTTCTGCCTGCTTATGGGCACTGTACCGGTTTGTCTCCTTGGCAATCAGTTCATAGAGAATTGGAGGAAATGCAAGGTTCATGTAATCCATGGAAGTCTTATCTGCACTCACTGTGGCAGGACCCACTAGCTCCTTGAAATCCTCAAGGTGCACCTGCTCTAAGCAACTTGTCCATTCATCATTGTGAACCGAACCCAGATGTGTCTAAGGTTGCCCATGTTGTTCCACATCATCAACTTCATGTTCGGCATCATCAGCTTCAATTTGGGTACTCGCATGCTGCAATATAGCCAAAGGAAGATCTTCATTGTCAGTCTCATTCCCCCGCCACTGTAGCTTGGCCAGTGGCGCATCATCCTCTTCACTCTCCATGGAGTGCCTCTTCCATTGTAGCGTGGCTAGTGGCAGATCATCTTAGTCACTGAAAATCACTGACTGTCCGGTGTACTCAAAGGCATCATACACACCAAGTCCACCTCGATGTCTGAATCATCAAAACCAACAAATTCATCCACTTCATTGTCACTGCCGCTGTTGAACAGGTCTAGCAGGTCATTATTGTAGACATACAAAAATGCCAGCAGAATAGGCCTAACGGTCTTTCGTGTCTGGTCGTTTGGTCAGCCCCCACCCTGGGAGCCGACCTTGCTGCCCCCCTCACCTTCTCTGGCTTCTCCCTTCCCAGTTCTGGATATTCTCACTGCACTAGATTTTGCTTCCAGAACCCTTCCCCTGTACCACCCCCTCTTGAACCCCTCCATCTCTGCCTCCACCAGCCCCCTGGGCAGCGCATTCCATGGCTCCACCACCCTCTCAATGAAGTGGCACCACCTCCTTTCTCCACTGAATCTCCCCCCCCTCCAGCTTCCACCCATGCCCTCTAGTTGCCCCCTCCTCCTTCCTTCGAACCACCCCGACTGCTCCTCCCCTATTTACCCCCTTCATGTACCTGAAGACCTCTCATGTCCCCCCGGTCCCTTCTCTTTTCCAATGTGTAGATGTTTAGCTCTTCGAACCTCTCCCCATAGGTCCTGTCCCCCAAGCCCCAAATCATTTTGGTTGCCCTCCTCTGGACCCTCTCCAGGAGTTTAATGTCCCTCTAAGTGTGGCATCCAAAACTGCATGCAGTACTTGAGGTGTGGCCTCACCAAGCAGTTATACAGAGGGAGTATCACTTCCCTCCTTCTGGAGGCGATTCCCCCTAGTGATGCATCCCAGCATCCTGTTTGCCTTGGCTGCTCCTCCCACAAGTCTCCCGAGTTGTTCATCTTGACATCCACCTCACCCCAGGTCCCTCTCAGCCATCGAGACTTGTAGCATCCCCCCGGTGTACACTTGGCCCGGTTGTTGGCCCTCAAGTGCAGTACCTTGTATTTCCTGCATTGAACTTCAGCTTCCACTTTCTAGACCATCTTTCCAGAGCCTCCAGGTCCTCCTGTAGGGCCACCCTCCCCTCCTCCCCATCCACCACCACCCTCAGTTTTGAGTCATCCGCAGAGACTCATTTCACTCCTGATACCTGTCCTTATGTCAGAGACATAGGCGTTTAACAGAAAGGGCCCCAAGGACTGATCCCTGTGGGACCCCACTAATGACCTTCCTTGGGGATGAGACTATCCCGCCAACTATGACCCTCTGGGTCCGGTCCTGGAGCCAATTGTCAATCCATCTGATCATCTGGTTCCCCACCCCAATTTCTCCCAGCTTATCCAACAGGCCCTCGTGAGGAACAGAGTCAAATGCCTTGCTAAAGTCTAGAAAGAGGATGTCCACTGGTCTACCCAGGTCCAAGGCACTAGTCACCCAGTCACAGAACTCCACAAGGTTTGTCCGACACAATTTCCCTGGGACGAATCCATACTGTCCATCGTCCAGACACCCTGACTTTTCCAGGTTCTCTTCCCCCCCCCCCTCCTTTTGCAGTGCCCTCCATCACCTTGCCCACCACTGATGTCAGGCCGGCAGGCCTGTAGTTCCCTGCCACCTCCTTGATCCCCCTTGTGGATAGGCACTATATGCGCCACCTTCCAGTCCTGGAGCACCCACCCTGTCCTCAGAGAGATGGTGAAAAGCTCCGCCAGGGGTTTCGCCAGGACATCCGCAAGTTCCTTCAGCACTCCGGGATGTAATTTATCCGGCCCTGGTGCTTTCTCTGTCTTAAGGGACATGAGGCGCACACACACACACACACACACACACACCTGTGATTTCTGCCTCTGCTACCTCTTCTTCCTGCTTAGCCTTCCGCCCTCCTGCCAGTGATGCCTCCCCCTCTCCCCAGACCCGCGATCAGCAAGGGTCTCCCCTCAGTATCACTGTCTCCTCCCATGTACATGATGCAGCACCCCATTTTCCTTGGTGAAACCTGAGGAAGTACCATTTAGTACCTCAGCCTGCTCTCCGGGTCTTGTGCCCATCTCTTCCCTGTTTTTAATCCTGCTAATCTACTCCCTTCACCCTTCGTTTTTCCCCCAATGGTCTAAAGAACTCCTTGTTCCCTCTCCTAATTTCCTTGGCCAGGTTCTGCTCCTTCCTTGCCTTAGCCACCCTCACCACCCTAGTGGCCCTTCTAGCCATCAGCTCATACTCCCTCGATCCCTTTCACCCTTGAGCACTTGAATTTTATAGGCTGCTTCTTCCCGCACTCACCTCCTGACCTCCCTGGTCCACCAGCAGGGTTTCGGCCCTACTGCATTTTCGCCTTACTCTGGAACAGGTGCTGGCAGCATCCTGCACCCCCTCCTGATTATTTCCCACCTACTGTCAGCGTCCATGTCTGACCCAATCACATCCAAATGCTCCTTAAGGATCCTTCCCATTTCCTTAAAATCCACCTCCCCTGAAGTCGGGTACCTCTGTCTTTGTGCAGCCTTCTACCCCTCCTAGATCCAGGCAGAACCAGACCGTGGCATGGTCACTCCTTGCCAATGGGTCCCTTACCTCCAGGCCCCCCAATCTCGTCACTGTCTGCCAGGACCACATCCAGTACCCGCGCCTCCCTGGTCGGTTCCCCCACCTGCCGAGTTAGGAATAAGTCTTGAAAGACATCCAACAACCTCTGTTCCTGGCATGTTTAAGTCCCCCAACACCACCACCCTTCCCTGCCCAATCGGCAGCTGCCTCCCAATATCTGCCACCAGACTCTCCTCCAGCTCCTCCGCCAGTGCAGGGGTCTATACACTACTCCTATGTTTACTCTTGCCCCCTGCTATCAAGGTGACACAAATTGCCTCCATGGTTCCCTCTGCCTCTACTCTCCCCCTATGCCAAAGCAGTTTTGACTATTATTCACCCCTCCCCCAATCCTTCCTGACCATAGTGCAACCTCAAGGTTCAGGTCCCAGTCGTCAACTTGCGTGTGGCTCAGGTCTCAGTGCACGGTGCCACATCCACCGCCTCCTCAGTTAGCATCACCTGAGCGCAGGCATTTTGATTGCCCAAGCCCTGGCATTTAGCAGGACTACCATATTTCCAGGGTTGATCTTCGGTAGTTACCAAGGTGTGTGCGCCCAATATCTCCCGATCTCGGGGCGGCCTCCATCTTAGGGCAACGCCTCTCGATCTGCAATAAAAACATACAACCATTTGTTTGCACTGCGGTCATGACTCATCATGGCCCCCACTTTCAAAACAAAAGCAATACAACCAGTAACCAGCCATCCCTATGACATACGACAGCCTGCCACACATCAAATATACTGAAAACCCACAACCGAGGACTCCAGGAAATTTCTTCTGTGATGGTGCCAGGTCTTGCAGGGTGTTGGGGAGCCCCCTGACAACAGTGAATGCTGTTTGTAGAATGTTTTTGGGTGTTTGAACACCAGGCACCATCCCACAAACAGCATTCACTGTTGTCAGGGGGCTCCCCACCACGGTGTAAGACCCGGTACAATCAGACCCAGGACATTTCCTGGTGTCTGGGTCCCACCCCCTCCTCCAAAACGCGCAGTACCATCAACCAAAATGCACTGTCTGGCATCCAGGGGGTCCCACACCCTCCATCAGCTGGCACCATCACGAAAAACGCTTTCCCTGGTGTCCTAGTGGTGGTCCACATACTCCAACTGCTGGTTCTGCAACACAAAATGGATTTCTGGCTGTCCAGTGGTTCTCCCCACCCATCACACCAACAGAATTCCCTGCTGTCAAATGGCTCCACGCCATCAACCAACAGCCATGAGCAGCAAACAAATTATTTTCAGTGTACGTGGCTACACCACACCCTGCACCAGCCCACAAACTATTCACTAATAAGTGGTTTCCCCTACACCAGAGAACCAGAACAATGCCAGAAACACCATTCCCAGCCCCACCACACAGACAAAACACCTTGGAATGGAATTCTCTTTGGTATGGTCATGCACCAAACCAAAAAGAGCAGCATCATCAAAACACCCTCCACCAAACAACCTGGGGTAGGTGGGAGGACCAATGGAACACAGGGAAACCATTTTGTGCTATGGTGCTAGGTATTTGATAGTAGGAGGGAAGACCCGGACACCATGGAAGCCATTTTGTGCTAAGAATCACAAAAATGCATTCTGTACCATTGTCCCACTCCCCCGGCAGCATCACAAATATGGTACATGGCATGTCTGTGGGATGGTGCTGTGTGTTGAACACTGGACACCATCCCATAAACACCATTTCCCGGTGTTGAGGCACCCCCCCTTTGAGACCCAACAACTTCTAACAGTGGCCATTACCCCCACACTAGGAGACCAAAAACAGAGCTGCCTGTCCAATGCCACCCCGCACCAGAGACCATTTATCACAAAACCATTCACTTGTCTCAAGGGTCTCCCCACCAACCTTCAATACACAGCGTTCACCACTACTCCCGAAGACAATGCCACAAACATTTCCTGTTGTACAGTAACCCCTCCATTCATGCCCTCCCTCCACTCCCTGGACACCTTCCTATCCCTCATGTTGCCAACACTCTGTGCATATTAGAAAAAAAAAAACAAGTAAACATTGCTTGCTAGGCAAAAGGTATGGACACAAACCCACTACAGCAATCCACTACAAAGGGAACAGTCATCTGGCTGTACAAAATTTTCCTCGGCGTGCAGAGCTTTGAGCCTGTGACAACAGTAGCTTTCAAAGACATCTGTTCCTCCTTGCTACCCGCTACCCCCCCCGAAGTGTTTTCTTGGGGGGGGCTTGGAGACCATTGTAGAAGGGGAAAAGTACTGGTACTTTTACCTGGCTGCACCTTGCTCTCAGCGTGCAAATTACCCTGGAGACAGTGAGACACTAGCCCTGAAAAAAGATGTTTGCTCCACCATTGCTACCCGCTCTGCTCCGATAAGAAAAGAATCCTTGCATTTAAAAAATAAAGTGACCACAGGAAATAGGCAAAAAAAAAATAAAGCAGAGCTTGAAAAACAGGTTACTAACCTGTAAATACAGGTTACTCACCTGTAACAGGAGTTCTAGGAATGGTATATGTCGCTCATCCACACTCATTGGCAGGTTCCTTGCCGCTTTAAATCTTGCCGGAAGGTTTTCAAGCTGGCTCCTCCCACCCATCCGGGTGGTAAAACTCTCGGCTCCGCCCATGACGCCAGATCTGCCCGCTGGAAGCTCAGGCTGTGCGCCGAAGCCGGGAGGAAATGTAGAATGTAGGGATGAACAAATATATATGTCATTCCTAGAACTCCTGTTACAGGTGAGTAACCTGTATTTCTAGGGACATGGATATGTTGTTCATCCACACTTATTGGCAGACTCCTAGCAGTTCTCCGGGAGGAGGGAGGCAAGACGACACCCCTATACTTACTTGGGAAATAAGGACTGGAGAACCGAGGCCCCAAAACCAGCATCCCGGCGTGACTCAAGATCGATGTGGTAATGGGTAATAAAGGTGTGTGCTGACTTCCAGGTAGCAGCCCTGCAGATTTCCTGGATAGGGACGTCCCTGGAAGCAGCCACCGATGCAGCAGTATGACAGGTAGAATGAGCCCTTATCCCTCTGGGAGGCTCCATGCCCGCCAACTTATAGCAGCGATCTATGCAGGAGGTGACCCACCTGCCTATCGTCCGCTTGGCTGCAGGTCTGCCAGGTGCGGCTTCAGCGTAGGTGACAAACAGCTGGCGAACCTCTCTCCCGAAATTTCAGCCGCTTGTCTTTATAATGCGAGCCCTTCTAGGATCCAGAGTATGGAGCCTATATTCGGCCTCAGAGGTGTGACTGGGGTAGAACACCGCAGAGTCAGCACCTGTTGGGTGAAACTCCAACACCACCTTCTCTCGAAGGAATTGGTGGGGAGGACAACCTTGTCCCTGTGGAAGACCAGGTAAGGAGACTCGATGCAAAGCACCTGGAGCTCTCCCATCCTTCTGGCTGACGTGATAGCCACCAAGAAGGCGGTCTTCCACGATAGGTGAGAGATCACACCTGTGCATTGGTTCGAATGGCTTGCCCATGAGCTTTGCCAGTACCAGCAGTAAATCCCACGGAGGTGGAGGTTCTCGCACTGGAGGGGAAATGTGATCAAGGCCTTTGAAAAAGCGCCCGACCACCTTTTCCTGCACCACCAACTGCTTCCCGGCCCGCGCCCGGTAAGCAGAGATGGCTGCCAGGTGCACCTTTAGGGTCGTCGACCTAAGCCCTTGACTAGAAAGGGACCATAAATAGTCCAAAATGCTTGCCACAGAACAGGAGGAAGGCTCCAAGCCCTTGCCCCAACACCAAATGGAGAATCTCTTCCATTTGAAGGCGTAGCATTTTCTGGTCGACTCCTTACGGGACGTCTCAACAACACTGAGGACCTCGTCGGAAAGACCCAAGGCCTGGAACTCTAGCCGCTCAGGAACCAGGCCGTCAGGTGCAGGGATTGAAGGTCCAGATGGAACACCTTCCCCTGATTGACTGAAAGCAGGTCCGGCGAGCTGGAAGCTGCCTCGGAGCCTGGAGCCGAGGCTGAGGAGATCTGGTACCAGAACTGGCGGGCCAGTCTGGGGCTATCAGGATCACCCGCGCCTTGTCCCTCCTTGCTTTGAGAAGCACCTTGTGAATCAAGGGAAATGGGGGAAAGGCGTAGAAGAGGCCCGGGGTCCACAGCCTCGAGAAGGCATCCCCTGCAGTGAGCCCTGCTGAGGGGCGGGCATGAAACAGCTCAGCTTCGCTCTCCTGAGGCAAACAGGTCCACCTGAGGTGTGCCCCAGTGGGAGAACAGATCTTGTACTACCTCCGGCAGGAGAGACCATTGGTGAGATGCAGCCCCTATCCGGCTCAGGGCATTGGCCAGGGTGTTGAAGGCTCCTGCCACATGAATGGCTAGGAGATCCGCCTCCAGGCTGCGCACGAGTGACCAAATGCGGAGAGGGTCCCGCCCTGGCGGTTCAGGTAGTACATGGTCGTGGTATTGTCCGTCTGGACTCTGACCACTTGACCCCGGAGAAACGGAGCAAAGGCGGTGAGAGCTAGGCGGACCGCTCGGAGCTCCAGCAGGTTGATGTGGCATCGGGACTCCCGCGGGGATCAGAGGCCGTGCACTCTGTGTTCCCCCAGATGGACACCCCAACCCATCAGAGAGGCATCGGTCGATAGAGAGACCGTCGGCTCGAGGCGGACAAACGGGATGCCCTCCTGCAAATGGAATGGAACGGTCCACCACTGGAGAGCTGTTCACATCTCCTGGGTCACTATCACTAGCTGGTCCAAAGGATCGCAGCTGCTAGGACCACTGGCTGGCCAGTCCCCACTGAGAAGGGCATGTGCCAGCGGCCCAACCGACCACGCTGGTACAGGCCGCCATGAGACCCAGAAGGCGCAGAAAGTCCCGGGCAGGGCGCGATTGCCCAACCAGAAATGATTGGGCAAAGGAGGTAAGAAGCTCGGCCCTGTCCGCCGGGAGTCGTGCTCTGGCTCGAAGAGAGTCGAGCTCTGCCCCGATGAACAGGATCACCTGCTTTGGCTCGAGTTCCGACTTGGCCTCGTTGATGAGAAGGCCAACTCGAGAGCAAACCTGGAGGGCCAGATCTCTGGACCGCTCCTCCTCCCGTCTGGAGGCGGCTGCTATCAGCCAATCATCCAGGTAAGGCACCCGACCCTCGGCGCCGCAGGAATGCTGTCACCACTGCCATGCATTTGGTGAAGACCCTGGGAGCTGGAGATAAGCCGAAGGGCATGGCTCGGAACTCGAAGAGGGATCCCTCCGCTCGAAAGCAGAGGAATCTCCGATGTGACGGACGGATAGGGGACGTGAAAGAACGCTGGCCCTGTAGGTCCAGAGAGGCAGAACCACACACCGTGTTCCAGAGATGGTATTATCTGCGCCAGAGTGACCATTCTGAAGGTTCAAGACCTTAGGGACTTGTTCAGGTCGTATAGGTCGAGAATGGGGCGCCAGCCCCCCGTCCGTTTCGGAACCAGGAAATACCTGGACACGAACCCCGGGTCTGAAGGGGGGCCTCCACCTCCGTGATCACCTCCTTTGGAGGAGGAGAGCGATGTCGGCTCGGCGAGCCGCTAGTGAGGTTGCGGATTCCCGAGGCCCCGAGGTGCTGCGTTTGCCTCTGAAGGGCGGGGCCTGCTCTCGATCCCAGAGGTAGGCCTTTTCCCACCACCTCCAGTACCCACCTGTCTGTGGTAACAGTGGACCAGGCGGAAAGGAAGTGTCCTGAGCTGCCTCTCTCACTGGGAACCAGGGGTGAGGTGACAGGGATGGGGCGACACCCCTCAGCCCGTCACTGGGCAGGCTTGGAGGAGGGACTGGCCGAGGAACTCCTGGGCCTTTACCTCCCTGCTTCCTGTTGGAGGAAGCCGACGGCTTGGGCGGAGGCACAGACAAGCTGACGGGATCTCAACTCCCACCAAAATCCAGGAGAGGGATTCGCCTTCCAGTTTATTAACCATTCAACGGACCTGAGAAAAATTCTGACCGCCGAGCCGGAGTCTCGGCCAACTGGCCTGACGGGGACACCGTAGCCAGTGGCCGAGCTGAGGGTCGATCAAGTCTACTGCCCATAAGGGAGGGGATCTTTCCCGCCTCCCAAGAGGCGCCGACGGAGAGACTTACTTTTGCTCTTTTTGGACCTGGAAGAGAAGGTCCCGAAGAAGTTGGACCCCACCTTGGTCGAGAGGTCAGACAAAAGCTCCTTAAAAGCAGAGTAAGAGCGGACAAATGCCGCAGCCGAGGTAGAAGCTGCCTGCGTCGCCTTCTCTCGAGGGCGCATCATCTGCCAAGCTGATCCGCCAAGCCCGGCCACCGGACACCACCACAATCGGGCTCTTTAGATTTCACCGTGGAATTTTTTTTTTTCTCGGGCGCCCCTAGTTGTAATCGGGCAGCACGGTCTTCAAGGACGAGGTGCAGGAAGAGCACGTCGCAGGCCCGCGGGTCGCCTCAAGGCCCAGGCAGTAGACGCACGGGGAGTGCGGATCCGTCCCAGACATCTTCTTGCCCCAAGAAGGGCACCCCGAAACCGGGAGTCGATTTGTCCATCGCAGTCAGCGAGGAGAAGACCAAGTCTTTTGCAAAAACTTTTCAATTTGAACTTTCAAGAATTAGGAACCAGTCCTATGCTAACGCTGCTATGAGGGAAACCTGAACTTCCAAGCGGTAAGGAAGATCAAGGCCATGGGGCGGAGCTGAGCCACACCCGGGTGGGTGGAGGAGCCAGCTTGAAGACCTTCCGCAAGATTTAAAGCAGCAAGGAACCTGCCAACAAGTGTGGGATGAACAACATATCCATAAATTCCTAGAACAGTAGTTCTAGGAGTGGTATATGTTCATCCACACTTGTTGGCTCCTCCCACCCACCCTGGTGGTATAACCCTCGGCTCCGCCCCATGATGCCAGATTTTGGCCCACTGGAAGCCAGGTGTGTGCGTTGAAGCCAGGGAGGCCGGGTGGGTCAGTGTGGATGAACAATGTATTCCACTCCTAGAACTACTGTTACAGGAGAGTAATTTTTTTTTTTTTTCTTTTCTCTTTAGGATTGTGGATACGTTGTTCTATCCACACTTGTTGGCAGACTCCTAGCAGTTCTCCAGGAGAAGGGAGGAGAGACGCACACCCCCTGCTTAGGGAAGAGGGACTGGAGAACTGAGGTTCCAAAACCAGCATTCTGACATGACTCAAGGTCGATGTGGTAATGGGAAATGAAGGTGTGAGCCTACTTCCAGGTAGCAGCCCTGCAGATTTCCTGGACAGGGACATCCCTAGAAGCAGCCACCGGCATGGTGGGTGGAATAAGCCTTTAGCCCAACGGGAGGTTCCCTACCTGCCAACCTATAGCAGAGGTCAATGCAAGATTTAATCCATCTAGCTATTTTCCACTCTGCTGCAGGTCTGCCAGGTGTGGCTTCAGTGTCGGTGCCAAACAGTTGGCGAACCTCCCCGAACTTCTGCCGTTCGCTCTTTGTAATAGGCGAGTGTTCATCTCTGGTCCAAAGTATGGAGCCTGTACTCTGCCTCTGAAGTGCGACTGGGGTAGAACACCAGCAGAGTAATCACCTGGTTAAGGTGAAACTCCAACACCACCTTCGGAAGGAATTTTGGGTGGGGGTGCAGGACAACCTTGTCCCTGTGGAAGACCAGGTAAGGAGACTCAACGGAGAGCACCTGCAACTCCCCAGTCCTTCAGGCTGACTGGATTGCCACCAAGAAGGCAGTCTTCGACAAGTATGACATGTCACTTGTGCATAGGTTTGAATGGCTTGCCCATGAGCTTTGCCAAAACTGACAGTAGATCCCATGGAGGTGCAGGTTCATGCACTGGAGGGGATAATGATCTAGGCCTTTGAAGAAGCACCAGACCACCTTCTCCTGCGCCAGACTGCTGACTGGCCCGCACCTGGTAAGCACAGATGGCTGCTAGGTGCACCTTTAGGGTAGTAGACTGTAGCCCTGCGGGGAGAGGGACCAAAGAAGGTCTAAAATGCTGCCACTGGCCAGGACAAGTGGTCTAATGCTTTGCCCAGACACCAGATGGAAAATCTCTTCCATTTAAAAGGAATAGCATTTTCTGGTCCATTCCTTACGGAACACCTCAACTACATTGAGGAGCTCATGGGACAGACCCAAGGCCTGGAACTCTAGCTGCTCAGGAACCAGGCCATCAGGGTGCAGGGACTGAAGTTCTGGGTGGAGTACCTTCCCCTGGTTGACAGAGCAGGTCTGGGTGTGCTGGAAGCCACCTCGGGAGCCTGGAGCAGAGGCGGAGGAGATCTGGATACCAGAACTGGCGTGGCCATTCTGGGGCTACCAGGATCACCTGCACCTTGTCCCTCCTGACCTCGATGAGCACCTTGTGAATCACGACAAGTGGAGTGAAAGCGTAGAAGAGGCCTGGGGTCCATGGCCTAGAGAAAGCATCCCCCTGCAGCAAACCCAGACGACTGGGGCAGGCTTGAAACAGCCTCAGCTTCGTGTTCTCCCTGGAGGTGAACAGGTCCACCTGGGGGGTTCCCCAGTGGGAGAAGAGATCTTGCACTACCTCCTGGAGGAGAGACCACTCGTGAGACGCCCTACCTATCCGGCTGATGGCATCGGCCAGCTGATTAGAGGCTCCTGCCACATGAATGGAAGAAGATCTGCTCCCAAGCCGAGCACAAGGGACCAAATGCAGAGAGCTTCCTTGCACAGGGCCAAGGAGCGCGTCCTGCCCTGCCTGTTGAGATAGTACCTGGTCGTGGCATTGTCAGTCTGGACTTGGACCACTTGACCCCGAACAAACTGAGTGAAAGTGGTCAGGGCTAGTCAAACTGCTTGAAGCTCCAGCAGGTTGATGCGATAATCGGGACTACTGGGGGGACCAGAGCCCGTGGGCTCTGTGCTCCCCCAGATGGGCATCCCAACCCAGCGAGGCATCGGTTGTCAGGATGACAGTCTGCTCAGGAGAGACAAACTGGATCCCTTCCTGTAGGTGGGATGGGACGAGCCACCACTGGAGGCTGTGCCACATCCTCTGGGTCAGAGACCAGCTGGTCAAGATGACCCGAGCGCTAAGACCACTGGCTGGCCAGTTCCCACTGAAGAGAATGCATATGCCAGCAGGGCCATCGGACCACGCTGGTGCAGGCCACCATGTAGCCCAGAAGACGCAGGAAGTCCTGGGCAGGGCGCAATTGCCCAACCAGAAATGATTGGGCAAAGGAGGAGAGAACCTCCACCCTGTCTGCTGGGAGCAGAGCTCCGATGAACTGGATCACCTGCACAGGCATGAGTTCCAAGTTCTAGGCAAGTCAGGAGGGCTAAATCCCTGAACCACTTCACCGCCAGCTTGGAGACCCGCTATCAGCCAGTCGTCTAGGTAAGTGTACACCCGGACCCCTCGGCACCTCAAGTACACTGCCACCACTGCCATGCATTTGTTGAAGACCTGGGGCTGAAGACAGGCTGAAGGGCACGGCTCGGAACTTGTAAAGGGTTCCCTCGGCTCTGAAGTGGGGGAACCATCGATGGGATGGACTGATCAGTATGTGAAAGAACACATCCTGAAGGTCTAGGGAGCAGAACCACATTCCTTGCTCCAGGGATGGTATGATCTGTGCCAGAGTTATCATCCGAAAGGTGCGTGACCTGATGAACTTGTTCAGGTCGTGCAGATCTAGAATGGGGCGCCAGCCTCCCGTCCACTTTGGCACCAGGAAACACCTGGAGAGAAACCCTGGGTCCAAAGACGGGTCCGCTACTTGGCACACCACCTCCTTGAGGAGGAGCAGAGTCGACTCTCGGAGCCGACAGCGACACTGCAGACACCAGATTCCCCCGTGGGGCACGGGCTCGAAAGGGAGGGGCCTGGTTGAATTAGAGGCAGGCCTCAACCTACCACTTCTAGAACCCAATGGTACGTGGTGATAGTGGACCAGGCGGAAATGAAATGGCTGAACTGGCCCCCCGTGGGAGGCATGATGGGATTGAGGGAGGCACCCCCCAACCAGTCACTGAGCAAGCTTGAAGGAGGGTCCGGCAGAGGGGCTGCTGGGACCTTTCCCTCCAGGCTTCAAGAGAAACACACCACAAACTTAGTCAGAGGATGCCAAGTTTGAGCCTGCTGGCCCTGCTACTGCTGGCCCAGTCTGGCTGCAGGAGTGGACGAACCAAAGGGCTTGCAGTTGTGATGCTTGGGGCCCTTGTCCTTTTGAGCAGATGTGGTGGAGTCCAAGGTGGCATTGGACCTCAATGTGCTGGAGGTGGCCCTCCACACCAGGGCCAAACAGGTCAGTGCCTAAGAAGGGACATCTACCAACTTATGCTGCATATCCGCCGTAAAGGTAGAGATGCGTAGGCGAGCCCTGCGGTGCATGGCCACCACAGCCGCTGCCAAATGGTCTCAGGGATCGCCAATGTCCAGAGCCATCTGGAGTTGCTACTTAGCCACTGGCCCTACCCTGGTCCTAGACCTGCTTGACTGTAGTCTGGAGGTCAGCCAGGAGATGAGGAATAACCTCATCCAGGGAGCCAAAGAGGGCGTGGGAAAAATGCCATAATGGCAGAGCTGGCCTGACAGACCAAGTGAGGAGGCTACGTACACTTTCTTCCCGGAACGGTCCAATTGTTTGGATTCCTGATCCGGGGGCCTGTCTGCATCACCCCTTGTTGCCTGAACATTGAAAAAATGGAGTCGGCCACCAACCCCACTGCTGAGGGGTGCTCCAAAGAGCCTGACAGGGACCCCATTGGCACCACATATTTGCAGGCCATGTGAGCAGAAGGCGCAGGATAAGATGCTGGATGCTGCCACAGCTCCAAGGCTGGGCCCACAATGGCCTCAGCCACTGGGAAGGACTCCCTAGGAGTATCCCCTTTAGCCAGAATCTCTAAGGGGGTACTTCACCAGTTTGTTTCTGCACAGGCTCTAGCTCCATACCCA
Organism: Neoceratodus forsteri; assembly: GCA_016271365.2. Lineage (NCBI taxonomy): Eukaryota > Metazoa > Chordata > Ceratodontiformes > Ceratodontidae > Neoceratodus > Neoceratodus forsteri. The sequence continues at coordinate 464,249,918 of CM028133.1, read as the reverse complement.
TGGATTCGGAGATTAGTAGACAAATTCCCCATCAGTAAGGTAGGGCCCTTAGAGAGACCCCCCCCCCCAAAGGACTCTGTCCACTGGACAGGAGACCATGGAGGACTCCGCGGACGCCAAAGAATCCTCATAAAGCAGGCACCCACCCATGTAGCTCTCCACCCACTTTGGGTGATCGGGAGTGAGTAAGACAATCGATGGGGCAGGCCTTGGGCCTACCGAAAATCCTTGGTCTGAGCCCCAGACTTTGGTTGCTCGGGCAGCATACCTCTCAACCTTTACCAAAATGTGAGACACCATGTGTGAAATGAGCAAAATGGGACATATTGTCCAACATGGCACTGGAAGCTCAGAACACTGTAGCTATCAGTGCACCAATGTTCATAATGTTTTTGTATAACTGAGCATAATGGATTATGAATTTCTGCTTTAAAGTCTCAGTGGGGAATGTGGAATATCACCTTCCCCATGAAGGACAAAGGGTTTCTGAGAGGTAAAATGAGTGACGTACCTCATAATGTGTGAACTGAGAGGTATGTCGGGCGGTGGCTCCACCCAGATCGGTGGAGTAGCCGGCTTTGGCTGAGCCTGTGGGGCCTTAACCAGCACCTCTGACAGTGGCCGTGGCAGACGTTTGTCGCTCAAGCGAAAGCCACTTAATGGCCGGGGTGGGAACTGGAATCTGCTTTGACCCGGACAGGATCAACTGCTGCCACATGATGTCTTCATAGTGCCGACGCAACTTGCGCCGGAGCCTCTCCTCACCCGAGGAGGAGGATGAAGATGAAGAGCAGCACCACCACCGCTTCCCATGGCGTCAGAAATGGGCTTGCTGGTGACGGCGAGTCCTGTCAGACGCCAAAGTCAAGGAACAAAACCTCTACCATCGGCGGGGCTGACTGAGGACCTCAGAAGGAACTCTGGAAACCAGTAGCTCCTCCTGGTCAGGAGCTTGGTGGGCGGGTCCTGCCCAGTGGGCTGAGCCGACCCATCCAAGGACACCAGGAGCGCCGGCATCCAAAATAAAGTGTTGGCCAGATACGGCGACAACCCACCAATTGGCTCGAGAAAAATCTTGGCTGCATCGACGGGCGTCTCAGCAGACTGGTCTGACGGGGTTACCGTGAAACCAGCGGCCTTGGCTTCAAACAACGTCAAAGCAGGGGTTTACTATAAGCAGGACTGCTCCCGGTCCCCAAACGTCTATGTGTTGACTTTTTCCTTAGACTCCTTCCTGGAGCATGAAACGTGACCCTGAAGGGCCCTCTCCCTTAGTAGAAAGTGACTGGCACAACTCTTTGAAGGAAGCCGAATAGGAGGATCCCAGTTGAAGCAGAATGAAGGCTTAAGCTGAAGAGCCCACCGCGGCCCGAGCCTCCTCCTCCTCGAGGCCTTAAGCTGTTCCAGCTGCTTGATGGACCCCGCAGCCTCAGAGACCGCCCAATGGGCATCCTTCGATTTGACTGGCGGGTAACACTTCTCCAGTCACCCCAGCTGGAGTCTGGCAGCGTGATCTTAGAACACATTCGGGGAAAATGACAGAGTGATCGCAGGCCTGTGGACTGATCCGGTCCCAGGCAATACACGCAGATGGCATGAGGATCCGAGAGAGACATTTTCTGCCCACAGGGGCACCAGCGAAACCTGGGGGCCGATTTATCTTCTATCGCAGGAGCGAAAGAAGAATTAACTCAAGAGTTTAAGAATTAGTTTTGGAAGCAAATCCAAAGACTCAGAATCCAGGGCCTACTGCACGCGGGAGCGTTAAGGAGGGAACCCGAACCTTCCAGCGGAAAGGAAGGTCTGGTGTCATGGGGCGGAGCCAAGAGTTATACCACCTGGTGGGTGGGAGGAGCCAGCTTGAAGACCGTCACATCTTAAAGTGACAAGGTACCGGCCAACAAGTGTGGCTAGAACATATCCACGATCTTAGAAAGCTGCGTTCACTGAGGAGCCTACTTCCAATTTTCCGACTCAGTGAACAGTCTCTCAAAGCATCAAAAAGGAAAAAATCAAATGCACAATAGTACCCACAACAGCAAATATAAATTACCTGTGCTCAGATGACTATCCGGGGGCAATATGGGGCGGATCAGAAAGTCTGGCTAAACGCAATCAGATGTCAATAGCAGCTCCACCACTATTCTCCATGCATGCTGCAGCAAAGTGAAGATGCAGACACTAAAACGGGGTTTACTAATGTTTTCTGAATGGGACCCCTACACTTGCCAATCACAAGTGGCTTACAATGTGGGCCATCATCCAGAGACGATTAAGCCCTATCTTGATCGGCTGGCAAGTAATATGCAAACTTATGAGTGCAGACTACAAATGTCGCCAGGGCACACAGGGACTCTGCAGCAGACGTCTGTATTCGTTCTCGGACACAGTACTGCTGCCTGCCGCTTACAGACATGCTCTGAGACAATGAGTTAAGTAACATTTTCTTTTGTTAGACAGTTTCCAATGCCTGCTCTGAGTTGCCATCACTGGATTCAGGGTTCCCCTTTCAGATACCCTGATATCAGAATCATCTTTTCCAAGCCTTACCGATAGTTGTGCAGCTTCATCTTTTTCTTGCCACCTTTCACATTTGCTGCTGTACATGATCCGTGCTTTCCACCATAGTCGGCAACACCTCAGAGCCTTTTTCTGGTGACAGAAGCAGACTGAGACGGCATGCTTTTTAAATGTTACCCTTTTTAAAGGAGGTGGACTTTGAGGGAGGAATACTGGAGACCAGAGTCTGAAAGAATTCAGATAATCCAGGACGTGTTTCATGTGACAGGTGAAAGGGTCAAGGGAATGCTGGGCAGCCTGGATAGCAAACAGCTTCCACTTCATGGCATAAGCAGTACGGGTGGAAGGCTTGCAGGCAGCCACTAGAACACCCATTACCCTATTAGAGACTCCGAACTTGGCAATGGCTACGTCTTCAGGAGCCACACATGCAGATGGAGAGACCAGGGTCCCCTGATCCTGGGTATGCAGGAAGGCAGGGGAACACTGGCTTCTCTGCCAGCTGTTGAAACAGAGGGAACCATATCTGGTGGTGCCAGAATGGCGCTGCAAGGATCATGCTGGCACACTCCATTTGTAGCTTGAGCAGCACCCTCTGTATTGGTGGGAACGGAGGGACTGTGTACAGAAACCTCCTGCACCAAGAGAAGGACAACGCATCTCACCAGAAAATTCCAGACCCTGGTTCTAGTGAGCAAAAGTTGGGCAGTTTTGTGTTGCGTGGGGACGCAAAAAGGTCCAACTATTGGATGACCCCCCCCCCCCCATCTGTCGAACAGATCTTCTGCTACGGATGAGAGACACTCCCATTCATGCATGCTGGACCAAGTCATGCTGAGACTGTCCACGAGGGTGTTTAGGATGCCTGGCCTCCCTGTAAAGGGGCTACGATCGAGTCCCGTCCTGCTTGATATAGTAGAAGACACTCAGATTGACTGCACCAGCAGTTGGCCTGGGGCAAGATATTCCTGGAAAGCCTGCATATCATCTCCAGAACACAGATAGGCAGGGTGTAACCCCACTAGGACCAGGGCCTTAGATTTGAAAGGACCAGGCGTGCCCCCCACCCTGACCCAAAGCATCTGTGGTCAGGATCTGATGCAGGGAGGAAAATTGGAAGGGAACCCCTTGGAGGGCTGAAGGATCCATCCGCCACTGTAATGCTTTGTGTACTGGGGAGGAGACCAGGACTAAAGTGGGAAAGTGTGTCACACCACTGGTCCCACTGCACCCCGAGGGCCCACTGAAGGGTACGCATGTGGAGCCTGGCTGGCGGAACAGTGAGAATGGCTGTGGTCATTAGGCCCAAGAGTCTGAGGTATAGTCTGGCATAAATGTACAGACTGAGCGACGGGAGCTTGAGCAATGAGGCATTCTGCCCCGTTTCAAGGTAAGAAGGCCTTCCCCTGCTCTGAATCCAGGACTGCCCCAATGTATTGCAGTCTTTGGGATTGCACTAGAAAAAAAAACTTGGGCAGGTTGACCATGATGCCCAGAAACAAAGCTGGAGGGTATGCTCCAGAGTAAGCAACAGCTGTTCCCTGGACGGGGCCTCGAGAAGCTAGTCGTCCAGTTATGGAAAGACAGACGGACCCTCCCTTCCGAGGGTTGCTGCAACCGCTGCCAAGCACTTAGTAAAGACACACGGCACAGAAGATAAGCCAAATGGCAACAATTTATATTGGTAATGTTCTCCCTGAAAGGCAAAGTGGAGAAACCTCCTGTGGGAAGGAAACACTGCAATGTGCAGGTAGGCATCCTGCATATCCAGGGAGCATAGCCAGTCTCTGGTTTTGATGAGGAGCAGAAGGCCCGGGCAAAGTTATCATCCAAAAACTTTCTACTGGACAAAGAGAGTGAGGTGCTTTAGATCTAAAATAGGCCTTAGATCTCCCATCTTCTTGGGAACCAGGAAGAATCTGGAATAGAACCCCTGGTTTCTCATTTTGGCACCAATTCTGTTGCCTGCTTGTGCAGAAGAGTCTGTACCTCCTCCCAGAGAACAGGCAGATGAGCCGGGGGGGGGGGGTTAATTTTCAGGTGGTGGAGGGGTGTCGAAGTTGCTGAATGAGCTCCAGTGTATGACTGCTCTCTGATCTGGAGAATCCAAGCATCTGATGTTATGGTTCTCCATTAATTCATGGAAGGAGAACCGACCTCTGACCACTACCTCCTGGATCAGAGGAGGGAGGTCTGGCAAGGAGTCAAGCTGAGGCAGGTCCAGCCATTGAAGTGGTACCCCCAGTTCTGGAATGCTTGGCTGCAGCTCCAGCCAGAGACTGGGCAGGGAGGGAAGGAGGACTGGGCTCTGCGCTCTCTCTGGGGGTGAGAGCTCGAGCCCCGACTGTGGTTCTGCCTACAAAAAAATTGAACGCCCCCTACCATGCTGCTGAGCGTGGTAGAGGATGAACCGACCGGAGAGTCATGCCCGAAGCCTGCAGGTCATAAACAAGATCCTGGACATCTGAACTGAAAAGCTTGGTGCCATTAAAAAGGAGCATTAAAAGCACCTGGTTTTGTACGTCAGCTGCAAAACCCAGATACCCTGAGCCAAGAGTGCCTACAGAGGCATATGCCAGTGGCGGCTACTCTGGCATCTGACAAATTGTAGAATGGCTGAGGAGATGCTTACCAACATCCGCAGCCATTTGAAAGCATTGGAGCAGCTCCTGCTTCTGGGCACCATCAAGAAGGGCTTGGACAGCACTCTTGCTCTTCCTCGAGTTGGTGTTCTGGAATTTCACCATGCGAAACAAGTAGTTGGCAATCCCCAGACCTAGGGTGGAGTAAGCATACGCCCTTTTGCCCCCAAAGATCAATTTTACAAGACTGAGCAGGAAACCAAGGTGCTTGGGTGCCTTAGACCAGTCATGTGCTGCTTTAATGAGTCAGTTTTAGCCCAAGCAGCTAAAGTAAGAAGGCTCCCAAGGGGCATTTTAAAGTCTGTCAGCTCTTTGGGGCATAGCTGGAACCATGTCAGGCCTGTGCTGGTCAGCTGTGGCAGCATTCTTGAGAGCTGGAAGCATGGGAGAAATAATTTTAGGTGGAGATTCTGAAATCAAGATAGTCCGCCAGATCCCTTCTGGTGGCATCCTCCTCTGAAACCCCATGGTGGAAGACATTTGCTTCATAATGCTGAAGGAAACCTCCTCAGGTGGAGACCTGGGGGTGTGCTTGACAGATTCTTCACTGACTAAAGAGGCAGTAGACTCATCTGAAGTATAGTACTGGTCCTCGTCCTCAAACTCTTCTGGGGTATGAGGCCAGGATGGTACTCCTTGACGTCTACCTCTTCTGGGTCTGGCATCTGCTGTGCCAGACGACCCGCCAGCAGGCTCCTGGGTCAGACAGATCGGGGACCAAGGCACTGGCAACAAAGGCCTGGTAAAGGCAGCAAACTGCTGCATTATCACATTGTTAGAAACAGAGAACCCCGGTCAGGTCTATTGTCGCAGGAGAAGTAGACAGCACCGAGGCAGACTAACCAGTCTGCATGCCCGATCCTGCATCCTTCGGTTGGGAAGAGGAGAGAAGCAGGCTCCAAAGTGGTAGTTGTCAATGATGAGCCCGGAGGGGCCTATGACCCAGAGGTAGGCTGACAAACACCCCGCAGCTGTCTGTATGGGTCTGCAGTGAACTAGGACCTGGACAGCAGGTCTCTTAGTTGTGGCCACAACAGACGAGGAGCCTTCCCTGCCCCCCAGGAAGCAGACGGGGAAGGGGATGGGTGCTGGGGGAGCAATCAATCCCAGTCCTCTCTACTACTTCTCCCCCCCTCAACTTGTCAGACTTGAGGTCTAGGAGTTCTTGTACCTGGAGGGTGACTGGGTGGCCCAGTGCCCCAGAAGACCCCAGTTGGGAGCTGGCTACCTGTTCTATGGTTTTTAGAGCCTTTCTTCACCACCTGAGGGTGGTTTGGTTGAATTGATAGAGCTCACACTGATTTGTCGTGGTCAGGCCCAAGACAGCAGGTACACCGAGTGTTCATTGTTGGAGACAATCTTCTTTCTGCAGCAGCAGCAGCAATGGAAGAGATGCAGACTGTTTAGACAGAAACAAAAGAAAGAAAATAAATCTCTGAAAGATTTGTGCAGACTGGAAAGGAAAAAAAAAAACAGATCAAAAAAGGCACAAACACTGCGATGGCTTTAAAAAACAGAATAGGGATCTGGGCCACCTATGCCTATATAGGCTTTTGACATTGGCTGACAGACTGTGTGGGCGGCCCCAGATGTACTACTGAAAATTTTTCAGTGTGGATTCCTATTCACAGACGGTGACGTTCCTACGGTGGTGCCCAATGACTGAGATGTCCCCGAAGATGTCATTTTTTTTGGGGTGGGGGGGGGATGAAGCTTAGGCACTGAAGCATTAGGCCTGAAGAACTTCCCCCTTTCCTCTGTCACCAAATAATTCATCTATCTTAAAGGAAAATCCATGGCCTTGTTTAGAGTATCCTGGAAAAGGATGGTAGTCCTTAGCCAGGACAACCTTCTTAAGGAGAGTGCATGAGCCAAACTCTGGCAATGGTATCATTAGTGTCCACCAGGGTGGAAATTATTTTGGCATCCAGGGCTGATCTTGCTGTAGCAATCAGGTCTTGTGCCAATCCATCCTCAGCTCTTTCTGCCAGTGCCAGAATTGCATTCCAACATGCTTTCTGGTACTATACGATATGTGCTGAATAAGCTGCCTGCCTGAAAAGGGACACTGTTGTAAACACCTTTGCCACGGTATCTAGAGTCTTCAGTGGGCTGCACAGATGGTGCAATTTCTGCGCTCAAGCAGCAGCCTGGACTACCCAGTGATTATCAGGATGGGCATGCAGATATTCCACTCTTCCCTCCTGTGTGGATGGCTGTAGCTCAAGTAGGTGAAGTCATGAGTTTTGCTATGGCCAAATGCATGGGAAGTAACATCCTTCTTGGTGGAGTTACTCCCAGCATGTTCAATAAAGTCAGCATACTCTTCATCCTCTTGTGGGGGACGTTGAGGGTATTAATCATTGGTCTGAAATTAGGAAAATTATGAGTAATCCTCCATTTGCCTCTTGCTCAGGTGTGCCCTCTACCTTCATGGGGTCACCTTCCTCCATATGCATATAAATTTTCTTCCTCCTCCTCCTCCTCCGCAGGCAGATAGGTTGGAGCCAGAGTCTGGGGCGGAGAGATGGCAGGCATCTTTCTGAAATTTCCCATGGCTTGGACTGCCTGGAAAAATTGCCATAGTTTGATGCTGTGTGTCCTCTGAAGAGGGCATTTTTTCTGTGCCATCTGCCTGCTCTTCTCTATGCAGGAGTGGCAGACATTCTTTCAATTTCTTTTTGGTAGACTGTTTCCAGTGTCTGCTCTGAGGCCCTTATTTTTTGCCATCACTGGACTTAGACACCCAGATAACTGGAACCATCTTTCAAAAGCCTTTCCGATGGCTGTGCAGCTTTATTTTGTTCTTTTCTCTTGTCACCTTCTGTATTTGCTGCTGTACGTGACAATATGGGCTCCTCATCTCAGTTGCATGCTTTCCAACATTACTGGAACCAGCCTCAAAGCCTTTCATTTTTTAAGGTGAAAGAGGCAGACTGACAAGGCATGCTTTTTAAATTTGCCCTTTTAAATTAGGCTTTTGGGAAAACAATGACAGGACTTACAATTGATTAGTTGTGTTTAGGTGCACAACACGACAAAGCTCATGATTTTCTGTCCTTGTCAGAAGCTGAAAAGAAAACAAATTTGTACATTTTTGTGATGCTCTACAAGCTCTGACACGCCAGTTAGACAACCTTGAAATCAAAGTGATTCCCCAAAAAATGATGCAGTACAAGGGCTGAATAGCAAAAAAATGAAATTGCATACCTACCATAATTCTTGATCTTTGACAAGTCTTCACCATTCATTCATACTACTGGGTACTACACCGAATGTGCTAGGACCCAGCAGGAGCCAAAAATCTTCAGGAGGGGCAGCACAGCGGTAGGACTACACATGCGCAGTACTGCGAGACTGGCTCACACCTGTATAGGCAATCCCAGCATCAACCCTCCAACTGTCAGTACCCATTTGACAAGAGGTGCAGCATAAACTAACCTAGGAAACACCCAACACCTAACCTAATCTGGACATAAAAGAGCCCAGTTGACCCATATAAGAAGGGTCCAGAAACAGTCTTCACAGCCCAATACATGGAGTGAAAACCAGAAACGGGATGAATGAGCATATGAATGGTGAAGACTTATCCAAGAAGATCAAGAATTAGTAGGTACGCAATTTCCATATCTTCCTGCACTTTGTTTTCACCATTCATTCATACTGTTGGGCAAGTACCAAGCTAAAAACCAATCCCCCAAGCAGGGCGGCAGGAGACTGAGCTCACTCAGGACAAAATCCATTAAGGATAGTCATGCCAAAAGTGTACTGTCTGGCATGGATATCTAGAGCGTAGTGCTTCACAGAGGTACATACCTAGCTCCATGTAGCCACTTTGCAAATTTCCACAATAGGTACAGAACAGATCTCCACCAGGGACGCCGCTACTGCTCTTGTAGAGGACATATATCCGGCCTTCCAAATTGACCTGTGCCACTGAATAGCAATGGCGAAGGCATGCCACTATCCAAGCAGAAATGCATCTAATGGCCACTGGCTGGCTCAGCTGGGCCATGCTGAACGATACAAAGAGTTGCTTAGTTTTACGGATCTCTCCTGTTCCATCAATGTAGAATCAAGAAGCCCTCTTGATATCCAGAGTGAAGGGTGCATTCCTCTTCATCCTGGAATGTTAGCAAAATAAGTCGGGAGAACAAAGGGCTGATTGAGGTGAAAGTCCGAAACCACTTTGGGCAGGAACTGAAGTACCACCTTATCCTTGTGAAAGATGGTCTACGGAGGGTTTTGATCAAGGCATGTATTTCAGAGACCCTGCAAGCGGAAGTGATGATCACTAGGAAGGCAGTCTTCCAGGTCAGAAACTTCAAGTCACAGGCACCTAGAGGCTCAAAAGGTCTACGAATGAGAGCATGTCTAGCACAAAGTTAATATCCCATGCAGCCACCGGTTTCCTGACCAGGGGTGTAGTGTGCAGGATGCCCTTGAGGGACCGCTCGACTAGCAACAACTGAGCCAGTGTCATGTTCTGCACTGGCTCACGATGGGCAGAAATTGTGCAGAGGTGTACCTTTACTGTCGAGTATTGCAGTCCTGATTTTGACAGGTCCAAGAGGTACTCCAACACTATTTGGTAGACAATGGAAAGGGTCCAGATGGGACTTTGCACACCAAATCAAGAAACACTTCCATTTAGCTGTGCAAGTTTTCCTAGTGGAGGGCTTATGCACTGCCAAGAGGATCTCAGATTCTCTGAGAAACTTTGAACCTACTCACCTCTATCTCCTCAGGAGCCAGGTATGAGATGAAGGGAGTGCAGGTTGAGATGACCAGGTGTCTGTGTCAGGTCTGTTCACAGAGGAGGTCTCCGAGGGACTTCAGACAACCTGTTGATCAACAGAAATCATCTGTCAAGGCCTATATGGGGCAATTAGAATCATCCTGCCCCCTTGTGCCTCCAATCTGAGCAGCACCCTCTGAACTAACAGAAGAGGAGAAAATGCATACAAGAGTTTTGTCCATCGCAGTCTGAATGCATCCCAACAGAAAACACCAGCTTCTGGATTTCTGGAGCAGAACATAGGCAGTTTTGCATTGAGTGGGGATGTAAAAAGGTTCAGGTCTGGAGTGCCCCACTCGTCAAATAGCGATTGCATGATGTCTGGTGCAAGTGACCATTTGTGTGGCTCTGCCTCTGTCCTGCTGAGGCAATCTGCTAGGTCATTTTGAGTTCCTGGCAGGTAGACTGCCTGAATCAGAGCATCGTGGTTGAGGCACCCCTCCCACACCCTCAGCCTCCCTGCAGAGGGAGGAGGTGCACTCTACCTTGTTTGTTGATGTAGTACATCGCCTTGTTGTCTGTCTGAAGGATTACTTTGTGACAAAGGACACTTTCAGGGCATGAACAGCGTACAGGACAGCTCAATTCTCTAGAACGTTTATGTGTAGATGACTCCTCCCGACTCCACACCTCTTGAGTGTGGAGATCTTGGCAGTGAGCTCCCCAACCTATTAGATGCATCCCTGGTGATGGTGATCTGAGATTTGGGTGGGGCAAAGGGTAGACCCTGAAGAAGCTGGTCTTCCTGAATCCACCATGCAAGTGATCACGTCAGAGGTTCTGTCACTTTTATATGTTAAGGCTGCGGATGTGTGGTCTGTGACCACTGTGTGCCGAGCATCCACCAGGTGGTTCTCATGTGCAGACAGGCTAGAGGTACTGTGAACACAGACGAGACCATGAGGCCCAACGTCCACTGCATGGAGAGGGCCTGTACAGAGGTGTTCTCTTATGTAGTGAGCCATCTGGGAAGGTCTTTCCTCTGGGGGGGCGCCCTTGCCCAGGAAGTATCCAGGAGGGCTCCTATGAAGAGGAGCTGTTGAGAGGATTGAAGCTGGGATTTTCTCAGATTCAGCAGAACTCCCATGGAGGTAAGAAACTGAGAAGCCATGGAGACCGCTTCCTGTGTCTCCTGACCAGACTGACAAGTAGCCAATCATCCAGGTAGGGAAAGTCTGATGCCGAGCTGTCAGATATGTGCAGTGAGAACTGCAAAACACTTTGTAAAGACTCGAGGCAAGACAAGAGCCAAAACGGCAAGACTCAACTGGTAGTGTTGACCCAAGGCCACAAAGCGGAGATATCTGTGGTGACTTGTTTGTACTGGGACATGTTGATGGCATCCTGTATATCCAGGGATGCCAGCCAGTCTTACTGATTGCGTGGAAGCAAGGTTCCCAGGTAGATCTTAAACTTCTCCCAGAACAGATACTTATTTAACTGAGGTCAAGAACTGGGCGCATGCCACCAGACTTCTTTGGGACTAGAAAGTAATGGAAGTAGAAATCCTTGTTCCTTTCTGCCTTGGGAAGAACGTCTATGTCCCTGTTTTTGAGAAGGTCCTGTATCTCGGCAAAACTGTAAGAGTAACCCTTCTCTGTTGCAGCTGAGGAGTCTGGTTTCTGTTGAAGGCTCCTCAGCCTTTACCTTGAAAGGACTGCCCATTACGAAACTGTCAATGGTTCCTGCCCCTTTGAGGGGGCAGAAGGAGCTGGCCTGGCTGTTTTAATGGTAGTCCTGGTTTTCTGGGCGACCTCTAGTGTTTGCTCAACTTGAGGGCCAAACAGACAAGCACCATCAAAAGGGACATTCATGACCTGCTGTTAAGCATTGGGTGAAAAACTGGATTTTCTGAGCCAGGAGTGCCGCCTTAGCTGCAGTGTCATAGGCGTCCATAGAAGCTTTAAGCTGATGACTGTTGGACTATGCCCCCTGGTGAGTCTGGTGAAGCTCCATGTTCATGTCAGATTCTAGGAGGTTCTCTACTATTAAATGGAATTCCAAAGGGTGTAATTGTACTGAAAGATGGCCCTGGTAACTGGCAACATGGCAGTATGCATGCCCAAGGTTGCAGCTGCGACAGCCTGTTTCCCCAAAGTGTCAGTCTTGCAAGATTCCTTATTGATGGGAGGACAGCCTTGTTCTCCACAAGTACCAACACCACATCTGCAACAGGTTGTGATGCTAGGAAGGGTCTTTCCTTGGGAGGGCCATTTATCCCATCTATTGCCTTTGCCACAAAAGGGATTAGCACCGAACTGTCCCACACTGCTTGTGACGGTCTCAAAAGAGGGGGCACAGGGGGTGTAAGGTTCATAGGAATGTTGGGAACATGGAGGAACTCTAGGTTTAAAAGCATACCTGGGTCCACTAAGGAGCCCTGTAGGGCCAGGGTTGATCCTATGTTCTTGAAGATGGACTGGAAGGAAGGGTCCTTGACCAATGATCACGTTATCTTGGACGTAGTGAAACAAAAATCAGGTCAGGATCAGACTCATGTTCTAATGGTACCCTTATGTTGTCCCGTGGCTCACTAACCCAACATGTACCCGCCCAGGCACTACTGCATGACAGGTGCACTGTCCCTATAACGATTGTGCAGACACACCCTGTGTTACGGGATGGGGTAAGGTAGAAGATGTGACTGCTTGCTACCTTACCCCTGAAAACACCATCTGATCCGAAAGCTGGATGAGCTGCCCCCATGGTATGGAGGGCTGCAGCACAGGTAGTTTGGCCAGCATGCACTGTAGTACCTGGGTTCTGGTCTGGCCACATACTTTGCCCCCATCTCTCCCCGTAACCATTAGTTTTTAACTCTGGGGGAGCCTCTAGTCCTACCTCTGTACCGAGCCTCAAAGATTTTTGGCTCCCACTTGGTCCTAGCACTTCCAGCGAAATACCCAGCAGTATGAATGAATGACTGGTCAAGACTAAGTCCAGGAAAATCAGCTTGTGCTGAAGGTCAAATCAGCTAATACAGGAACCAATTAAGGCGAAGGGCGACTTCTGGTGAAGTCACCGCCTGGGATACAAGGGTGAAAATCAGCTCCATAGATCCTGGGCCATAAACAGACTCCCAAAGCTACTAAAACAAAAACAAACCAAGGAACTAACCAGGGAGAATCCCAGCAGTGAATGGAAGGCAAAAGATTAAGCATCCGCACCCCCCAGAGCCAAGGATTCAACTGGCAAGCCCTGCAGAGAGCCAAACAGACATGGCGGCTTCAAATGGGGCCTTGGTACTACAACCCAGCAATGTTAGAATTCTAACGGAGCTACAGGATTTTAGAACGGAAGTTCATACTTTCCAATCTGAACATCACAAATGAGTAAAGCTACACTAACAAAGAGGCAGAACGCCGAACTGATACTGAAACGCATGGCAGTACATCTTTTGGATGAGCAGCACACCCTAAGATAGAAATGTGAGGATCTCGAAAATAGATTGCGCCAGAATAATCTGAGGATACATGGGGTCCCTGAGGATGAGGAGGGGTGAGAGCTTTTCAAATTTGTAGAAGAGTTGCTCAGAGACTCGCTCCAACGGGATCCAGCTTTCAAATTTGATATTGAGCGAGTGCATAGGGCCCTCTCACTGAAACCAGCTCAGACAGACAGACGGACCCACTCCATCATAATGAAATTTGTAAATTTTGCTACAAAGCAAACAATCCTTACCAGAGCCTGGAGAATGCAGGACACTAAATACAAAGAAACACATTTTGATAATGACTATTCTCTGATCGTTTCTGCTGAACAGGGGGCCTATGCTCCAATACGATCTCTTAAAGCAACAACTCTGATTCACCAATCCATACCCAGCTCGATTAAGTCATGTTTCCGGACGGCCCACAAACTTTCAAGACCCCAGAAGACGACACAAAAGCACTTCAAGTGAAGGGACTTGTTCAAGCCGTCTTGGAAGACTCCTCAACCAGAACACACACAGCAAAGCCTACGCAATGCTACTTGGGGCACTGCTCGAGACTAACTTGAGAAGGAGACAGAGCCAGGCAGCCATAGAGGATGTAGAAAAACTCTTACAAAGGTTTCAAAGACCAGCACCGGCGTGATCGGTGAGAGGAATCCAGGAGAGACTTTAAATATTCTTACTTGCTGTAGATGTTACCCTGCTTACTTGGGGTACACAATACTACTCTGGGGAAACTTGTTTATGGTGGGGCAATGGGGAAATAGAGGCTCTATTATTCCCAGGTTAAACGTGGGAAGAGAGTCTGAGAACTGGAGAGATCGCTAAAGCTCCCCAATCACCACCTACCCACTCCCAAACTGTAGATGCCCCTCTAACTGATTCAATAAAATATGGCCCAGGAAAGGAGGCATGAATTAATGCAATCTTTACAGTGCTACATGCCCACTTGACCATTTGTAGGTTGGAGCACAATCTTTGTGCGGTTGACGTATTTACATAACCCTACTGGAGAGGAGGTATGCAAGACCATTTCCTGGGGGTCTCTGCTCCTCATTTATTTCCAGTGTGGCCTACTGTGCCACTAGTACCAGGGAAACAGTGGTGCTGGGGGCCCTTGGCACGGCTTTGAAACTCCTCCACAGGGTGACTTCCCCCCCCCATAGGAGATTTACATTTCCTTTCCCTACCTTGGGAGCGGTTTAAAAGTTGAGATGTTTAGAGAAACAGACAAGCTGTTTTTGTTCAGTTAATGCCCTGTTGGCACTTTGTTACTTTGGTAGGCCTCAAGGTATTACGTGAGACCAGTAGAACCAAGCTTTACAAATGGTTGACTTTTTTGTTTAGTGATGAGATCTCCAGACACTCCTGTAGTTACAGGCATTTGTACTGGCTTATGGCTTTCATTTAGCAAAACAGGCAGCCAATATAAAATTATTTAAGTTAGTGAAAATATACATGGCACTTAAGTATACAGATGCATCGATGGCAGAAATGGCATGGCATGGGAGTGGTGGGGATGGGAAGAATTCTCATTTATGAACAGGAAATTTTGATTCAGTGTTTGACCAGAGGTAAAAATGGATAAGTCATCTTTGATTTTATCCCTTAATGTAAATGGGATTGGAAATCAGATTAAACGCTCCCGCCTATTCCAATTTTTCAAAAAAGAAAGGCCGGAGATCTTTTTACTTCAGGAAACACATATGTCCTCTGACAAACATAAAAAATTCCAGTGCTGTGGGTACATTGTGGAGCTGATTCAGCCTACAAGGGTGGGAAAAGGAGAGGGGTGATAATGCTGTCCCAGGGAGTGCATTTTGAAAAACGAGCTGAGATTATTGATCTGGAGGGCTGCTATGCCATCGTGACAGGCACGCTGTACTCAAGACCAGTTACCCTGGCATCAGTATATTTCCCTTCCAGGTCAAGAAAACCACTTGCAGCAAAATCTTTTGCCAATTTATTGTCAGTAATGGAGGGACAATGGTTAATTGGGGGGAGGGGGGGGGGATTTGAACATTACCCTAAACCCTTCTTTGGATGCAGCCACTCCACTAGCCCACAGAACGAATGCACTACTAAAAACATGCCAAACAAACCATTTCTTCTCTGGGTTTGGTGGACGCTTGGGAGACGCTTCTTTCCTAAATCACAGGAATATACCCACCAGCCCCTACACTCTGGGAGGGGCCAGACTAGACTACTTTATCACAATGGTAGAACATTTAGACTCCATATGTGATGTGTGGCACAGGGCCACCTTCCTCAGACCACGCTCCCCTATACTTTAAAATGGAGTTGGGGGCACAACATAAGAAAACTGGTGCCTAAACCTTGCACACCTTAGAGATCCAGAATTCCTAAAATTGATTCAGGAGGCCATACCCAGATTTAAACATCACACACACACACACACACACACACACACACACACACACACACACACACACACACACACAAGGATGCTGCCCCCACAATCCTCTGATACTTTAAAGTAGTCCTAAGGGGAGAGATTATAAGTTTCTCAGCTAGGATAAAAGACAAAGGGGAAATAAAAGCATTTAAGGACTTACAGGAGGAGTTAACACACTTGCAGCACTGGCCAGACCAGAATGACCCCCTAATACGACAAAGCCCAAGAATTACAAAACAAAAGCTGCAAAAAATGGATCAGTTCACAGAACAAAAATTGTTTTACCTAAAGCTAAGATACCATGAAGGGGGACCCAAAGCTTCGAAAAATTTAGCATGAAAGCTGAGGGAACAAAGATCTAGAACGAGCATAACTAGCATGATTGACCCTAAAACAGGGAGACTAGCAAAGAGACCTCAGGAAATTAGATTCATTTTAAAGCAGTTCTATCAAGATCTATACACCAAAGAACAGGAAACTCCCTTAGATAAGATTAAGTCCTATCTAGATAATCTACCTATAACCATATATTAGTCCACAACAGGCAGAGGCCTTACTGGCACAGATTGGAGAGGGAGAACTACTCCAAGTACTCAAAAGGGCCCAGAATCTCAAGGCCCCAGGCCCTGATGGGTACCCCTCAGAATTTTACCCTGGGCCTACATGCAGTCCAAGAAGGTGACCCCACCCCCCCACATGGCAATATGCAACTATAACAGCCATCCCCAAACCCCAGAAGGATCTTAAATACCCCCTCCTCATACCATCCTCTCTCTATGCTAAACTAGGACTACAAGCTGTTTATGTCAGCTATGGTCTCCAGACTAGACCACCTACTCCCAGCCATTACAGACCCAGATCAGGTGGGCTTCATTAAGGGCAGACAGGCCCACGATGCTATACGGCATACCCACTTGATTGTAGATTATGCCACAGAAAGAAAAATCCCATTAGTGTTATTGGGGCTAGACGCTGAGAAGGCGTTTGACCGGGTCAGCTGGCCATTTCTATGGCAGACACTTTGGCACTTTAGATTCCTGAACAATTTATAAAACATTTACAAAATATCTATGCATCCCCCAAAGCAAATGTTAAGGTAGATGGGGCCCTCAGACATGTTCCAACTCTCCCAGGGAACAAGACAGGGTTGTCCCATGCCCCCAATATTTGCTTTGTATCTTGAACCCATGGCCATAGCCATCAGATCCTCGCAGGGGATAGAGGGCATCCCTTGGGGGGGGGGGGCCCAGATGATTTCACTCTTTGCGGATGACATCCTATTAGCAATCATAAAACCAGAACTATCAATCCTGGAGATTTGGGAGCAATTACAAAAATCTGGTACTATAGCTGGGTATAAAACAAAGCAGAAACTGAGATATTGTCTTATTACTTCCCATCCATCTTATAAAAAAAAAAAAACTTTCCCTTTAAGTGGCATAGACAAGAGAGGATACACCTGGGAATAAAGCTTACAAGAAACCCCATTCATGCAGAATTACTATATTTAGAACCCCGACCCTAAAATTAGCAGAAGACTTGTCCCAAAGGAACGCCTTCCTTTGAGGAAAATAGACAAGCAGAATGTGTTCCCCCACATAATGTTTTTTTTCTCCAGACACTACCATTTACCCCAGCTAGAACATATTTCCAGGCGTGGGACAGAATGATTTCTCGCTTTATTTGGAGTGAAAGTCCCCTAGAATTAGCTACTCCGTTCTGCAGCTGATGAAAGAGGTGGGTTTAACATCCCATACATCAGAAAATATTTGATAGCGACAATTAAAGGTGGTCTTAAATTGGATAAACATACAATACAATGCCCACTGGAAAAAAAACTAGAATTAACATAAGACCCATTTAACACACACAGGAGCTCCTCTTCGGGACGCCTCCCAAGTGTCGAGTAGTAGTAGTAGTAATAAGCTACCCCAAATTCACCAAGGAACCCCTAAAAGGTTGGCTTAAAATCAGCAACGATTTTCTAATATTCCCAGAAAGAATGCTCCTGGGAACATTAAATCATAATGCTGACCTCAAGGCACGTCCCTTGGACCCATATTTGGCACAATGGTATGGGATAACCTACATCTTCCAGCTAGTGGGAAGGACCGGACTGCTTCCTTTTGTTTCCCTGCAAAGGGAATACCACTTGCCCAACAAGTATTTTATTTCTTACTTACACCTTAAGTCCCACCTTCTACCATTTAAGGAGACACTTGAGGCATTGACCGAGAGTCTCTACTACAAGCCCACATTAGGGAACTACCTCGAACACTTAATCAGTGAAATACACAAGGCTTTAAGTGAAAGATGGGGAGACTCAACTGATTATCAGGGCCCAGATGGGCAGAGGAATTACAAGTAGTAATAACAGAGTCAGCCTGGAGGCGATTCAGCACTACCAGCCTTTAAAGCCTCCTCCCAATACTGGAGGGAATGCCGTGAAGCTTGGACTCTTTTCAAACCTCTGCCATATTGGCTAGCATGGGAGAACTGGGGGGGGGGGTGTTGGAGGGGTCGGGGGCGACCAAGCAAACCATAGTCTGTTCTCTGGTCTTGCCTAAAGATAGTTACGTTTCGGGCTGAGATCCTAGAGGAGCCGAGGGCAATATATGACATTGCTTACCTAGTCACACCTACCCGTGTCCTGACCGTCATTAAACCTGAAGGACTATGAATGGACAAGAAACTATTAAAACAAATCTCTAAAATTTATAATAGCAGTCCACAAATCACCAGATTTTGGTTCACAAATAAAACACCCACGAAAGAAGCCTAGTTAACTTTGGCCAGGGAGATCTATGCCCTTCAGCGACTCAGTCAATAGCAAAAATGGGTGTCCTACCAATTAGATCACTATGCCGATTGTCCCTTAAGATGTTGATTGTTCTTGACCATTCTCCCCCTATCAGAAATTTATTTTGGGCCCTAACCTACAGAATTACCTAAAATTCAGCATCACTTGAACATCTAGAAGGGGGGCCTCTCCACGCCATGTCATAATTCATTCAAATGCTTGGAGATTGTATCTTAACAGTAATAATTGTATCCTGGAAACTGAAGAAATAAGCGGTTAAATTATCTTCTTCCACCATACTTGCCAATGCCTATATGTGATACATTGTGCTATAATGGACTTTTATTAATTTATGATGTAATGCTGCCTGCAGAGTTTTGAACTCCTACATTAAATAAGATTAAATTAAAAAAAAAACAAGGTGAAGGGCAAAGACAGAAATGGAAAGTGAAAACACTTTCTCTGTAAGTTGGATAGCAAAATAGTACACCATTAAAATTGGGCACACAGGAATGTGGTTTACTAGCAAAACTAGTCCACAGTAGCCAAGCAGGATATTCTCTAGCACCTGGGAATCAAACAGGAATCGGAGAAACTTTAATTTACAGAAAACCCCATCTAAAGAGAGTAACTGAGAAAAGGACTAAAGTATACTTTTTGATGCGATTTCAAAATAAAAACCCAACTGGAGAACCAGCCACTGCTAGAGTTCACTATGGGATGACTGCTGTGTTCAGCCAGAGAAACAAATCTGAGCAATTGGAGTAAAGCAGGGATGCAGAGTTTGAACCTACATTACAAATTCTAAAATTTGTTAGGTTCCATCTCTCCAGGGCGTCGCACTCAGCCGAAATGAGTGCATGAACATCATGGGCAGACTTGATGGACCCATGGTCTCCTGCAGTCACCTTTCTATGTTTCTCTGAGTGATTCCTGGGGAAGGATCGGTGGAGAGAGGAGAAGAGAAAAAAAAAAACCAAGGTGGGTATGGCGAGAGTGAGTAATGTGAGACCGTGCTTTAAGACAGATCCAAATGAATTAAGTGTTCCATCCTTCACTTTCTAGGTTTCTATAGTTTTGATGAATTAGGGTGTCTAACAAGGTAATAGGACTGTCACCTTTTGTATCCTCAGGGTGCTGGAACCAATCTTCAGTTTGTTGTTCTTTTACTTAAACAGCAAGTGAGGGGACTAGCACACCAAGTGATTGAACTGAAAACTGTGGGAGGAAACTTTAGGTGGTGAAACTGTTCCATAGTATGGAGAAAGAGGAACTAATTCCAGAAACCTTCGTTCAGCTTTATAGGAGGTGAAGAACAAGGTTCCTGCGAGTTCTTCCCCCAGTTCAAGACACCCCCCCCCCCCACCATGTGTATACAAATATACTATATAATATAGATCTCAAGGGTCTTGATAATTTCAATCTGTATGCAAGCTCATTCCAACTCCACGACCAACTCTAAAGTTCATTTTTCCAATTGACTTCTCATTGTGTAAAGATCGATAATGTTCTTTCAGAACTCTGTCAATAATTGACCACATTTACAAGCATGGTCAAGGTTTTCCTATATCCTAATAAGATCTGCAGATCTGCACTCTGCTGTAGTTCAGTGTACAGTAAAGTTTGACAATCTGAGCTTGGCTAGTTACATTTTAACCCTTAAAATGTATTCTAAAAAGCAACTAGAAAAAATATCAGTTATAACTCAAAAGTATTCTTGTTCTTTCAGAGGATTACATAGAATCATGCAGTTTCTTTATGTAAAAGAAAATTGCTTAAACTTACCAAGTAGTTCTGCAATCCCCATGTGGATATCAAAGAACTGATTGATTAAAAGGGGCTCTTTTCTCTGTTTGTAGTACCTGGCGAGAATGTCAAACAGCAACCTCTTACATTTGTCCATTTCATCTGGCTGGCTGGGAAAACTCCTGGCCACCTCTACCACCATCTGATCAGGAAGGTACTCTAGGCAATTTACTGCTGCGGAAATCCAGTCATCTGCCCTAAAAACCAACCACACATGCAAAAATATAAAAGCAATATAAGGGCATCACCATGTCTTTAAACCAGCTCCCCAGGATCGATACAGGAGGTCTGTATAAATAAAACATTTAAAGGCTTTAGTTTGCATTCTCAAGAGACCATATATGAGCAGGAATTCTTTATCTATAATACCCACACTAGAACTGCAACATCTTATTTCAGTGGGGTCCTGCTTCTACCATTTTGGCACTTTGGTGGATCAGAGCACCGACATTAGGAGACTCAAGGTTGCAGAGTATTTGAATCTTGGTGATAGTTAAACCTGTAATCTTTTGATTCCCAAGCCTGTGCTCAGATCACTGAAGTATACAGACTCCACTTGCACGTTGAATCTCAAAGACAGTTGGTCCAAAGTTCAGGATTTCTGTTTTCTTTTTTATACTTCGTTCAAGTTTATTCACTTAGGCATTCTTGGTTACAAGGCATATGTAAACCAAGGGCTACTACCCCCACCTGTATCCCTAACAGGTTGAGGGGCCTGGGTTCATAACTACCTAGTATGCAGTGGGGGGGGGATCCCTACCAGTAGTAGTGCTGTAACTATGGTGCCTCCATCCAGAGTAATTACATGGGCAGCTACAGTAGCTACAGCACTCTGAGAAGCCAGTACCACCCACAATACCACCTAGTGACCTTTCACAAAACCCTGAACAATTGCAGTATTCAACAACTGAAATACCATACAGTTTGACCTTTAATATGTGCACAGTGAGCTCCCTTACCAACAGTGTCCGAATCTCTGGCTCATGCTCTGCAACCCCCTGCAAGAGATGGTTTCAACAATGCCAACATGCACTTTCAATATGCTTCGCAGTACATTAAATAATTTTAGACCAGGTAATAGGCTCACCAGCCAAGTTATCAAACAGTAAACCTGGTTTATTAAAGAGGACGTGAACAAGGGAGGGGCTAAAATTTAAGTAAACTATTACTAAATTTACAAACAAACTTACTTTTCATTTACTTCAGTCCCTGAAATCAGTCTAGCAACTACTGGATACCCAGAGTGGAATACAGGCAGGCCTGAAGTGTTGCCTGGGGGTGGCCACTGGCCAGCGTTGCAGCTGATGTCGGGGCCCTTGGTGGAAGAAATGCAGTTAACCATGCAAACAACCCAGTTATTTGTAATCCCAAGCTGGAGGGCTCAGTCCTTTGTAACCCAAAAAAAAGTAACAATTAGATGGTACCACAGATTAAACTACTGTTGCAGGGTGCTACCCCAATAGTACTCACTACCAGGATTTGGCTGCACGTCAGACGAGATGTAGACCTCGTGGTGATGATCGATGGGCAGGGGAAAGCAGGGCCAATACGACGTACCTTTTGATGGTCGCAAGCCGTGTGATGGTTTTGTGCATGGGGGGCCAAATCCCTGAGCCGGTCTTTTGCCAAGCAGTCTCGGGTGCAGGAGTAGCGGCCTAAGCCGAGGTGGCGTGGCCCTGGCTAGATGAACAGTTCTGGCAAAAGTTAGTCTTCTGCTGGTGAAGCCTCCAGCTGGCGTAATAGTCTCCCTCAAGGGGAACCCATCTCAACCCACGAAACACATTCAGCACATTTAAATCACTAACTACTTTAGACAACAGTTCGGATTCAGTCTGGTTGCAAATTACAGCTTTACTGTGCAAGCCTTTCGATTCAGAGAATGATCCACACAAGCTGAACCAATTGCTACAGAAGCAAAATCTTCGGTCCAAATCACAAGTAGTGCTGGTAACTCTTCTTTCTGGTCTGCTGGCAGGCAGTTCCAATGCCTGATCCCCTTTTGGACCGGAGGATTCTTCCCAGGGCCTTCCCAGTGAAAAGGCATCAGAGACACAGACTCCCTTCTCCTAGATGTCTCAAGCTGAACTAACAACCAACTAATTTTAAACAGTCCCTCTTAAAAACAAATGGCAGAGTTTCAGAGATCTGGTTGGCTGAAGTCAGTTACAGTCAGAGTACTCTGACTGGCTGGATCATCTGGCGCCAGGAATAAACCCTGGTCCCCCACAAGTCACTAGTCTTGTCCCATGAGCCCCTGGCCGATGATTGGCTGCTGCTGAAAAATATACTGTCCCCACCATTGCAGTCCCACACATTTAAAAGTCTGGTGCATCCAGGAGCAACATTTTAATTCCCTTTCCCCACACACTTGTAGCCCTGACAATTCTTTCAAATAAGCCCTCATTTATAAATATAGCCCCTGTAGTTCCAGAGTTACTGCCACCGTAACAGGCCCCCAAAGGTAGCAGCAACAGCCTTCATGAATATTCATGTGGGGCTCATCTTTATTAACCCTCGCTTACTTTTATTTTGTCCCCAAGCAGCCCCCCCACATCCTCCTGGTCACCGGCCCTCATGGAGCCTACAAGAGGCACCAGGAAACTTTTCTGCTGATCGCGGCGGGGGGGGGGGAAATCGCCAATTGGCAGCTGAAAGGCACCGCTTGCATCTGCGCGATCCCCGCTCACAGAGGTGCACTTTCAACAGCGGGAGATCGCAGTTCAAAGATTAAACCCAAACTGGGCTAAATTAAAAAAATCACTGTGTTGGGGAGTTTTAGGGAACAAAGGAGTCTGGCTGTGGCGAGGTAGAAACGAGACCTGGGGCAATAAGGTAACCCCCTGTGGGGTTTACACATAGTAAGTGATCACCTACAAACATGTATTCTTACACAGGGTTTAATTCTTGACACCCATAGTTACAACATGGGGGGAATCCATAGTTAGCTACTCTGTGGATTCCCTTATGTAAACAAAATACCTTGTAACATGGCCAACAAGGTTAGTGCCAGATTGGTCCAAAGACAGCAGCTGCCCATGGATTAATTCTCAATTAATCCATGGTTGTTCCTGCAGTACCCATAGCAGCCACTGTTAGTCTCGTATAGCCAGTCATGAGCACCTCGTAAATAGGACTGCACTAACTATTGTGCCATCAGATCCTGTTGAAAAAAAGGATTTTTTACTCAGACTACGTCACAATACCTTGTCCTTAGCCCTGTTACAAGTTAACAGTAGTTCCCCTTCCAGCTTGTGCCAATCACTGCGGTAAAGGACAACAGTATATATTATTCCCCTAGTCACTCTGCTCCTTCCCACCCACCCACCCAGTGGACCTCCGGTACCAAGTAAACAGCATCCCCACCAGCAAGCATTAGGGAAGCATGCTCACTGCACAATGCACTGACAAAAGGACGGGAGAGAGAGAGACAGAAGACAGTACTCCAGTTCGGCAGGAGTCTGGTGCATGTCTCGATCGCTGCGAGTCTCTCCCCATCACAAACAGTCTCCTCGGTCAGTGAAGCAGCCGCTGCTGAATAGCAGTTATATGCCAAGTACACAGTTCGTGGTAAATTCCACATGGTAGAAAGGTATACAGACCTGGAGTAACGGAGGGGTATCTAAGCACCTAGTAGCGAGACAGAGCCCGCACAGAGTAGCATCGGTCCTGCAACTTACAGCACGGGGGACCGGTTCCCCTGTGGAGTGCTGTGACCTGGCGGCAGGGACATGGGGAGTGGTTCTTGCGGAGGGGTGTCGCAGGTGCACTGAGGGGCTCCAAATGACAGTCGGCAGAGCAGGGGAAGAGAACGCAAGACAAGTCCTCGGTAAGTACGAAGCAGAAGGTGCCTCTGTTCTTTCACAGCTCCCGCTCGCATGTCACAGTCAGCATACCTTGTAACTGTAGAGAGCCAGACTGCGGGAAAGAGACATGGAACAGTCCAGACCTGCAAACTACAGTCGGCACAGCAGGGGAGCAGACAGACAGTGACAGAGGGCAGACAATCCCCCAGTCAGCTAATTGAAACATCTGGAGCGTTGGCTGCCTGTGTGCACTAAATGTCAGTGCTTCACTGCTCTCTTCCCCCCTCCCGCTGCACTCAGCTGCCAAGTACATCGGGGGAACACAGTCTCTCCAGTTTTTCCTTGGTGGCCATTTTCACATGGTAGCCAAGATCCTGCCGTCCCTTGTACTCCCAAGTGGCGAGTCTCCCTACAGGCGGCAGTCAGAGAAACTGAGCCAAACACCTACGTCGTCAACTGCAGTTTGTAACATGACTAATAAGAATTTCACATCCTGAACCCTTTGTTAGCCATGATACAAGCGCATTAACCTGATCCAGAGCATGGTTCTACGAGAGAATTAATCCATGCCTGGGTGGTTGGAGGCACTCTGCCTGTGGACTTGTGCGCCCCCCCCCCCGCTTGGATTACTTCTTTAGAAGAATCACGCTCTCATGGGTTAATGCTTACATATAACATTACTATACAGATCCATGATCATGGACTACATTCCTAAAACAGTAAGTCTGTGTCTAGAGGGCAGAGCACTCGTGAAGTGTCAGTATGACAAACTTTCACAGTCCACCTAAACAGGGGCAGATTAAGCTTTGTGGCCCGTCCTCTGCTTTTTTACCTTTGGTAACCAAGTAAGGCCCACTAGACACAGGTGCATGTTTTCAGGGGCAACTCTGAAGCACTGGGAAGGTTAAGCAACTTGCTCAGAGTAGCACAGTATACAACTTACGCAAGTGGAGGCTATGGAAATGAAACTCTGGTCTGTCTGCTGGATGTACCAAGCTCATTTATGGCTTGTTACTCTAACCTCTAGGCTGTACTGCCAGCTGTATTTTTATTTTTCTCAGATATTCTTAACAGCGTTTTATTACTAATTATGTAATTAATGGATGTATGGCTCAAGTCAATAAACATGGCCACAGGCCACCACAGGTCATTTCTAATTATACAACGGCAAGAAAATTCCCTGCCCTGTGATTGGTCAGTGGGTGCCTGGAACAGTGATGTTATTCCACAATATCACTGTATTAAGTCCAGATACACCAGTGACCACAGTAGTTTACCCCGAAGCACATGGTTTCACTGAACCATGCAGACCATAACTGACGGTCATGAGCTTCAGTGACATGGCTCGATTTGTGAAGAAAGCAGCCCAAACCACAGAAAACGTCAGTAATCCTCCTGTTCCAACTGAGTTCTCTCAAAGTGTCCATAAACTAAAGCTGCCCCCCCCCCCTGCAGCAGGAGCAGTTTGAAAACACGACACACAGACACACAGACACACAGACACACAGACACACAGACACACAGACACACAGACACACAGACACACAGACACACAGACACACAGACACACAGACACACAGACACACAGACACACAGACACACAGACACACCTCCGTCCTCACAGAAACTGTCACGCTGCTTACTGACATGTTAACTAAGTAAATGGAAAATAAATCAAAGCCGTGAAAGGTGGCACAGTAGAAAAAACGAACTTGCACTGCTACTTTTGACTGCTTCCAAACTGCCTAAAGTAGCATCTCCACTCCTAAAGTGGTCTTTGGTCCCACTCCTACTTCAGACATCGCTAACTGAAATCAGTAAATGACACTCAGTCCCATGCAGACAGGGGGCTGCATGAATAAGAGTACTCCATAATCAGAAAACTGGCATGCAGAGCTGGGGGGTAGAGATGGGTGAAGTGGCCCCAAATCGCTCCACGGAGTGACAGCGAATTTGCAGAGCGCAACACGAAGCAGAGTACTTCACGTTATAATGGGTAATGCGAAGTCCATTGAAAACAATGACTTCGCGTTATTCCGCCTTCCCAAACCACTACTCCACACTAATTCTTAAGGCAAAGTACAGTGAAAACAATGTACTTCGCCTCATTTTTAAGCTCTAAAGGCAAATTTTGCAGTGATTCATGGGATTTCATGTCACATGGGCTCTAGATTGTTCTGCACAACCTCAGTTTGGAGTAGTGCGTGTAGGAAGCTGTAGGAGAATCTGTTCTGAGAGCTCTCTGCAATTCAAACCTTCAAAAAAAGGTGTTAAAAAGCCTTAGTCATTTTTTTGCTGACACTTTAGTTCATCGATTATAGGAAACCCTCCTGTGCCAATATCACAGCGTTTATTGTTTGTGTATGGATTTTGAATGTTAATGTACAACATTCAGTCTGTGTACTGAGAGACAGTGGAAGTGTGCTTTGGGGGAGGGGCGTATCTGTGGTGTAGGTAGATTACCTTGGAGAAAAAGACAGTGCTTTCTGTTTTGGTGATATTTTTCTTGTATAACTGTGTTAATGTACACAGAAATATTTTCAATATTTGCCATTTTTTTGCTGATTGTTGTGGTGCAGCAGTGCATAGATTTAGTTTGTTTAAAATATGTGGTTGTATTACTGAAGTTTTCAATTTGCTATGCATTACTTAGTGCGTGATGTGTCATCAAATCAGACAGCTTTTATTGTGCCACATAGTAATTTCAGCAATGTGAACCTGCTATCCACTGCAGCTGTGTGATTTTTGTACTTCTTTGTGGTATCTTTACTGGTACTAGTGACTAACTGCAGCAGTGCAGTACACTGCATCCCCCCCCCCAGCCAGCCCGAACCAGCAAAGGTATTCTTTTCCAGATTTGAATTTCTGATGGCGAGCACTGGTTAGGTGTTGTGCCTTTGTGTCTGCATTTCTTCAGTGCACAGTGCAATCTTAATCCGTCTGTGCATTTGCATCTCTTTAGGGCCCAATCTCCATCTGTAACTTAAGTCACAGCTGTTTTTTGGCTTCCCTTCAGAGTAATGGACAGGTGTGGTGCTCAATTCTGCATGAACACTGTACTCATTAATATGCGTTTTTAAGTCAGGACCATCATCACGAGTCGCTCGTGATACAAATCATGTTCATCATCATGGTCAAATCATGATTCACGATCATTCATGTTACGAATCACAACATTATTTTTTTTCTAGCTACTTGGATTTATTGTAAGCCTGTTTTGTAGCATCTCTCCAGGCTTCACCACCCCACCATTGTACTCATTTGTGTTTTTAAATCTGGGAGTTAAGCTACAGCTTATCAGGGAAGTACAACTGTAGGCATTCACGTTCCCAATACAGTTTCATACTGGTTATCTCACACCATTGACACCGAATCACGTTCATTATCACAGTCACGATTCACGATCACGTCACAAATCACAATTTTTTTTTTTTTTTTGTAATAGTTACTTGAATGTATTGTAAGCCTGTTTTGTAGTATTTCTCCATGCTTCTCCACCCCACCATTATACTCACGTTTGTTTTTTAGGTCAGGGAGTTGGACAGTGTCTGCAGTACATACAGACTGGAAAGAAGACTGACTGCACACATGCAGTTTAGCAAAATATACTTGCACTGCTCCGAATACAAAGTGTCACGCATATGGAAGACAACAAAAAAAGGCATAATTACATACAAGGGTCAGGGATAGTGGAGAAATACATTTTATAACACAGCAAGGAAGTTGTGTGGGGGGCACATGGTGTGAGGAAAAAAAACCAAAAACCAAAAAAAAACTAATGTGGGATCCCATGGTGATCCAGCAGCAGTTCCAGCATGGACATAATTTGTAACTGATGTCCCTCTATGTGATCCAGCCGCTGTTTCACAGCACTCACCCTCTCGTTCTCCGACAGCACTCCAGAGAACTGCCAAGTCAGCCTGTGTTACATGCAGTTCTCTGGGGTCCACACGTTCTACAGGCTGACCTGCTGGTGGTGGTGGGGGGTGCTGGTGGAGCAGCAGGTGCTGCTGTGGCCCTTCTCTTAGGGATGCTGCAATGCACAGCTGCACCCTCTGCCACAGAATGGCCAGCAGGTGCAGGCATGGTCTGTTCTGTGGCAGCCTGCCACTCCAACTGCTGGTGATTAAGCATGTGGGGGTGCTAGCCCCCAGTGGAATCCCCGGGGCCACAGCGCACCTCCACCTCACATATGTGGCACTTGACCACACTGCTGTCTCCCCCTCCCCCGACAGTCAAAAAAAACGCCAAACAATGGAGGTGCGGGGGAGGACCAGGCACAGGCAGGGGATGGTCAGATGAACTGGCAGCCGGCTGTTCACGGTGCTGAACAGGGATGGGATCCACACCTGAGCCCGTGGGAACAGGCACATCCAGAGCTCCAGAGGACCCTGGTGCTGGACTTGGTGGTGGTTTAACTGCCTCAGAGTCAGGACAGGAGGCAGTGCTGGTCCTGCTTCCTGGGAAGAGGGAACGACAACACTCAAGTTTTGAGCGGTCCAACAGAAATTGGCACCCATGCCCTCCTTACATGCACATGCACACAGTACAAGGCTTACCACTACCACGCCTACCAGACCTGCCCCCACCTCAGACATTCCCTCACCCTGGTCCATCTCTCCTACTGAGCTCCCTTAGTCAGAGCAATCACTACTCACACTGTCACAGACAAAACAGCTAACTACTTATAAAAGTTAAGAAAAATAAAAATTTACAGAAAGAATGTAAAAAAGTACAGAAAAGACGAAAAAAATGCAGCTTTTAAAAAAGCTGTTGGGTCTAAATCAAAGTATAAATCTCCTTTCCGTTCTGATCTCAAAGTATCAGCAGTCACAACACACACTACTCTCTCCGTCTGCACAGGAGAAAGTAAAAGTGTCTGCTTGTATGCCTCACTTTCTTCCTGCCTAGCTAAAGGGCATGTGACTTACAGTACTGTAAGCCATGTGATGGGCGGGGGGCTGCCAAATCTGAAACACCAAGTGGAGCACTTAGAATGAGGAACGCAAAGTCCATTAACAACTGACTTCGCATTGCCATTCTGCCTGAACACGAAGTGGTAATGACAAGGTGGAGTGAGCACTTTGCATTTCCTACTCCGCGTAGTGGAGTGGCACCAAGTGCCCACTTTGCCGGCAGAATTTAAATTAGTTGCATCTCTACTGGGGTGCCACAGACAGCTCAGGGCAAGACAGGAAAGACAAGAATCCACACTGCAAACATTTAGCCCAAACATTACAGAAGCACCATTTTTTGGTCTCAGTTTTCCTGCACAAGTAAAAATTAAATAAAACATTATTACTACAGCACGCCATTGTATGATAGCAATAAGACACTCCACAGGGATATGCGTTATTGTGTAATAACATCACTCCTCGGGTGATGGAAGTACTCTGCTGCACCTCGTGCTTCAATCCACCCGAGGAATGAGGTTATTACAGACCAACACACCCCGTTGTGCCTTATTGCTTATATAAAAAACACTTTTCCTTTGAGGAAAATTTTTTGACTGAGCATACTAAATTCATGATCATTCAATTCATATTGTTGTATTAAGGTGCCAACTTCTATTTCAGATGGGAAACAGCAAAGCAACACACACACATGCACACACACACACACACACACACACACACACACACACACACACACACACACACACACACACGTTATTTTATTCATGGTCGTTTGAAGAGTGGAAATAGCAGGAACTTAAAAAAAAAAAAAGTAATTGCTTTTGTATTCATGGATTTTTTGGGGTCTCCCGTTTCTCCAAGCTCATCATCTAGTTAGTTGCTGTCTGCATTTGCAGAAGTCTCCAGACTATGGACTTCGCTCTCTATCTGTTTTGCCCCAAACTTCCTCAGCTCAAGTCCTGGCCTGGCAAATGGAGTGCTGGGTTTTAAATAATTGATTAGCAGTTTTTTTTTGTGGGACAATGCTAACTGTACAGAACATATTTATATAGGTTTTCTAGAAGTGTTATGTTTGTTAAACACAGTGAGGCAAGTGCTATGCATTTTCACAATGTTTTAGCACTATTATGAGCAAACCGCTAATCAAATTTTGGAGTTAAATCCCTGGAGTGAAAGTGTCCAAATGGTTTCTGCAACTAGAAGAAAAAAAAAAAATCACTGCACATTTACATTATTCAATGTGGATCAAAGATTTTCTGATGGTTGCACTTGCAGAAGTTGCAGGAATTTTCCAAAACTGTTAGAGTAGACATTTGATTAAAAAAGTGTTCAAATAGGGCTACTAAAAGTAGACGAGGGGTCGGGCAAGCGAATACTATCCTCGTCCTAGTGGCAGGAAACCCTGACTTTTTACCAGGGTTACAGGATGAAGGCTTTAAAATGTGGCAAAAAATAGCTGTGCAGCGGTGGGGGACCTTCTTTCCAGAAAAGGCATGCACACCTTTAGGACTTGCAGGGGGCTGTATCCCCAATACACACTTTAGATACTTTCAGGTTAGACATTACTATAAGCGTTTGGGTAGAGTTTCTATGGGAGACTCCCCTGTCCAGAGTTGAGATGTTGGATGCATCCACAAATGAGAAGGGACTAATGGGACGAGCGGTAAGACTAGATAGTGTTCTTCTGGGGAGAGACTCATAAGATCAAAAGGTGGTGGGAGCAGGACCTTGGAATGGAAATAGTGGACCCTAACTGGGAATTGGTGTTACAATCACATATGGGACTGCTTCTATGTAATAAGGACAAGGAAGCGCAATACAATTCCTGCATCGGTTGTATTACCCACCCAGCATGGTACATAAATTCTGCCCCGTGGTCCCATCGAATTGCGGAAAGTGTGGAGCAGCTCAGGGCACCTATATACACTACTACTGGGAATGCCCAAATCTAGAAAGTACTGGAAAGGGGCGACAACTGAATTATCCTGTATGGTGGGCCATCCAATAGAGATGACCCCAAGGTCATTGCTGCTGGAGGGCAACGGAGATTGGGAACTGTATGCAGACAGTGGCTCAGAGGGTCGAGGCGCTGGACGCCACACCGGTGACCTGGGTTTTGGAACTGCCTCTGGCTGCTGGGGGGCTGGCAGAGAAGAGGAAGGATTGAGCATCCGACTGCTCTCCTTCCTCTGGAGTGGGTGGGAATGGCATATCGTGCTGCAGTGGTGACCAGCCACATTGCAGTGGCATGCCCAGCAAGAAAAGGGAGTGCTGCGGGTGTCAGCACGGACGTGCATGCATGCCATTGCATATCCAGC
Source organism: Neoceratodus forsteri (assembly GCA_016271365.2). Lineage (NCBI taxonomy): Eukaryota > Metazoa > Chordata > Ceratodontiformes > Ceratodontidae > Neoceratodus > Neoceratodus forsteri. The sequence continues at coordinate 464,218,466 of CM028133.1, read as the reverse complement.
TCGCTGGGGGAACCAGAAAAGTGGAAAATGGCAGGGCGACCTCAGCGGCTGATGGCCGTGCTCCTGGACACAAGAGGCACCTTCGTTGGGGTGTGGCAGACCCTGTGCGATGGAGAGATTATCCGTGTACCAGACCAGGTACGGGTAGCCAGAGGTCATGGGGCCCACTCTACTAGCGACAAAGTGTTGTAAGAAAAAAAAAAAAAGATTGGGAACTGTACCCCCAGTGGATAAGAGTACTGTTAGTAGTGGCCAGACAAGGAATACAAGCTTCGTGCCCACAACAGAACAGTGGAAGAGTCTAGCTATTAAAGTATTGGCAGTAGACAGGCTAACCTATGTCCTAAAGGGGAAGGACGACAAATTTCCAGAGGTGTGGGATAAGTTCCTGGATGCCTGCACACCCAGGGAGGCCATATGCCTTAGGGATGGAGGAATGTCATGAGTATGTCTAAAAGTAAACACAGCAAAACCAAACTTTATATGAAATGCAAGGAATAAATGTAGTATCGTAGCAATATAGGTTTGTATCCTACTGTTAGGATCATTGACAGACCATGTGGGATTAGTTTTAGTTAGTTCTAGTCAGAGTTTTTTTAGATTACTATAAGGAAGTCTATTTAAAATGTGATACAGAACAAACTTAGATAAGCATGCATTGGAAAGACTGGACCCAATATGTGCCTTACATAAACTTTGTGACAAAAATAAAGTATTAACTTCTGAATGTATAAACTTGTCAGAGAAACTAAATGTAAGCAAAGTAACAGTTTGACCAACTGTCAAATGTCCAAACTGTAAGCTTTAACTACTTTATGTATTGTCTGCATCTCTGGCAGGCTTGTACCTGTAAGGAAAAGAAACGGTTTACTGACAATAAAACAAATTATACAAAAGTGTTAAAATACAGTCAGTGTCTTTATTAAAGTTTAAAAAACTTCCCAGCCCTGCTGGTTTGGACAGATGTTTTGGTCCCCCCTCCCCCATTCTCCAATCTCAGACTCTCCATCGGCTTTGCAAAAGGGAAACTCGTACACCCAGGCAGGCCTGGCGCTTATTTGCCAGTCTTTTTTGGACAGAAAAGCTAAATCAAGACAGAAACAAGAGTAAGCTGCAAACTACTCTGCAGTTAAACAACCCATGTTGGAGCTACACCAGCAGTGGGAGACCAGAGTCTGGACTGCCCAGCGGTACTTCAACCACCTTTTTTCACTTGTCAGCTACTCATGCTCACAGTCTGGCACACCAGAGTCCTGATCACACCGAGCTACTACTAACTTCTCTCCCAGCCTGAGCCCCGACCAACACCACCCGCTACACCGCCACCTAGGTGCTGAGAGAGACTGTCTACTGGAGAGTGAACGAGACTCAAGACGAGTCTGGTTCGACTTGTACTTTTTTTTTTTCTTTTTTTAAACCAGCACAATTCCTTTCGGTTGGCAGACTAAGCTCACCGAGACATATCTAACTGTGGGCATGAAAGTGTGCACATGTGACTTGCATGCTGCCATGCTCTTCCTCCTCCACACATCACATGACCTTGCTCCAACATCATGTGACCTACTGGCAGTCAATATGCGTGTAGCGGCCGAGGACGGGGAGGATGCATATTCATGAGGGAGGCTGCTCCCTCTAGACCATCTCCCAAAGACCAGCCTGACAGTGACGGCTCAAAATTGAACAGTGAACTGATTGGCGGTGGGTCCCCTCCAGAGCGTGGGCCCTGGTGTCACTGTAAATCTGGTACTGCACGTAAAGGCCTGACCGTATAATTCAAAATCGCAAAGGATTCAGAATGTCTTTTTTTTTTTTTTTAAATGAGTATTTTAAACCAATGGGGATTTTTTTCTGTTTTTCTTTGCATTATCTAGCTGTTATAAGTATTGTATTTTCTAAACAACTGCCATGAGCTTCTGAAGAAGGACTGGTTGGTCCGAAAGCTAGAGCACTTTGTTCTTGTTACATCTATGTTGGTCCATTAAAAGGCATCAAATCATTTGCTTCTGGATCTATTCTTGCAAGGACCAATATGGCAACTACTAAATCTAGATTTCAATCTAGTTAGGAGTATTTGAGAGAAAGGGTATTCATGACTTCAACCTACAAAGCATTTTTCTTAAGCAAAATTTTAAACATTTGTACAACTACTTATTGCCAGCATAAATTACAAGTGTCAGCAGCATCAATTACAAAACAGTTTTAAAGTTTAGTATTGTAAGGTTTTAACTGGTGGGTATTCAAAGTATCTAGTGCCTCCCATGTACTCAAGATAACCATGGAGCAACGGGCAAGGGCTGCGGGTGGAAGCAGGCCAAGCATGGCATTACAACTATATCCCAGTCTGGACCAAGCGGTCACAGCCATTTTCTTTCAAACCTCTGGTCACACACAACCCTCCCATTAGAAATAGCATTTTTTGACAGCTGGCCAGCAACCCACAAATAGTGACTTCACCACCTCTTATTTTTGACCCCTGCTCAGTTATGTACCTCATAAGCATAGCTGTAACAAGTCATCCAAGAGACGAGGATAGCATGAACATACCTCAGTGGAATGATTTCTCCTGGAAATGCAGGACTAAGACTTGAACTCATGCAATCCCTGACTTTATACATCAAGTTAGACCCAAAAGCAAAGCACACTTTTTAATTAAGGTGTACAATACTCATGCCTTCTGGTTATGTTCCACTATGAGCATTCATTATGTCTCACCGCTTTCTGTGGTATATAGATTAATTGTACACCGGTGTCTCCTTGGCTGCATGTTATACTCCAATAACTCAAATCATGGTCTGTTGGTTTCCCATTTCTGAGGTTATCTGGACATTAAGGGACTCTACGTTCAATATATCTGGGTTTCTTACTGAAAGCACCAATGTATTATCAATTTTTACTCCTTTGCCTGGTTCTGGCACCCCATCCCCTAGGCACCACCCAGCTCTTTCGCCTTGGCATCCACTAGGTCTTCTCACCTTGGCCATCCTTTGCTCCTGCGGTGCTCCAGGATGCCAGGTCTACCAGCTAGCCAGCTATGGGGCCTGCGTGGTCCCAGACGTCATCCTGTAAAATGGAGTTTTTCCATTTTTAGTCTAACTCCATGTTCCCCTCAGAGTGGAGAGGCACAATGTGCAGTGATGCACATGACAGCACCACACACGCTTCCATGCATAGCATGGCAGGTATCTGCTGTGGTCCTCCCCAGCCCTCTGTGTGGTCTGGCTCCGATCACCAGCTTCCACTGGGGGAATCAGGCCTGCACAGGATGCCACACTCCATCTACTCGGAGGAGAGGGAATCATAGGCCGCTCAATCCTCCTCCCCCCAGCTGGCCCTCCAGCGACCCAGGCGAATTCCTGAAATCGGGTCACCAGCGTCACAAGCTGCAGCACTACTGCTGCACTCAGGCTGGCAGGTGCCAATGTATTGTAATGCCTGCTGTATTGTCTATTGTACTCTCTACATTAGTTTCTTCAATAAAGATTAAAAAAAGAAAGCACGAGCATAGATCACAATAACCGAGATAAATGTTTACTTTTTAAAATGATACAGTAAGTACAAGAGTCCCCATCTGCCTCCAAGCCTCTTCTGTCATAATACACCTTACGTTTCTTAACTTTCACTGCCTCTACTGGATCGATAAATGTATTCTTGCCAGCATACATCAGTCCAAGTTTGACTGGTAGAAGCAGAAAGTGCATGATCAACTGTTTCAGCTCCATCCAGAATGCATTGAATGCCCTTCTCTGTTGATGGGTAGCATACAAGATATTTAGAAAATGCAGCCCTGTGCCATCTGCAGCTGTCCCTTCATTTTAGCAGCTTGAAGGATTGCATCTCTTACATGAGGCCCCAAACTTAAGCAAAATGGCTCTGGGACTGGACCATGTCTGCTGTCCTCTGGTGAGGTAAGTGCCTAAACTTATGATGAACCCTCCAAAAAGTGGGCCCAAGAGCCCCCACACAAAGGTCAGCAAATCCTGGCCCTCGGCACCTTATGGCACCCCACATAAGCACATGTTCACCAGATGTGCCCTATCTGAGGTGCTCAAATCTCACAAATAATCTCTTTGCACCAGTCCTGATGAAACCGCTAGGGATATAGCTGCAGTTTCTTTAGTTTGCTTCAAGTGAGGAAACTGCATCTAGCTTTGTTTCTCCAGGTGGACACCTTCACAGGAAAGGATTTTTTTTTTTTTTTATTAAGGTTCCAAACACATTTTTGTGCAGTGCCTCGATGTTGGGCGATTCAGCCTCTCCACTGTTGTGCAGTTTTGCCCAGATTCTGCCAAGCTGCCCGTTAAGGTTTCCCTACCACCAAATGGGTTGAGAAAAGTAGCCTCCGATGTAAAGCAAGCTATTTTAGCCATAGATGTAAAAATATCAGTTGGAACTACTAATTATAGAAGTAGAGGTTTCAAGACTCACTCGTTTGGAGCACCTTGAGAACACATTCTCCCCCCCCCCACCCACAAAAAAGCCCAGTATTTATAAACTCATTTAAATCACATCACCTTAGGTGCAAGAAAGCTACATGTTTAAACAGCTGAAAATACCAATGAAAACCTGGGAATAACCATAAAAAAGGAGCTATCCCACAAACAAAATAAAAAAATCCTACAGTAGACTCAAAGGTGGTAGGGTAATGGCATTTTACATAGCAGGGAAAAAAAACAAGTATTTAAAAATGAAAATTAAAGGTATAGAGAGTAAATATAACATGCACTGTTGCTTTAGAAATTCTGTAGTTACCTTCTGACCAGTCCTATGGTGCTAGTCAATCGATGACAGTCAAGCGGTGTCCTTTACTGTCCAACTGGCCATCCTGAGGCTACAAAAATGACTGGAAAAAGAAGACCCATTCACTTCAATGGGGCACGCCCCTGTACTCACCCTGGTCACATGTCATTATATGCTTGAGTGTGGGGGCATGGTGGTAGGACTGGAGCACTTAGAAGTGATCGGGCAGCCCATCTCAAGAAAAAAGTTACGAGCTACAATTAATTAAAACATAGCTAGAACAGTCAGAGGGCAGCTACCACAATATGCGAGTGGTAGCTGCTTTCAGCTAGGTCGGGGGGGGGGGAGAATCACTAAAACCACACCATCTGGTGATCACTGGCCCCCAGGTGGTCCCCCCCCCACTGACCAGCAATGCTTTCCCAGTTTGTCAGTACTAGGTCCAGCAGTGCCCCCTCATGAGCGAGTTCCTTAACCAGTTGCCCAAGGAGGGAGTCCAGGATGTAGCAACACCTCTCCCTTGTCAGACAGCTTAAGGATTGCTTCCAAAGACAGGTTACTCACCTGTAAATACAGGTTACTCACCTGTAACAGGAGTTCTAGGAATGGTATATGTTGTTCATCCACACTCATTGGCAGGTATCCTTGCCGCTTTAAATCTTGCCGGAAGGTCTTCAAGCTTGCTCCTCCCACCCACCCGGGTGGTATAACTCTCGGCTCCGCCCCATGACGCCAGATCTGGCCCACTGGAAGCTCAGGTTGTGCGCCAAAGCCGGAGGTCGGTGGTCGGATGAACAACATATACCATTCCTAGAACTCCTGTTACAGGTGAGTAACCTGTATTTCTAGGACATGGATATGTTGTTCATCCACACTCATTGGCAGACTCTAGCAGTTCTCCGGAGGAGGGAGGCAAGACGACACCCCCAATACTTACTTGGGAAAGAGAGACTGGAGAACCGAGGCCCCAAAACCAGCATCCCGGCGTGACTCAAGGTCGATGTGGTAATGGGTAATGAAGGTGTTTGCTGACTTCAGGTAGCAGCCTGCAGATTTCCTGGATAGGGACGCCCCTGGAAGCAGCCATCTAGCAGCAGTATGGCGGGTAGAATGAGCCTTATCCTCTGGGAGGCCTCCATGCCCGCCAACTTATAGCAGAGATCTATGCAGGAAGTGACCCACCTGCTTATCGTCCACTTGGCTGCAGGTCTGCCAGATGTGCTTCAGCGTAGGGTGACAAACAGCTGGCTAACCTCTCCCGAATTTCAGCCGCGCTTTTGTAATAGGCGAGCCTCTAGGGTCCAAAGTATGGAGCCTATATTCGGCCTCCGAGGTGTGATTGGGGTAGAACACCGCAGAGTCAACACCTGGTTAAGGTGAAACTCCCACACCACCTTCGGAAGGAATTTGGGGTACAGGACAACCTTGTCCCTGTGGGAAGACCAGGTAAGGAGACTCTATGAAAGCGCCTGAGCTCTCCATTTCTTCTGGCTGACGGATAGCCACCAAGAAGGCGGTCTTCCACGACAGGTGAGAGAGAGCACACCTGTGCATAGGTTCCAATGGCTTGCCCATGAGCTTTGCCAGTACCAGCAGTAGATCCCACGAGGTGGGGTTCCCGCACTGGAGGGAAATGTGATCAAGGCCTTGAAAAGTGCCAGACCACCTTCTCCTGCGCCATCACTGCTTCCGCCCGCGCCTGCAAGCAGAGATGGCTGCCAGGTGCACCCTTAGGCCGCCGACCCAAGCCCTTGATTTAGAAAGGACCATAAATAGTCCAAGATGCTTGCCAAGGAACAGGAGGAAGGGTCCAAGCCCTTGCTCCTGACACCAAATGGAAAACCTTTTCCATTTGAAGGCATAGCATTTTCTGGTCGACTCTCACGGGACGCCTCAACTACATTGAGGACCTCATCGGAGACCCAAGGCCTGGAACCTAGCCGCCAGGAACCAGGCCGCCAGGGTGCAGGGATTGAAGGTCCGGATGGAACACCTTCCCTGATTGACTGAGAGCAGGTCCGGCGAGCTGGAAGCTGCCAAGGAGTCCTGGAGCTGAGACTGAGGAGATCTGGTACCAGAACTGGCGAGGCCAGTCTGGGGCTATCAGAATCACCTGCGCCTTGTCCCTCCTCGCCTTGAGAAGCACCTTTGTGGATCAAGGGAAATGGGGAAAGGCGAAAGAGGCCCGGGGTCCACTGCCTCGAGAAGGCATCCCCTGCAGCGAGCCCTGCTGAGGGGGCGCATGGAACAGTCTCAGCTTCAGCTCTCCTGGAGGCTAACAGGTCCACCTGAGGTGTGCCCCAATGGGAGAACAGATGCTGTACTACCTCCGCAGGAGAGACCACTGTGGGATGCAGCCCCTATCCGCCCAGGGCATCGGCCAGGGTGTTGGAGGCTCCCGCCACATGAATGGCTAGGAGATCCGCCCAGGCTGCGACGAGTGACCAAATGCGAGAGCTCCTTGCATAGAAGCATGGAGCGCGGCCCCGCCCTGGCGGTTTAGATAGAACATGGTCGTGGTATTGTCCGTCTGGACTCGGACCACTTGACCCCGGAGGAACGGAGCAAAGGCGGTGAGAGCTAGGCGGACCGCTCGGAGCTCCAGCAGGTTGATGTGGCATCGGGACTCCCGCGGGGACCAGAGGCCATGAGCCCGGTGTTCCCCCAGATGGGCACCCCAACCCATCAGAGAGGCATCGGTCGATAGAGAGACCGTCGGCTCGGGGCGGACGAACGGGATGCCCTCCTGCAAATGATCTGGAACGGTCCACCACTGGAGAGCGTTTCACATCCCTGTGTCACCGGCTACTAAGCTGGTCCAAAGGATCGCAGCGCTGGACCACTGGCTGGCCAGTCCCTCACTGAAGGGGACGATGTTCCAGCGGGCCCAACGGACCACGCTGGTGCAGGCCGCCATGAGACCCAGGAGGCGCAGGAAGTCCCGGGTAGGCAATGCCCAACCAGAAATGATCGGGCAAGGAGGAAAGAACCCCGCCCTGTCCGGCTGGGAGCCGCTTGGCTCAAGAGAGTCGAGCTGCGCCTGATGAATAGAATCACCTGCTTTGGCTCGAGTTCCGACTTGGCCTCGCTGGATAAGGAGACCCAGTTGAGAGCAGACCTGAGGGCCAGATTCTGACCACTCCGCCTCCTTCCTGAGGGAGCTGCTATCAGCCAGTCGTCCAGGTAAGGGTACACCGGACCCTCGGCGCCAAAGGGAATGCTGTCACCACTGCCATGCATTTGGTGAAGACCCTGGGAGCTGGAGACAAGCCGAAGGGCATGGCTTGGAACTCGAAAAGGGATCCTTCCGCCGAAGCGAAGGAATCTCTGGTGAGACTGACGGATAGGGACGTGAAAAAACGCGTCCTGCAAGTCCAGAGAGCAGAACCACACGCCGCGTTCCAAGGATGGTATTATCTGAGCCAGAGTGACCATCCTGAAGGTTCGAGACCTTAGGAACTTGTTTAGGTCGTAGGTCGAGAATGGGGCGCAGCCCCTGCCTGTTTCGGAACCAGGAAGTACCTGGACACAAACCCTGGTCTGGAAGGAGGGTCCGCCACCTCTTATCACCTCCTTCTGGAGGAGGAGAACCATGTCGGCTCAACGAGCCGCCAGTGAGGCTGGGACTCCTAAGCTCTCCCGAGGGGCGACGGCTCTGAAGGGTGGTGCCTGCTTAACCCCAGAGGCAGGCCTCTTCCCACCACCTTCAAGACCCACCTGTCCGTGGTAACAGCGGACCAGGCGGAACGGAAGTGCTGAGCCGCCCCCATGGGGGACCCAGGGTATGACGGAATGGGGGCGACACCCTCAGCCCGCTATTGGGCAGGCTTGGAGGAGGGACCGGCCGAGGGACCTCCTGGGCCTTTTCTTCCCTGCCTCCTGTTAGAGGAAGCCGGCGGCTTGGGTTTGGGATGCCAAGGCCGAGCCTGCTGGCCCTGACGTTGCTGGGCCGGGCGCCAAAGGGCAAGAAGGACCTAAAGGGCTTAGGCTGTGGTTTGCGTCTTTGTCCTTCTGAGCGGAAGAGACAGAGTCCAAGGTAGCATTGACTTCTCGATCCTCTGCAGGTGACCTTCCACCCCAGGGTCAAGAGGTCAGTCCTCAAAAGGGAACATCCGCCAACTTGTGCTGGGTATCCGAGTAAAAGGTGGATATCCCCAGCCAAGCTCCGCCGACGATAGCTACTCGTCGCCACCGATCTGGCACATGAGTCCCCTATATCCAAAGCAGTCTGGAGCTGCTGTTTGGCCACTGCCCTGCTCCTGGTCCCGCACCTGCTTAACCGTAGTCTGCAGATCGGCGGGAAGATGAGGGATGACCTCATCCAGGAGCCCAACAGGGCATGAGAAAAATGTGCCACGAGGACGGCCGAACTGGCCTGACGAAGGCCGAGAGAGGACGCAGCGTAGACTTTTCGCCCGACATAGTCCAATTTCTTGGACTCCTTGTCAAGAGGTTTGTCCACATCCCTGGCGTTGCCGGCGCGCCGGAAAACGCTGTCGGTAACCAACCCCTCAGCAGATGGGTGTTCCGAAAAACCGGACAAGGAACCGGTAGACTCGATACTTCCTGGCCATCCTGGTCAAGGCGAGGGCAGGAAGCAGGGCGCTGCCAAAGCTCCAGTGCCGGACCCACTATGGCCTCGGCCACCGGAAAGGCCTCCGTCGGAGAATCCCCTCGGTCCAGAATCTCCGTGAGGGGATACCTGGCCCGTTTGGAAACGGGTTCGAGCTCCATCCCGGTGGACTCCGAGATGAGCCGAAGCAGTCCTAGGAAGGACAACGGGCTATCGTCCATTGACTGACCTCCTGAAGACTCCAAGTCCAGTCGCTTGGAGAAAAAGGAGGAATCATCTTCGGACTCGGAAGAGTCCTCAAGAGCTGCCTCTGGCCTGAGCCACCCTTCACCTGCCGAGGTCGGTCGAGTGAGGGTAACTGACAGCGATGGGTAGACCCTTAGCCAACCGAGAATCCTTGGTCGGAGCCCCAATTGGTGGCTGTGGAGGCGGAGGTTCCACGGAATCGGTGGAGCAGCTGGTTTTGGCCAACAACCGCCTGGGTATAGGCTTCTCGGATAAGTCGAGGGTTGTGTCGGCCACCCGGTGACAGTTATTAATGGCCGGGAAGGCGACGGGCCGCGATTTCCCGCCAGGAGGAGCTGTTGCAACATAAGGTCCTCGATCGCCGACGACTTATCAAGCCTCCCTCGTCCACGAGGAGGAGGACAAGGACGAGCGGGCGACGCCCGCCACCGCAGTGCCGAGACAGAGACCGCCTATGACGGTGGGATCGGCTGGATCACAAGAGGTCCGAGACTGAGAGTCCCGGAATTTCCGAGGTCGATGCGGGAGGTGTCGCCGAACCGCACTCCTTCCGCCGGATGGTCCATCCGAGGGCTCCGGAACGGAGGCACAGGCGAGCCCACGGATCTTTCAACTCCTCCGGGGAACCGGGAGAGGGAATCTCGGCCGTTAAAGGCGACAGCCCGTCCAACGGGTCGAAAAACTCGACTTCGTCGGTGGGAGTCTCGGTCAACTGACCTGACTGGGACACCGTGAGGCCAGTGGCCGAAGCCGAGCGGTCGACCGAAGCCGACGGTCGACGACTCGGGGAGAGGGACCTTTCCCGCTTCCAAGAGCGTCGATGGAGGGACTTACTCCTGTCCTTTTTGGACCGAGGATAAGGTCCAGCAGACGTAGGCCCTTCTCCCTTAGTGGAGAGGGACAGACAAAGCTCCTTAAAAGAAGCCGTGTAGGAAGAACCCAGAGAGAGCGGGATAAATGCCGCGGCCGAGGAAGATACGGCCCGCGCCGCCTCCTCTTCGAGGGCGATCATCCGCTTCGAGCTGATCCATCCAAGCCGCCGCCCGGGAAACGCCAACCGGGCCTCCCTTGGACTTCACCGGAGGGAAACGCCGGGACGGCCCAGTTGCACCGGGCAGCACGGTCTTAGAGGACGTGAGTCGAGAAAGATGAGCACAGGTCGCAAGCCCGCGGGTCGTGCTCAAGGCCTAACAGTAGACACACGTGAGTGTGGATCCGTCCGAGACATCTTTCACCCGTATGGGCATCTCCGAACCGGAGTCGATGTCCATCGCAGTCGCAAGGGATCAAGACGGAAGTCTTTTTCGCAAAATTTATTTTTAAATCCGCAAACGGAGAAATAGGAACCAGTCTCAAACGCAGAGCATTAAGGAGGGAACCTGAGCTTCCAAGCGGTAAGGAAGATCTGGCGTCATGGGGCGGAGCCGAGAGTTATACCACCTGGGCGGGTTGGAGGAGCAAGCTTGAAGACCTTCCGGCAAGATTTAAAGCGGCAAGGATACCTGCCAATGAGTGTGGATGAACATATCCATGTCCCTAGAACAGTAATTCTGAGTGGTATGTGATGTACATCCACACTTCTGGCAGTGTTCCTTTCCCCTTTAATTCCTGCTGGAATTTCTTCAAGCTGGTTCCTCCCACCCACGTCTGCACCTCCCCATAATGTCAAATCTTGCCTGGGGATGTCGGGTGGGTCAGTGTGGATGTACACCATATACCACTCCTAAAGCTACTGTTACAGTGGAGTAACCTATTCCTTCTAGGAACGTGGATATGGTGCACTTATCCACACTTCTGTAAGACTCCTAGCAGTTCTCTAGGAGAAGGGGCAAGGCGCACACCCCCTATTTAGGAAACAGACTGGAGAACTGAGGCCCCAAAAATCAGCATCCAGGAGTGACTCAAGGTCGATGTGGTAGTGGGAAATGAAGGTGTGCCAGCTACAGGCAGCGGCCCTGCAGATTTCCTGGACGGTGACATCCCTGGAAACAGCCATCAAGGCAGCGGTATCATGGTGGAATGAGTCCTTGGCTCTACAGGAGGCTCCCTACCTGCCAACCTATAGCAGAAGTCTATGCATGATACAATCCACCTGCCAGTCTGCTTAGCTGCCAGTCTGCCCAGTGTGGCTTCAGCATAGGTGACAGATGGTGAACCTTTCCCTGAACTCCAGTCATGGGCTCCTTGTAGTAGGCAAATGCTCGCTACAGGTCCACCATATGGAGTCTGCTCAGCCTCCGAGGTGTGGTTGCTTAAGCACACCAGGAGATTAACCACCTGGTAAAAGGTAGAAATCTGAGGCTGGCCCACCAGTGCAGTGGTAGCACTACTGCTTGTGATGCCAGTAACCCAGGATCGGTCTGGAGCCTGGTTCGCTGGAGGGCTGTCTGAAGGAAGACCGACTGCCAATGGGATGCTCTCCTTCTCCAGGGAGGGTGGCTGCATATCCTGTTGCTATACCACCACCTGGGTAACCACAGGTGGCAGTGCAAGTCAGGGAGACAGAAACATACAGGGAGGGGTTAGACGTCAACCAAGGTCGGAAGTTGAGGTATGTCTCCACGTGCAGGCTGCTCTTCGAGTCTCCTAGAGTGTGGACGTCTAAGTGGATGGGACAGAACAAGGAAAAAATGCTCCATGTCTGTGCCAGGAGACAGGCCCAGACATACCAGTGGGGCTGAATGAACCACCCAACAAGTTGGAGATTGGCTTGGTTGGGGGGGAGAGAGAAAAGAGAAATCAGTGGTCCCTCCATACCCCACCCAGGGAGTTATTTGAGGCTGGGATGAGCTCCTGTGCCGCTGCTGGGATTGTCTTGGAGACCCTGAGGAAAGGTGCAGAGACAAAGAGAGGAAGGGGGGCATAAATAGAAAGTTAAAAGGTTGAAATCCGCACAACCTTTGGGAGGAACTTCTGGTTGGGGCGAAGGGCATAAGAAAAGTGTTGGCCCAAAGGGGACTGTGTGGTCCATCTAGTCTGCCAAAGGTGGCTACAACCCCCCCCCCCCATTATACTTTTTTCCTAAGTTGCCCAAATTGCCTGTCCCAAGCAAGTTTTGAATTCCCTTACTGTCTTTGCTGCCACCACTTCTGGTAGTAGGCTGTTCCATGGGTCTATCACTCTCCCCATGAAAGAGAGTTGGAGTTTTTTAAACTTGCCTCCTACCAGACCCAAGTTGTGTCCTCTTGTATGCGCCACCCTGTTTTTTCTGGCAGAGGTTTTCCTTCAGAGTTGTTTTAAATTCCCTTGGTGTGTGACGTACTTCTATGATGTCCCCCTCGTTTCTCCTCTGTTCCAGTAAATTCAACTCTAGTCTTGCCTCGTATGGCTCATGATACAGCCCCTGCACCATCTTTGTGGCCCTTCTCTGCAGTCTCCAGACGGTCAATGTCCTTTTAGGTGAGGCCTCCAGAACTGGACAGTACTCTAGGTTTGGCCTCACCAAGGATCTGTAGAGGGGTATAATTTCCCGCTTTCTGCTCATAATACCCTGCTCATAATACCCCATCCTATGCATCAAAGAATACCACTTTCCTTCTGTGCTGCTTTTTCACAGTTTTCCTACCTCTGTCTACCATTAAGTCGTTGGTTATTATCACACCCAGATCCCGTTCCATCTTTGTTTCCTCTAATTGATCCCCTTCTAGTATATTTTTCCTGGGTTCTGCTTCCCCAGGTACATTACCTTACTTTTCTTGGCATTACATTTTAACTGTCAATTTGTGGACCGTTTTTTCAGTCTCCTGTCAACTTCCATACACAATGCCCCCCTCTAGTGTATCCACCCTGTTACAGAGCTCTGTATCTGCGAACAGGCAAACCTTCCCCTTCAGTTCAGTGAGGTCAACAACTTTGTCCATGCAGTAGACCAGGTAATTGGACTCCAACAGCACCTGGAACTCAGATTCTTCTGGCTGACATGATGGCCAAAGACATTCTTCAGGAAGTGTGATATTTCACACCTGTGCATTGGTTCGAATGGCTTGCCCATGAGCTTTGCCAATACCAGCAACAAGTGGTGGTGGTTCATGCAACGGAAGGGAAATGTGGTAAAAGACTTTAAAAAGGCACCATAACACCGTCTCATGCATCACCAAACATCCTGAAAATGCATGACTGAAGGAATTTAAGGTCATGCAGATCTAAGATGAGGTGCCAGCCAAACCCTGGGCGTTCTGGAGGATCAGAGACAGGAGCCACGACCTCCTGAAGGAGTTCGGCAAGGTCTCCCCGAATGGCTGATAGGTCGGACACCATGTCCTCCTATGGAGCATGGGCTCAGCAAGGCAGGTAAGCCTTGTATTCTAGAGGCAGATCCTGATAGACCACCTCAAGGACCCACTTGTCTGTGGTAACCGTGGACTAGGTGGAAAGGAAATAGAGCCAGCTGCCTACCGGAGGACCCAGGGGAGGTACCCCCCCTTTCACTGCGCAAGCTTGAGGCAGAGGAGGAACTGGCTGAGAAACTATTAGGATCTTGACCTCCTGGTTTCTGGGATGACAAGCAGCAAAGGGCTGTAATTCCTAAACTTACAAATAAAATAAATAAAAATAAAAACTTTGGCCGGGAACACCAAGCCTGTGCCTACTCCCCAGCAGGGGCTGGGACAGCTTGGCCGCAGGAGCAGAGAGGGTCTGAAAGCTTCTTTTGAACCCTAGTCCTTGGGATTCCACTGGGCGAGGTCAGAATTGAGGTGGCACTGGACTTTGCGAGTAAGATGCCCTTTGACCCCTCCTGCCCAACAAGTCGGTGCCCAAGAAGGGGACATCTGCCACGGTAAAGCTAGAGATCCAGGGACCATGCTATCTGCAAGAGCTGTGTCCTTACGGCCCCCTCCGCTACTCCGAGGGATTGCTAAAGGTTCCCAGGGTCCACTTGAAGACTTCTGGGACGAGCATTTGCAGCCCTGACTCTGTGGAATTCTCTACCTCATCAGATATAGGAGTGCCTGTCTGTAGAGTTTCAAATCTGCACTAAAAACACATCTTTTTAATCTGGCTCCCCCCCACAAGTTGGAGTGGAATGAATGATTTGTATTTTATGGCTATTTTAATCAGTTTTAAAATCTTACTGTACAAGTACTGTGGTTTTTTGAATAGCACTTAAAGAAACTTGATTTGATCCTCAGCCAAGCACTGTGGCACATGGTCAATGTGGCAACCACGGACCAGGCACAAGACTTGCCAATGTCCACAGCTACCTGGGGCTACTGTGTAGCCACAGCTCTGCCTTGTCCTGGACCTTTTTAACAGTTTAAAAAAAAAAAAAAAGTCAGGAGCTGGAGAAGCACTGCATCGAGCGTTCCTAAAAACGGCATGAGTGAAGTGGGCCATCAAAAGGGTCAAGCTCTCCTGCCAAAGGCAGAGCTAGGAGGCAGCATAGACCTTTTTGGTCATGTGATCCCATTTCTTGGGATTCCTTGTCAGGAGGCTTATCCATGTCTCAGACTTTGCCTGTGCACAGAAAGACCGAGTTGGCCACCAGGCCATCGGCTGAGAGGTGTTCAGTAAAACCCGACAGAAAACTGGAAGGTTCTGTGTACTTGTGGACTTGTGGACCATCAGAGCAGACTGCAGGGCAAGAGGCTGGATGCTGTCAAAGTGCCAGCACAGTGCCAAGAATGGCGTCAGTGATTGGGAAGGCCTCCCCAGGGGAGTCACCCTGGGCAAGAATCTCAGTCAGTGGGTACTTTGCCGGTTTTCTGAACAGACTCCATTTGAAGATCTCTCTACCTGGCTAAATCTGAGAAGACCCGCATAGGAAGCATGGCCATGCTCAGCTGACAAGTTCTCACCTGACTGACTCCAATGGATGGGAGTGTAGGAGCCCTTGGAGTCAGGATTCATCCAAAAAAAAGGTCTACCACCAGAGTCCCCGCTGACCACAAGGGGTCTATTGGGAGTGACTGACCAGACAGCCACCGAGGAAGCCAGGAAGCAGCACGGGCATCTTTGTGGCAGACCCATGGGCAGCTGCTCCACCCAAATCTATGCCGAAACTGGAACAGGCTTAGGCCCAACTGGCTGAGCCTGGGTAGGCCGAGGACAGGGTGGTGGGAGCCATGCAATAGCTGGAGTGCAGGCCAGCATCGGCTCAACCCCAATGAACATGAGCTGATGCCAGACAAGCTCCTTATAGCGCTGAGGCATTTTTGCGATGGAGCCTCTCCTCATCTCACCCTGGACAAGGAAATGATAGAAAGTATACTTAGTATGGCAGAAAAAGGGGAGATATTGCTGATGGGTGATCTGAATATGCCAGATGTTAACTGGAGTGCAGTTGCAGCAGCCACTTCTAAGAGTGGGGTTATTCTAGATGCCCTACAGGGGGCATGCCTTAGACAACTAGTATTGGAGCCCACTCAAGAGGGAACAATCTTATACCTGGTCCTCTCAAATGGAGATGGAGAGGATCACAGATGTAGAAGTGGGTAGCCATCTGGGAACTAGCGACCATCGAACAGTATGGTTCACAATAAACACAGCAATAGAGTCAAGCCATACAAAGACAAAGGTACTGGATTTTAGGAGGGCTGACTGTCAAAATGGGTGAGTGCCTAAGGAATGCACTAGCAAATGGGCAGGAAGGAGGGGTGGAAGAACAATGGGGAATAATAAAAACTGCCATCACAGAGGTAACAAGCCTTTGTGTAAAGCAAATAAACAAAACGAAACGAGGTAAGAAACCACTATGGTTCTCAAAGGAAGTGGCAGTGAAGGTTCAAGAGAAAAAGAAAGCATTCAGGAAGTACAAGGAATCACAGAAGGAACAGGACAGAGAACTGTATCAGCTAAAGCAAAGGAAGCTGGGAAGGCAGTCAGAACAGCAAAGGCCCAAACCGAGGAAAAGATAGCCAACCTAGTTAAGAAGGGGGATAAAACTTTATAGGTACATCAGGGAGCGAAGGGAAGACCAAGGGAGGGATAGTGAGGCTTAATAAAGGGGAGGGAGGGAGGGTGGGCAGAGGGTGGCTGTGAAAAGGCAGAGATACTAAACAAATATTTTTGCTCAGTATTTACAAAGGAAGAGGGAGGTACTAAAACAAACAGTAGAAACACTCTGGATACAGAAGTTGATACCAGCCCATTTACAGAAGAAAGGGTTCTGAAAGAACTCTTAAACTGAAGGTGGACAAAGCAATGGGGCCTGATGGGATTCATCCCAGAATTCTAAAAGAACTAAAGGTAGAACTAGTGACACCACTGACTACCCTCTAACAAATCATGGGAGGATGGGGTGGTACCCGAGGACTGGAGGAGGGCAGATGTGATTCCCCTTCACAAAAGTGGGAGCAAGGCAGAAGCAGGAAACTACAGACCTGTTAGTTTAAGCTCAGTGGTAGGGAAAATGATGGAATCACTTCTGAAGGAAAGAATTGTTGACTATCTAGAGGCCAGAGGGGCACAGGACCCAAGGCAGCATGGATTCACAGCGGGAAGGTCATGCCAGACAAATCTGAGATTTCTTTGACTGGGTGACCAAAGTAGTTGATCAGGGAGGGGCTGTGGACATGGCCTACCTAGACTTTAGCAAGGCATTTGACACAGTCCCACACAAAAGATTAATATACAAGTTAGCCAGCCTGGGAGTGGGTCCCAAGAT
This sequence comes from Neoceratodus forsteri, assembly GCA_016271365.2. NCBI lineage: Eukaryota > Metazoa > Chordata > Ceratodontiformes > Ceratodontidae > Neoceratodus > Neoceratodus forsteri. Next base: position 464,201,307 of record CM028133.1, on the reverse strand, counting down.
GACAGCCTGGGTAAAGAATTGGCTGGAGAATAGGTCACAGAGAGTAACAGTAAATGGAGTCCACTCTGAAAAGAGGGGGTTAGTAGTGGGCACCGTAGGGTTCAGTATTAGACCGGTCCTCTTCAAATGTCTTTATAGTTTACATTGCAGAGGGACTGGAAGGAAAAGTACGCCTCTCTGCAGATGACACAAAGATCTGCAACAGAGTTGATGCACAAGGTGGAGTGGAAAGGATGAGAAGGACTTGGCAAGGTTAGAGGAATGGTCAAATGTATGGCAGCTTAGATTCAATGCTAAGAAGTGCAAGGTAATGCACCTGGGAAACAAAACCCAGTGGAAGAGTACACAATGGGGTGAGCTACTAACAACAACAACAAAATGGAAAGGGACCTGGGGTAGTCTATCAGATGACCCAAAGGTGGGCAAGCAATGTGAGAGGGCAGCAAGGAGGGTTGGGGGATACTGGGATGCATAGAAGAGGCATCACCAGTAGAAAAACAGGAAGTTATTATCCCTCTGTACAGACAGCAGCTAGTGAGACCCCATCTGAGTACTGCGGGCAGTTCTGGAGACCCAATCTCCGCAAAGACATAGACAGGATGGAAGCTGTCCAGAGGAGGGCAACTAAAATGGTGCAGGGTCTGCACCGGAAGACATATGAAGAGAGACTTAAGGAGCTTAATATGTATAGCCTCGAGGAAAGGAGGGAGAGGGGAGACATGATAGAAACTTTCAAGTACCTCAAGGGAATCAACAAAGTCCAAGAGGGTAGCATCTTTCAAAAAAAGAGGTGTGCAAGAACAAGGGGGCACAATTTGAAGATAGAAGGGGGGTGGCTCAGAGGTAATTTAAGGAAGTATTTTTTCACAGAGAGGGTTGTGGATGTATGGAACGGCCTTCCAGAGGAGGTTGTGGAGTCAAAAACAGTGGTGGAATTCAAGCATGCATGGGACAGTCATAAGGCAATTCTAGGGGTGGGGTAGAAGAAGTAGGCTGCTGGTTAACTAGGACCTGCAGCTTATCCATCAGGTAGGGAAACTGGCAGACTGGGTGGGCCAAGCGGTCCTTATCTGCCGTCAAATTCTATGTTTCTATGTTTAGGAAGAGGGTTAGCAGTGGTGCTGCTTGCCAGAGTGCTGAGAGCGGGAACACCTATGTCGTCATGGGCTGTTAGAGTCCAGGCTTTGGGTCTGAGACCTCATCCTCTATCAGGATCACCAACATCAGGACTCCAGGAGTTGGCTAAAGCTGAGGAACCTCCTGGATAATCTGATCCTGAAGGTTGGGAACCAGATCAGCAGGCTGGTCTGACCCATCCCGTGAAGCAAGAAGCAAGACCAGAGTCCTAGAAAGGGAGGAGTCTGCATCACGTTCAGACCATGAGTCAACTGGGTCGAGAAATCGACAGGTTGGTCGGCTGGAGTCTTTGCCAACTGGCCCGACAGGGAGACTGTGGAGCTGGTCGCCTGGGCCAAAGGATCAACCATAGTCTAACCCTCCAAGGAAGCGCAGCAATTGAGGCCGAGGGTGTTCACGATCCCACAATTGATGGCAAGAGTTTTAGTCTTTCTTAGAATATTTTGATTTTGTGCCCTATGAATAGCCCAGCCCAAAGGTGGGAAGGTACTGGAACAAAATCAAGAAACATCCCTGAAAAGGTGGTGCCAAAAATAAGCAGCATGAAGGCTAAAGTCGAAAAGGCATGCTCTGCGGCCTGAGTCACAGCATCTTCAAAAGGCCACAAACTGTTCAGCAGACCCTGCAGTCATGAGTCCACCCAACGGGGGGATCCGGTTCATCAGGGCACCCTAAGAGAAGTGTGTGCCAGTCTTCCAACATTGTTGGATGCAAAGTACGACAGAGGCCACACACCAGAGGATTGTTCTCGCGGCCCAGGCAGTAAACACAAGGTATACAGGTCCATCCAGCACATCCTCTGCCCACAGCCACACTTTTTAAAATCCTGGTGCAGACTTAATTGCCTGAAGATTACGTAGATTTTCTGCAAAGCGCAAGTACAGTATTTGAAGCAGAGGGCCTACGCAGCACAAGAGCAACAGAGAACCTTCCTCCAGTGGAAAGGAAGTTCGGATGTCATGGGGTGGTGACAAGGGAGTTGCCACCCAGGTGGGAGAAGCCAGCTTGAAGACTTTCTGGCAACTTTAAAGGGGAAAGGACACTGCCAGAAGTGTGGATAAGTACAACATATCCACATCTCTAGAACTTTATATTATAAATACCTTATTAGGAATAGGGGATGAATAGTGCCACTATTTGGATCCGTATAATGGACAGGGCATTATTCAGGAACACTATTCATTATTTACACATTCCAAAACATGTGGGTCACCCATGGCTGCCATGTATCCAAGAATCTCATTTGTCAAGTTAAGGTCAGTCTGCTGTGATACCCGCTCACCCTAGTTAAGCAGGTGTCAAACGTGGGTCGACTTGGAGATAGCCAGTCGAGTCCCTTTATATCCATTAATAGCATTACTTGTGGTGGAAGATCAGAGTCAGTCAGTCCCGGAGAAGGTGTAGGGAAGACGCATGCTACCAAGGCTCATGTCTTCTGGGGTTGCCCAGAGCACTTTCTGGAGAGAGACAGGAAATCATATGACTCGCTTATTTACCATTTCAATTCGGCCAGGCCCAGAACATCTGGTCTTGGGAATTTGTCCACCTGAACTGAGGGGTAGGGATGAAAGGTATTTGTGGGCCCTACTATCAGTTGCTGCCTTAAAAACAATAATGAGGAGGTGGCTAAAGCAAGAGCCACCAATCATACCAGAGTGGGCAGAGGGGGGAGAAGAACAGAGGCTCAAGAAACTAACCTTAGAGTTGGCTCAGCAGACTCAACATTTCAGAATGGGTGGACCAGATGGATACTGTATGAGGATCAAATAACCCAGAATAGTTAATGGGGGAATTTTCTTCATGTTAGAATTCTCTCAAATAAAATGCAAGGGTAAGAGCAGATTGCTGGGGAGAATCAGATACACTGTATCCCTACCTGGTTCCGGGGGTGGGATGCAGCAGAAAAAGGTAACAAGGCAAACATGAAACAGAGACCGCTACAATTCATTTTACAAAAATTGAAATATAAGTTGAAGTAATCTACTTTTACATAACTATATCTAGGATGTATGGACACCGTAGAGCTTAGTTTGTTTTTTCTTATTTTTTAATAAGACATTCAAACTTTTTTAAATACCTTTTGTATAGACTTTTCCCCTTTAGACCAACACGTTGGAGGATGGAATTGTAAACGAAATGTTTATTAATTGTAATGACAAGGGGATTATGTTATTTTATTCCAGGATGATATAATGGGTCTAGTCGTGTTGTAAAACAAGTTACTGTACAATAAACAGAAGTACAACAAAACAGCATTACTTGCAGAATTTTAGCTGTACTCCTCAGGAGTTGTATACCCCCGGTCATTACCAGTACCAGGTGCTTGTATATGAAGGGAACTGCTTTACCCCTGATGGTTTGAACTTCTATATATAGCCCACCAGTAGGGGCAATTACTGGGCAATTCCAAAATATCTGCAATTGTGTGCCACTCCCCCACATCCTCGTTAACGACAGTAGTCTTAACCCACCACCTAAATCGATGCACAAAGCTCGTACTCCTAAATTTGGAACAAAAATTAAACTATTTCAATACTAAATATTGAAAAGGTACATACTGAGAGTCACCAAAAGCCTTCAAAATCTCCCTGTCCAGGTAGTTACTGGTGATAATCAAGTGTGGTTCCTTGACGAGCTGTAAATCTTTAGCTCTATCCTCTTGTTCCAGTAGGGGATGAAGAAGGGGAAGTTCCACGCACTGCAGAAGGCACCGGATTGTTTGTTCTCGCCATATCTTGTTGACAACTAGAAGTAAAAAAGGGGCAGAAGATTAAAAGCACATCTACCATGGAAAGAAGTGACAAATAACTGTACGTCTGACTTCAAATTATTAGTGCTGTTTACACTTTTATACTGCAGACAATCTGGCTATAGGAAATGAACTAAGTGGGCTTTCATCTGTGTCATCTTACAGCTGTACAACTCTGGATATGTTCAACTTTTGTAGCAGGTTAAGTCCTTAATTATGGAGATTTTCTTTAAAGATGACCAGCAATGAAAACCCGCTTTCCATTTAATCCAAAAATATATTCTTCAAATCTTAAAGTACAGTTTACCTTTTGAAATGCAGTTTTATGCTGCTTTGCACTTTGTGTAGATAACTGCTGTCCTAGCTGTACCCTTTACGCATTCACCAACTCTACCTTTACCTTGCAGAATAAAGCTCCAGACCCATTTTCTTCCCTCCTCATCCAGTTCCGTGGCTGGGAAGCTAGACAGCAGCAGCTCCTACCCTTTTGCCCACCCAGACCAGCAACCAGGTACGAACCACATCCGTGGACTGGATCGCAAGCCGCAAAGCAGATTGGTGGAAGCTGCTTGACAGCTCTGCATTGGCTGCAGCTCTGTTCCTAATTGGCTGCTGAGCTCCTCGACCTGCTAGGGCTCTGCTCAGGAGTAGCACTTCTTCCCTGCTCAGAGATCTGTAATCTTCTCTGTATCTGAAGATTCTCCCGCCCGACACTAAATTAAATACTTTTACCTTCCCTTCCCTCCCCCTCAGCAGGCCGCCCTCCTATTGGCAGTCACTACATACCAAGCAAAAGTGACTCCTAACCCAGGCTCCTGATCAAGTCCTTAAGGGAGCTCTGCAAATCCAACTCATAGTGCTGCCAATCTTCATAATGCAGTCATTGCTACTCTGCACCACTTGTTTTATGGGTCTTTTCTTCAGCATCCTTAATCCTTGTGCCAACCCCCTTGCATTTAGCTGCACCTACAAAGCGCAAGGTTACAGGTTCCTTGCACCACATCACTATTACTAGTCCTGCCACCTGATGCTTATACAATCATTCAATCATGCTCCTTTGGCAGCGTGTCATCCCCTACTATATGCACACTGCTTCCCATTTATCCTCTTCTCCCAAGTACCATGTCTTCTCGATAAGAGTGTTATTGTATGCTTTCTTTGTGTATTGTGCAGATTGTCCTTCCTTACCCCACTCATATTACCAATAAGAGAAGTCTGACTAGGCTCCTTAGGCTATTGTTCAGTGCTCAGTTTTGCTGCTGCTCCTCCTTTGCTCAGGCAATGTTGAGATGAACCCAGGGCCTACTTCCCCCATCACTGCACCCTCAGAGATGGCTCAATTAAAGGGAATAAGCATTCTGCACTTAAATGCTTGCAGCCTACTAGGACAAATTGAGGCAATCCACTCCTGGACTTACCATACTAACCCTGACAGTACGGTGGTCTCTGAAACCTGGCTTAGGCCCTCTACCCCGACCTTAAAATCCATATCTCCTCCTACAAAGTTTTCAGATTGGACAGACCCTCGAGAAGGGGAAGGGTCAATCTACATTCGTGAGACCTCTGCCTCCTTAGTTGAGGCTTCTACTTTACAAAAGGAATACAAGTGTGATTCTAAAGATACTAACCCCCTCCTCTACATCCTTTACCATAATTGGGTGTTACAGACCTCCCTCGGAGGGGCTTAAGCTACTTGACCATCTATGCAACTCCCTGGACAAGCTGTTGTCAGGAGTCATTATCCTAGGCGACTTCCATCTTCGACTGGCTCTTGCCAAGCTCAAAACCATTAAGACCTTTGTGACCTCATGCAACTTGCTGCAGAAATTACCCGCCCAAACTGCAAAAGAACAGGCCATAGTACTTTACTTGACCTAATTTTAGTAAAACCTAATTTCTCCCACTCTGGCACCTTCAACGATCCAAGCGACCACTGTGCCATAGCGTGTGAGAAAGCATCCCTAAAACTGCCTCCACTTCTAGATTCACCTCAAGTCTGCAATTTTGACCCTCACACCTTTCTTGCAGATCTCTAGAACTCCAATTGGCAGAACTTCTACCTGGCCCCCACTGTAAATGAGGCTTATGAGTGTTTCCATGACATCATACTTGGCACCATTAACCAGAATGCACCCCTTGCCAATACATGCATCAAGAAGAAATCCTGCCCCTGGTTTACAGCCAACCTCAAAGCCACACTCCTCCATAGGGACGCACTATAGAAAAAGCACAGAAAAAAATCCGGCTGACTGGGCTGCCTTTAGAACAGTAAGGAATCCATGCACTAAGCTAATTAGGGCAGAAAAAGCTAAATATTTTTGAACTGCACTGACCACCTCCATCTGCCCTGCAAAATTCTGGAAGACCTTAAGATATTGAAGGGCATCAACTGGTTAGCACCCTCCCTGCAAAACATCTCCACGAGTGACTCCTACACCACCAATAAGCATTCTATCCTTGATCTCCTTAACCACCATTTCGCCACTGCCAGTCTAGCATTTTACTCCTTCCCTGCCTACAATCTTCATGCAGCTCTGTGCTCCGAACACTTCTAACCTGGCCCCGGACCCCACTGCGCACAATGCCCCTTTCTCCTTCAGGACTGTCTCCTTAAAAGGAGGTTGAAGATCTTCTACTTGAACTAGACCAAGAAAAACATGGGTGCTGACAATATGGACCCCCTTCTACTTTGGATTGGGGCATCGCGTCTTGTCTGCCCCCATTACTCACCTTTTTAACCCATCTCTTGCTCAGGGTGATAGTCTGGAAAACTGCTCGGGTCGTTCCTGCTCAAATCTGCTGATCCTAGTGACCCAAATAATTATAGGTCCATACCCCTTCACCCAATTCTATCAAAAATGCTTGGGAAAAAAAAAAAAAAAAAAGATTGTCCACTTCCAACTCAAAGTACTTGGAGACTAATCTGCTGAATCCTGAGCAATCTGGATTCAGACCATGTCAGTACAGTATCTGCTCTAAGGTTTCTAATGACTGGTTAAAGATCCTGGATGCTATTATGTGCCTTATTCCATTACCTTAGCAAGTTTATTTGTTTGTTTTTTTTTTTACTACACAGTGGACCATGATTTGCTATTCTACACTTATAACCACTGGCTTAGATCCTACTGCATTGAGTTGTTTACCAGCTATCTAATGGGGTGCCATCAGCAGGTCAAAGCTGAAGGAGATTTCTCACCACTGGAACCCATCCTGAGAGGCGTGCCCCCAGGGGTCTATTTTAGGCCAATTACTGTTCACAATATACATCAACTCTGGCATTAAATCAGCAAATCTCAATCTTTTTGCTGATGATAGTCCTATACATTGCCAGGTCTGGGGGTAGGCCCACCCCGGACCTGGCATTCGAGGACCTATGTGGCCAAATTCGAATATCTGGGGTTCTGAGTAGACTAAATTGTCTTTCCTTGACCACACTGACTAGCTAAAAACTTAAACAGCAGCTTGGACCATTTCTCCATTTCAAGCACTTTCTGACCCAGGAAGCCAAAACTAGACTGGTCCAGTCGACATTTCTACCTCTACCAGACTACGTTTACTTCCTTTATGGTCAAGGTCCCAGTACTGCTCTATCAACTCTACTCTCTGTACCACCGATTCATCACTGGTGCCCCATACTCCACCCGCCATTGCCATCTGTACTCTAAACTAGGCTATAATCGCTCAAACTTAGAAGCCAAAAAAAACGTAGTAACCTGGACTTACAGGTCTAAAACTACCCCAGTACATTTCAAACAGTCTTCCTGTCTGTACAGAGTGTACCTACCCCTCTCAGATGTCTTTCCCACATCTACAAAGTTAGAACACACTGTCAGGGCTTCCATATGCCATGCCCTTCCAGTCTTGTGAAATGCCCTCCAAAAAGCTCTAAAAATATCAATACCTGTCAAATTGGCCACCTTCAAAACCCTGGTTGCATGCATCTTCACTGACTCATGCAAGTGCTTCTCATGATTACATGCAGTACTACAGTTTTGTATCCATAACCTACCCTTCCTCCTGCTGAATTGTTCCCAACTAGTTGCCTATCTTTACCCAATCACCTATTGCAATATATACATAGACTAGCACCAGGTGCAATTAGTTCATGCTGGGAGTACGCTATCTAGTGCTTAACACTCACCTGCTGCTTCTTGTGCATTGTGTATATGTTGTAAATGGTATATGCCGAGGGTCCCCTGTAATATTGCTCCAACACCTTCTCTGTAACCCTTGCCATTTAAATTTCTATCATATCAATGGTTATTTCTCTTTGACCCATGTAATTCACCCAGGTCCATCTTGTAAATGATATTGCCTCTCAATGTTTCACCCGGTAAAGACCAATTGACTGCCAGAAAGGTGCTCCTGGCCATAACACTCCCCGTTTTAATAGTTTCTGTATTGTCTCCGACCAATACAACACCAGGAGTATGCCAGAAATGCCCTTGAGCCTCCTTTCTGGCATACTCAGTTGGGCAGTAGTCATTTGCTGTAAGGGCCACTAACTGGTTAAATGAAGTGCCAGACTCTCCGAATCTCCAAAATCAATCAGCTTAAGACAACTTTGCAGTCTGCCCCTGCAGTCCACTGCAATTGTAACCATTATCCGGAACTCTATCTAATGAACCGTAACTGTGTCCCCTGCTTCAGTAGCATTCACTCACAGTGGTGATTAACCAATTAGCGTCCACCGTGCCACTTAACTCGTTACCTCCTAGGCGGACATTGTGTGTCAAGTAAACAATGGATAGTTCGGACTTCATATGGAGCTATTGGAGGTAATGAGTTCAGAGCTCAAGTCCTTTCGCAATACAGTAATTGACAGGTGCTTTACAGCAGTTTGTCACTTGTCATCGATTACAGACCAGTTTCTAGTAGATGATAAGCCTTGCCTCAGTGTGCAGCCACCTAGCATTTTCAGTTAGTCTGTCCTTGCAGTCTGAAGCTGCAGTGTCCAAAAGAAAGAACAGTTCTGAGCACTATTCAGAAATTGTGAATTGTTGAACGTCTTGAGAATGGGGAGAAGGCAGTCTCTCTGGCTGCAGAATACGAAGTTGGGAAATCAACCAAGTTGGAGATTTGGGAGGCTAAGGACAAGCTGCAGAATTTCGTAAGCACTATGGAATCAGCCTCAGGAGGTGAAAAAAGAACCAACATGAGAGTATGTGCAGACGAGGAGTGGGACTCTGCAATCTACGTTTGGTTTAGGCAAGAAGGGGAAAGGGGACACCAATATCAGGCCCATTATCAGGGCCACTGAAAAATTGTGGAAAATTTTACCCAAAAATTGCAGGAACACTGCAGGGGTTCACTATACTTTCCCACTGCTCCCCTAATAAATGTTGTTTGCTGCAGCATGTGTTCATCACAAATTGTTATATAAATGTATTGGTACTTGTAAATGCTTTCAATATAAAGAAAAGTGTGCGTTTTTAAAATGCACTGCAAATCATTCCTTATGTACAGTAGCACATCTTCTAAAAGTCTAAAGACATTCAAGTCATGCAGCGCTAACTAGATTTAATTTAGTAATTCACAGTCAGTCCATATTGAATAAATCCTGAAACATTTTGCCAATTTCAAGATGTTAAATAATGAAGCCTGTTTATTTGCTTTGGTACAAGAAAAATGAAACGGATAACCAGAGTGCCCAATAAAGTTCTAGTAAAATAAAATGTTTCTTTTGTTACAGTGGTGGTGAACAGTAATTTTAAATACTTATGTGATTTTAAAATGTATCAAACTATACTAATTGCTTTTTATTACATCATACAATAGCTTCTAATACATGGCACTTTTTTCTACTGTTTGCAGTGATTTTACTTGGGTTACAATTATTTTGTCTATTTGAAGGTAACTTTAAATATAAGTATTCAGAAATGTTTGCTTTTTGTAGGCTTTGTACGCGAGTATCAGTTGTGGCAGACTGACATGTAAGGAATCACTGTCACCAACTTCCTCAGAAGCACAATCAAGTTTTTAAATCAGCAGGGCCATCCAAACTCCTCACACATTTGAATCAAAATCCTTTCAAAATGAAAGCATTTATACAAAGAAAACCTACCCTACATTCAAAAAAAAAAAAAAAAAAGAAAAAAAAGAAAAGGCACTGTAGCAATGCTTCATTTAGGTAAATAGGGCACTTTGCATCTCTTCTCACATCTACTGTTTCAGTCTGTCAGCAGAAAGTTCTCCCATAGTTTGCTTTAACAGATTTTAAGTGCTCAGGTGTACATATGCATGGCCAGAGGATTTTGAAACCAAAGCAGGGAAGTGAATTACATGAAAGCAGTCACATTGGACCCCTTCTCACCCCACACTACTGTTTGTCAAATCCAAGTCTGTGTAATAAATTGTTAGCATATCTGAGTAGATTTCCTTGACAATTTATTTTTTATACAACTTCAGTCAAAAATCTAATAAATGTAAGAAATTGCAGATTTTATGTGGAGAAGGGTGAAAACTGCAGAAATCGCAGGTGCAATTTTCCAGCAGCCCTGCCCATTACTGAAGAAGAAAGCCTTAATTTCATGAGAGGCTTGGCTGGAGCAACAACACTCCTTTAATGCCAGTGACAGATGGCTGGATAGGTTTAAAAAAAAAAAAAAAAAAAAAAAAAAAAAAAACCAGCATGGCATCTGTCAATTACGACTGTGGGGAATGGCTTAGAGCAGCAGAAGAGGGTGCAGCACCCTTCATGGAAAAAAAAAAAAAAAAAAAAGTGAAATGTTTGTGTCAGAGGGTGTCGCAGCAGAGCAAGTGTATAATGCCGATGAGAGAAAGCTCTTTCTAAAGAAAACGCTGAAAGGGAAATTCCTATCGAGTCCCTCGGTGCAGCAGCAGCTGCAAAAACAGCAGATTAGGACTCAACATAAAAGAAAATTAACTGGTGACCCGGAATTCTAATAAAGATCCACTCGCTCCATAATGGTGACAGAGCCCCACACGGACATCTCACGTACCTCGGGCGACTTCCTCCATGAAGGCTGTGCTAATCAGGGCTACCAACAAATGGCAGATGTTGGTAGCCCTAATTAGCATAACCTTCATGGCAGAAGTCACCCGAGGTGCGAGAGATGTCCGCACGGGGTTCTGTCGCCATTATGGAGAGAGTGGCTCTTTTTTTTATTAAAATTCCGGGGCACCAGGTAATAATTTTCTTTTATATTAAAAGCCCTAATCTGGCATTTCTGCAGCCACTGCTGCACTGAAGGACTTGACAGGAGTTTCTCTTTAAGGGTGTTTGCTACAGGCTTGCTGAAGCATGGCAAAATATTCATCCAGAAATCATACGAAAGGCATGGCGGAAATCTGGGATAAGGTTTCCTACCAATGATGTGGATGAGGGTGATTAACAAATGAAGCGGGAGAAACTCGTAGAAGTGAGGATGACAGTGCACTGGAGAGAGCTGAAGAGGCAGAGTTGATGGAAATGGTGGCTGGATTGCCAGGGGAACAGATTACTGCATCCCAATTGGATCAGTGGCTGTCCTGTGATGCGGGAGAGGATGACCACAACATTCTGAATGAGTATCTATAGTAAGCCTCATACTCAGCAACTCGCAGGATACAACACATGTATCTCAAGAGGAGAAGGGGATGAGATGCCAACACCACTGCCAGTGACACTCAGAGGATGTGGCATGGTTAGAGAAGTGCGTCTTATCTAGAGACAGCATGACAGCACAGCAGTGGAACTTGCGCTACTCGGAAACCTACAGGCTCAGGCTTAACCACACGGAGGCTAAATACTGTAGATTTTCAGCAAAAAATAACTTTGTACAAGTACTGCATGACTCTGTTGCTGTGACTTATTTTGCGTTACGTTTCATTATGTTTTAATAAACCCTGCACCAGTGACAAGTGCTACATAATACATGAAGAAACAGTGTTCTGAGTATCCAAGAGTGAAAATCCCATTCATCTGAACTCCTATTTAACCAAAAATTTCAGATGTCCATGGGGGGAGTTCAGATAAACAGGATTCTACTGTAGTGACAATATGGAGGACAGCACATCATAAGGTCAGATCATACCATTTCATAACTGCTTTATGCAATGTGAAACAAATTACTCCGTTATATTAGGGTTACACTCAAGGTTTAGAAACAAAGTTCAAAGCAAAATCAATAAAAGTCAAGACAAGCAATTTACCTTTCACAGGGCAATGATGAAAACCTTTTAGATAAGATAAAATAAAGTACAATTACAGGATAATAAAGTAAGGAAAGGGGAAATGGTCATTCCTAGATGGAAACTCATAGCCCCAATTAAGTAAAAGCCAAATATATTCTTAAACTGTGGGTCACTACACAATTTGTAAGCCCACCAGTACTGCCAGAGCTCCTCAAGCACAAAGCTTATTTATGAAATAGGTAAGCTTTCACAAACAGTCAACCAAGTCTACCCATTTGGAAAATGGAGAGTTGTATCCACAATTTAGTAAACAGTTTCTCGGCCCCAACCAGAAGATCAGGAAAAATTTAAATTTGCGACCAGTAAGAGAGAGTTCAAGTCAGGTGGAATATGGGTCAATAGTAAAAGAGAAGTAAGTGGCCCAGATAAATCTATCATCTGGGAGATATCCATCCAATAGGTACGATGGGCTGGAAGCCCAAAATATATGGGGAAGGTTCGCCTTCTGCTCGCCACACCCTCTCCCAGGTCCCCCAAGTAACATGTGGTAAACTCATGGGTCCTAAAAACACTGACACTTTCAAGCAAATTCTTTCAATTAAAAGGCCGTTGAGATACTGCTCTCCGAGCACAAAATCTGAATGAACCTGGAGCTCTGTAGTCCAGTGTGTAAGAACAGTAAGAAGAGTCCGGAAGTTGGTCCCGCAGAGACACAAATGACAGATTAAATGTTCCTGAATCCCCATGTTGATGTTTATGAATTATGTCAAGCAAGGCTGGAAGAAAATCCAGGAGCTGCCTACATTGCTCTGGTAAATTAGAAATACAATATATGATCGGAGCTGTAAATACCTATAATCTGAAAAACTGCAGGGAATATTCAGCTATTTGACCCCTCTGGAATAGAGGCATTGATGCAGATTACACCTAACCAGGTCCAACATCCAAGAAAGGGATCCATTTGATTCAATGAATTCATAGGGACTCAAGTTTAAGCTTCAAGCAAAGGAGCTAGTGCTCCTAAATTTCACAGATGGACCCTATGCCAGATCTTAAATCATAATGTAGCAAGAAAAATTTGAGAAAGATTCTATAATGGAAGAATAAAGGCACCAATATTATACAAATCGTTAAGCACAAATTCCAATACGCCTGCTAATGGAGTGAAGTCCAAAGATATATTAAACAAAGTTGAGAAGCCAGGCATATTAGCAAAAATTATGAAGACCTATAACCCCACCAGTGAAACCTATTGTAAATCAAATTCTAGGATGCTGATCTTTCCATATGAAACGTGGTACTAATCTTTGAGAGTCCCGAAAGTAATAAGAAGCAGGAATAAGGGGAAGAGTTTTCAAATAAAATAGTATTTGCAATAGAATATTTATCTGGACCACTTCCAATCATGAAGGAAAGATGAATTTAATGCTGACCACATTAAATCCGATGTAATCTAATGTTAATGGATCATAATTAATAATTAAAAATCTCCAAGTGGACCAAATTGTTTGATACAGATACCCAAATATTTTAAACAATTATGATTCAATGTACTTTAAAAATGTTCCTGGATAGACAAGGGAGGAGTATAATTAAAGGTTAAGAGTTCAGTTTGTCTATTAAGGAGGTAAACCAACAGATTCAAAAGTGTATCAAAGACCGCCTTTAACAAGTTCATTGGATCTGTAATGGTTAATAAAATATACACGAGTAGCCTTATGCGATAATCCTGCCCACCTATAAGAATTCCCGGTAAGTCCAGAGATCTCTGAATGGGAGAGACCAACTGCTCTAACACACAAAAAGTGGAGAAAGGGACAACCTTGCCAGGTGCGCGCCCCCCCCCCCTAAAGAGATTGGCTGAGAAACAAACCATTGACTCCCCAACCTCCAGAGACAAGATACAGTTCTTTGTTGGCAAGCCCAGCTGGCTGGGTGCAGGTGTCTGGTGTCATTCTGCAGTTGGTAGCATTCTTTTTCCTCTGTGGTCCTGAGAAGCGTGGCATGCAGTGATGCCAGGACATGCACAGTGTGCCACATGTCAGCATCTGCCATGCCCCGTTGCCTTCCAGGCAGTCCCAGGTGTGTTTTGCCCAGCTTCTACTAGGGTTCAGGCAATCACCAAGTTCTGAAATCCTCCTCCCATAGTCCTTTAGACACTATCCTCCATCCCCTTGGCTGGCCCGCCCAACTCCTTCAATTCTGAACCATGTCATCAGTGCCACAGGCAGCAGTGTTACCGTTGAGTCAGTGGGCTGGCCCCACAAGAAGTCTCAGAATTTTAAGAGCTCTATTACAGAGAACTAGGGCCCTCACTATTATTCACCAGCCATAGATTAGAGTCAAAATAAAACAGCAACAACTCGCTATTCAAGCAACTCTGCACCGCTTGTGCCCATACTATGCCTGTATGTTCTGTGGAATGTGTGCAGCCACCAAGCCCAATAATTCATAAGTAGACTGAAGAAATTAGAAAATTCTGTTTAAAATGCACAAAATGTTCACCCAATATTTTGCATATATTAGAAAAAATTACAGTAGTAATGTTTGTTCCAAGGGATCCCATCAACTTGCTTAACTGCAATCACTCCCCTGGAATGAGCTCCCTGGAGCCTAGAGTTGTATGCCAATTATGGAATCTTAGAATGAAATTCAAAACTCTGTAGTCCCACTCCCTCTGCCCACTGTCAGATTTCTGAAACAAGAGGGAGCAGTGGCCACCGAAACTAGCTAAAAGACTACCAGGGCAGAGAGTCCTAGGGGACTCCTAAATGTGGATAACAGATTTAAAAGGTTACAGAGAGTATTAATTGTAAGGCACTGTAATAAATGATGCTCAAACAAACTAAAAAACAGATTCATGCGAGAACCCTTTTTCAGGTTCTGGAAGGGGAGGTAGGGATGGGTTTTACGCATAGTCAGGGATCCCTTGGATGAAAGATTACTACAATGAATAATTTTCTCTTCAAACTCCAGGAATTCCTCACTATGTTTGCCCAACTGCAGACTACAAAGCAGCACTTTTTGAAGCTGGATACAGAACCTATTTCTGAAAAAGGTTCTGCAAAACAGTGCCAAAACTGACATCCCTTCAGGACTGTAAGTCTAGACAATAATGCTTTGTGAAAGTGTGTACAGTTTTCCAGGTAGCTGCTTTACAGATTTCCTGCAAGAAAATACCCCTCGATGCTGCCAGTAAGGTGGACATGCCACATGTAGTGTGTGCCCAGAAGCCTTGAGGTGGCAGCTTCCTAGCTTTGCCATAGCAGAACTGTATGGAGGAGACTATCCAACAAGAAACTGTACTCAGATGCTGGCTTACCTTTACCCACTCCAGTATAGGTGACTAATAGCAGAGTATTAGACCTCACCACTTTTGTATGGTTCATATAGTAGCTTACTGCTAACATACAAACTGAAGCTTCTGTGCACCTGAGCTGGATTTTGCTGTAAAGAACACTGGAAGTGCCACAGACTGGTTCAGATGAAATTCAGACACTACTTCTGGGAGAAATGTACCACCTTATCCCTGTGGAAAGGTCAGTCATAGTCCGGATCTGCACAGAGGGCTTGTAACTCGCTCACCCCACAGGGGTCACAGCCACCAGGAGCATTCTAAACAACACATTTCAACTCTGCAGTTGCCATGGGCATGAAATGAGGCTCCATGAGCTGGGCAATGCACAGATTCAGATCCCATGGTGGAATTGGATCCCTGTCTGAAGGGTACAGGTGAATAAGGCCTTTAAATCTTTTTTTGAAGATGGACCGGAGAGGCCACTGACTTGTCCTTGCCAGCTGAAGCATGTACTGACATAGCTGCCAGAGTTGAAGCCCTGTGGCCCACAGACTGAAGGTGAACCAGGTAGTCCACAGTACAGTCCAAGAGTGAAGGTCCATAACCACGGTACAGGGTAGGTGTACAGGGATGGGGCAGCCAGCCCACCCCAAATGTGAACACCACAGCATAAGTTCCTGTGCACTCAAAAAACAGGAGCTTAACAGTTTTACAAAGACATCACACATGTGAAATGCCCATCACTTGTGTGTTCGACTTCAGTTACGTTGATACCATTTCACATGTGTGGTATGTATCTTAGTAACGTTAAGCTCCAGTTGAGAGCATGAAAACTTTTGCTGCGAGTCTAAGACAGTAGAAAGGTCTGCCTGGAGTAGACCAAGTTGTCTAGAGGAACACCACAGGAAAATGTTTTCAACTTTGAGCCGTACATTCTCTTTTCTTGTTGCTGGTTTTCTGGAAGCCTTAAGCACTTCCAAAACCTCTTCCAAGGGGTTTAGCCCAGATAACTAGCTCTTCAAGTACTGTGCCCACAGACACAGGGTTCTTGGGTCTAGAAATGTTATTCTGCCCTGGGTCAAGGTCAGTAGATTGTACCTCAGAGGATGTTTGATGGGAGAGGGACAGGAGAAGTGAGTAACATGTCTGCCTGGCCCAATCTGGGGCTATTAGGATCATGGTTACAGACTCCTCAGTTTCAACAGCACCCATAGCATGAGTGGGAACAGAAGGAAGGCATAGAGAACCTTCCACATCCAACTGAGGATTAGGATGTTCTCTGGGACGGTTCCCGCTGAGGGGGACCTGCAATATAAGGGGAGCTGGTACTTTTCCCATGATGCAAACAGGTCCATCTCTGATATGCCTCACCTTCTGAGCACTGCAGATACCAGCTCGTTCACTCGCCTCTGAGGCTGGGAGATCAGAGGGCTGTGGGTTCAGTTCCCACATCTGGCACTTGGATTAATATCCCAGTACTGACACTGTAGTGCAGCATGAGAGGGGTGCTGCACTTCTGAGGTGCCGTCTTTCGGATGAGACGTTAAACAGAGGTCCTATCTGCCTGGATTAGTGGTAGTTCAGGTGAATGTCAAAGATCCCATGGCACTTATCGAAAAAGAGTAGGGGAATTTCCCCAGTGTCCTGGCCAAATTACCCCATATTCACAAAAAAAAAAAAAAAAAAAAAAAAAAAAAAATAACCACCAACAGCTTAATGTGGTTCAAGGTCAGTTGGCATTCATCTGTATCCCCCTCCCCCGGGTCGTGCCTGAAAATAGGCAGGATTTGTCTAGTGCACTTACCCGGTCAACAAAAGCTAAATAAAAATAAATAATTGATGTCCCTGGCGGATTCTGCTCAGGGAATCTGCAAAAACAATGTATTTTCCTTGCAGACTAACAGTTAGTTGCACCTCCAGGGAAAAGGCTAGATTCCAAATCTTCACAGCTTCTGTGCACAGCTTTGAAGATCTCATTTCTCCCTGCTTGTTGATATAATACATGGTAGTGGTGTTTGTCCTGACCTGGAAAGACTGACCTCTGATTTGGAAGGAAAAAGCCTACATTGCCAAATAAACCTTCTAGAGCTCAGGGCAGTGTATGTGCACCCAAGACTCTTGTGGGCTCCATGCTCCACTTGTGGTGAAATCCTCCAGATGGGCACCCCAGCCCAGGAGTGAGGAAGTCTGTATTGAGCACTGCCATGGGTGGCTGCTAGACAAACTGAACCCCTTCTGAGGTGGTCTTCTGCTTTCTACCACTTCCATGTCCTTAGACACTTTAACATGGGCACAAGTTGTCACAGTGGGTCCCATTTTTTTGGACCAATGTGACCCCAGGGGGGTACTGTACACCCCTCACTTGGAACCTGGCATCTGGAACTACAGCTGTAGATGAGACCATATGCCCAAGCAGCTGAAGAAGTCCCTTGCTGGTCTGGTCTGCCATGCCCTGAAAGACCTTGCAAGCACCATCGGGTATGCCATTCTTTCGAGGGAGTAATGCCTTCCATTGGTGGACATTCAGCTCTGTACCCATGAAGTCTGGAACCTGAATAGGCTCCGTCTGGGACTTCTGGACATTAGAAGGCCCTCCAGGGTGTGCGCTGGGTGAATAAAAGGGAGGACTCTGCCTCTTGGAGACCTTCCTGCGACTAACCAGTCATCTAGTTAAGGAAAGACCACCACCCCTCGTCTTCTCAGATGTGCTGCCACCACTGCTAGGCACTTTATGAATACTCTGGGAGCAGAAGACAGGCTGAAGGGTAGGACTGAACTGGCAGTGGCAGCTCCCTACATTGAATCCAAAGTACTTTCTGTGAGTGGGTCTGACTGATGTGAAAGGCATCTCAGATTGTGACCCTAGTCAATCTCCTTGTTGCAGGAATGGAATCACCAATCCTAGTGTTACTATCTTGAACTGTTCCATTTTAGGAGTTTGTTCAGGTATCTCAAATCTAAAATGGATTGCCACGCCCCATTTTTCTTGTCAGTCAAGTAGTATCTGGAATAAAGCCCCTTCCAATTGTAAGGGGGAAACTCTCTACTGCATTACCTCCATCTCCAGCAGTTTTTCTGTTGGAGTACGAGGTCTCAAGTTTGAGAGCCTACAGTTTTGGAAACTTCCTTAACTAGGACCCATCTGTCTGGTACTTTTTCCACACCTGGAAGTGGTGAAACAGCCTTCCTCCCACTGGCAATGTTTGGGTGACCTGTACCAGCTTGTCAGGGGGTTCTGCTTTGCCAGGGCCTTGGGGGTCTGTGTTGCATCTGCATGCCTAGGACACTTCCTGCCTCCACCCCTGGAAAACATTATCTGTAGGGCAAAATCTTGGGCATGGTAAGCATGGAGGTGGTAACCCCAGCCCTAACCTCTCCTCAACCATAAGGCCTTTGGGAAGTGGAGGCCTTTTCCTTTTCAGTACTGCTCTTGTAGGTGGCCTTTTACTTGTCCACCTTCTTCATGTAAGCCTCTGTTTAATCAGCAAACAAAGATTTCCCTCAAAAGGCAAATACAACGCTTTTGTTAAGAGTGTCCAGAGAGGTTTGTGGTTCCGAGTTAAGCAAACCTTAAGGACACTGCATGTGCCACAACCCTAGAAACAGTGCCACTGGCATCTTACCATGGCAATTTTTGCCATTTCTATTGAATCTTGTGCTAGGTCACCTGCAGCGTTTTCGCTCATAGCCAAAATAGAACTCTAGAGCCTATAGGTACTCAAACAGAAACGGATGACGGATGAGGACCACTTGGCACACCTAGTTTGCCCATTTTCCATACCTACTGCTCATACCACAGACCCTACCCGACTTGCGACTTACCCTCTTTTCTATTGTTCGGATTCCCTCATGTCTATCCCATGCATTCTTTAACTCCCCTACAGTTTTCACCCCACCACCTCCACAGGGGACTGTTCCATGCATCCACTATTCTTCTGAGAAATACTTTCTCACATTACACACACACACCCTGCCTACCCCCAGGCTCATAAACATATGTTTTCTGAAATATGCTACCACCTTCTACCTCATCATTAACATCCTTTAGGTATTTGAAAATCTCTATCATATCTCCCCTCCCCATTTCCAGGGAAAGCGTGTCGGGGTCCTTCAATCTCTCCCTTCCAAGGAAAACAGAGGTCCTTCAGCCTCCTCATATGACTTCTGGTGGTCTTTTTGTTGCCCTTTTCTGAACTGCCTTTACTTTGTTTATGTCCTTGCAGAGATGCGGCCTCCAGAACTTGACAGTACCCCAGATGAGGTCTTACCAATGATCTGTACAGTGGGATCACCACCTCCTTTTTCCTGCTGGTACTACCTCTCCCTATGCACCCTAGCATCCCACTGGCTCTCCCCCACAGCCTTTCCACATTGTTTGATTACCTTTAGGTAAATCAGATATCGTCACGCCCAGGCCCCTTTCCTGTTTGGTGGCTGTCAGTACCCTTCCCCCCAATCATGTACTCCTCCCCCTGGCCCTGGGCTTCTGTGCCCCAAATGCCTCATTTTGCACTTTGCATTGAATCTTGGCCGTCACTACCACTCTTCAAGCATGCTTAGGTTCCTTCTCATTTTTTCTACCCCCTCCCCCAGAGTGTCAACCCTGTTGCAGATCTTTGTGTCACCTACAGAGAGGTATACCTTCACTTCCAGCCCCTCTGCAATGTCGCTTATGAAGACATTAAAAAAGGACTGGCCCCAGCACTGATCCCTGTAGCACTCCGCTAGTCACCCCCCTCTGGTTAAACTCCATTCACCACTACCCTCTGTGTCCTACCCCTCAACCATTTTCTGTCCAGGTTTACCACCCTGGGACCCACCCCCAAGCTGCCCAGTTTGTTTACCAGCCTCCTGGGTGGGACGGTGTCGAAGGCCTTGCCGAAATCCAGATAGGCCACATCCACCACTCCTCCCCAATCTACTTCCTTGGTCACACAGAATCAGATTTCTTTGACAAAACCTTGCCGCTGTGAATCCATGCTGCTTTGAATTCTGTGCTCTGCTGGATTCAAGATATTAATCCTTTCTTTTAGCAGTGTTTCCATTATTTTCCCCACCACAGAGATCAGGTTGACTGGGCTGTAATTGCTACCCTCCTCCTGGGAGAGGGCTATGTTCACCCTCCTCCAGTCCTCCGGAATCACCAGTTTCCAGAAATTTGTTGGACAGGGCTATTAGTGGTGCTGCCAGCACCTCACCAAGTTTTTAGTATTTGAGATGCATCTCATCCAGCCTCACTGCCTCTTCTACTTTCAGATTTGCGAGTTCCTTTAGGACTCTCCTCTGTAAAAGGACTGGTGTCCACCTCCCTTCCCATTGGTGTTTTTATCACCCAACTGTGGACCCTCCCCCTCCCTCTTCAGATTACTGAACAAAAATACTTGTTCAGGATTGCCGCTTTATCCGGGTCCTCTGCACACTGCCCTCTTTAGCCTCACAAATCGCATCACTGGACTTTTTCTTTCACTAATGTACTTAATGTCTATTGCCTGTGCCATTTTTTCCTCAGTTTGCACCTTTGCAATCGTGACCGCTTTCCCCACCTCCCTCTGCCTTTCCAGATACACTGCCTCCTCTTCCTCCCCCTTCTGTTTCCTTGTACCTCCTGAATGCCAGTTTTTTCACTCTTGCCTTCCTGGCCACTTCCTTTGAATACCACCATGGTTTCTTTGTTCTGCTTAACTGCAAAATGTAAGGCTCGTTGCCACTGCTATGGCTCCTTTTAGAGTCACCCACTGTTCCTTTACACCCCCTTCCTCGTCCCCTGCCAGAGCTTTGAGAATCCCCAAACTCTGCAAAGTTGGCCAGTCTTTAATCCAGAACCTTTACTTTCATGTGGTTTGAATGCTTTCAGTTCTCACATTGAACCACAGTACAGTGATCACTGGACCCCAGGTGGCTACCCACCACTGTCCCTGTTGACAAGTACTAGGTCCAATACTGCTCCCTCACGGGTGGGCTCTACCACTAGCTGTCTGAGGCACACCTCCTGAAAGGCATCCAGACTGTCCCTACTCCCGGCTGTGGCTGCAGCCTGGGTGTTCCAATCAATACCTGGCATGTTGAAGTCCCCCACCAGCAGTACTTCACCTTTAGTTATTGTGAATGGTTTCTACTAGTACCCTGTCCAGTTCTTCCATTTGTACTGGAGGTCTGTAGATCACCAGTGCAAATGGCTGTGCGATTTCCAGTCTCCAGGGTGACCCATCCCTTCCTGCATTTCCTGTACCTCAGTTGCTTTAATGCCCTCTGACATATAGCTACTTTTTTTTACCCACCGTGTCATTCATTAACAGATTATAACCTGGTATGGCTATATCCCAGTCCATTCCCAGTGTACCATGTCTCTTAACAGCTACAAAGTCCAGGTCTGCCTCTGCCATCAAGGGCACTAGTTTCAGGATTTTATTTCCCAGGCTGCAGGCATTTGTGCACACGGCCTTCTAGATCTTGCTATCTTCCCTCTGTATTCCTGTCTTTCCTCCCATTCTTCCTTATTGGACATTCTATCTACTGGTTTTGTGTACCTTTGGTGATTTCCAAGTCTTGGGGTCCTCCCTACAGACTGCTTCAACCTGTGGGGTAGGGGGCGGGCAGTTTGATTCTTTCCGCTTACTACCACTACCACCACCACCTCCCTGACTAGTTTTGCTTGGAAATAAAACATCACACCTCTCATTGAGGATCCTTGCCCCACCCCCCGGACAGATGCATACCATCTCTCTTGTATAGGCCTGCATCCCCTAGGTGAAACCTCAGTCCCCAATGAAGCCAAATCCCTCTGCTCTGCACCAGTCCTTCAGCCATGTGTTGAATCTCATGGTGCAGAGTACCCTGTCCTCCCTCCCCCTTTTTTTTGGTAAATATATAGTCTTTATTAAACATTTTTCCATTTACAACAGGGTACAAGCAGTCAAATTCATCAATGAAGGGTTAGTTTATATGTACAGGGGTACAGGACATGGATAGTTCTGGCACAAGTTCATGACAATATTGCAGGAAGCAGCACATTATATACGAGCATTCAGGCTTCCGATTCTAAATATTCCCTATCCTGGGTCCCCTTCACATCCACCCACCCTCCCAAGGAGGCCCCCCTTCCCGTCCCGAACATGCAGTTTGAATCTTCAGGGAACAAAGGTTGGATCCTTGGACATAAAATTCATCTATTCCACCTCAGTGGACAGAGTTCTGGTCCATCATTCACTAAGATTTTTTCATTTCTGTATATGCAATTTATCATGATCATCTGAGACTGTAGGAATTGGGGCCATGAGCCAGCACTGTGTTATGGCCTTCTTGGCCACCAGAAGGACAACTCCCAAGAGGTAACAAGTGTGGGGGTCTGAACTCCGGGCGAAATATATGCAGGATGAAAAATTCCCCAGAAAGAGATAGGCCAGCAAAACAGGGTCCCCAACTCTCGCTCCAGGGAAGTCAGGAAAGGTTTTAACCCAGGGCACAGCCAAAAAACATGAGTGATGCACTGCAGGTCACCACATTGGCGTCAGTGCGCAGAGCTAGTGGTTAGGTAATGGGAAGTAATGGCTAGTGTGAGGAAATACCAGATAGAGTTGCCAGGAGAAGAGATGCCAGGTGTGGGAAAATGTGAGCTTAGACATGGCAAGACAGCATTTCCCACTGTTTGGGCATGATGCTCGCTCCCAGCTCCTCATTCCATCTGTCAAGGATCCTCCCTGTGGAGTTCCCCGCTGAGCCAGACAGGGCCTTGTATATCACAGAAATTGAGTGCGGCAGCCCAGTGGAGAATAAGAGACCCTGGAGGAGTGTAATGGGGGGGGGGGGTTATCAGTCTGGGTGGGAAGGGAATGAAAATAGTGCCTCAGTTGGATACCCAAAGAAATCTGATGGAGCTCATGGGAGCGAAGCATCTCCTAAAATGTCTTAAAGATGAGATCATTCAAAAATTGGAAGAGAAAGGAGAGACCCAAGCGGCCCCAGCTACGATATGCATGCTCCAGCCAGGCAGGGAGGAAGTTCTCCAGCAGGGAAATCTGGCAGAGTAGCATCAGGAATGGAGAAAGAAAGTTGCCTGTGGATCACATTCCAGGTATTGACCTGGTGCTGAATACAGGAGCTGTAGGGGGCTTGGCCCAAATGGGAGGTAGTCTGGTGAAGAGTAGCTCTAATCAGCTCGTCATAGAGGACTGGCCCCTCTTCCATCTCCCTCCAGATTGCGGGGGAGGCCCTCATGTATCTAGCGCCAATGAAGGATAGGTGGGAGGCCCAGTTAAAGCCACAGGTTGGGGAGGGCAAGGCCGCCCTGTTTTTGGGAAGAGTGGTGAACATCACTCTTGGGCGCCAACCAGATAAATTCAAGCAGAGTCTTCTTCCAAGTACAGAATAATTTGGTAGGTAAGTGCAGTGGTACCTTCTGAAAAAGGTAGAGGGCCCTAGGCAACACCACCATCCGGATGACCTCTATTCTCTGGTATAAGTTCAAGGGAAGGACACTCCACCTGGCCAGGTCCTGCTGAAGCTGGGTGTAAAAGGGGTCATTATTTTGCATTGCATTCTATGCATTATGGGATAGATAGATAGATAGATGCCCAGGTACTTCAATCTATCAAGATCCCACTGAAACGGGTAGTCCTGTTGGAGGGTCCGGGGAGGGGGGGCCGCGTAGTGAAACAATACAGCTTCAGTTTTAGAGGTGTTAAGCTTGTATCCTGAACATGTGCCAAAAGTTGAGAGGATGTGAAACACTGCGGGGATAGACTGGGATGGGTCCGAGAGGAAGAGTAGGAAGTTGTCCACATACAATGCGATGTTCCACTCCCCCCCCAAGCCGGATACCTGATTTGGGGAGAGAGTTATTGCCTAGGCCAATGGTTCGATGAAGATGGCAGAGTCCAGAGGAGAGGGGCAGCCCTGTCTAGTCCCTCTAAAGAGGGGGAAGTAACTAGAGTGATGTCCTGAGACCTTGACACAGGCCTGCAGGGAGGCACATGCCTTAATTATGGTGACAAAGGGGGAAGGGAAATTCACCATCACCATGGTGGAGAAAAGAAAAGGCCAGAAGACCCTATCAAAAGCCTTTTCAGTGTCTAGGCCAAGAAGGACAGAGGGAGCTTTTTGGTTCTGCATTTCATGCACCAGGTGGAGAGTCCTTTAGGTATTGTCCATTGTGGATCTAGACCTCACAAAGCCCGTCTGGTAGAGATTGATCAGGGAAGGGAGGATTGAGTCAAGACGATGGGCCACAATGGGCACAAGATATTTGTGGTCCATGTTGAGGGCAGAGATCGGTCTGTATGAGCTGCATACGGGATCCTTTCCCTGTTTAGGAATAAAGGAGACTGCAGCATATGACCAGCTTAGGACAGGGGCCAGAATTCCCCTGCATGACCTCATTGTATACCTGCAGAAGAAGTGGGCTGACTGTTGGGGCAGCAAATTTGAAAAACTCTGCTCCATAGCCATCAGGGCCTATATGGTTTTGGATCTGGAAAAGGCTGCAGCCAGTTCCTCCGGGGTGATGGGGGGTCAAAGTCTGCTGTTGGTCCTGACTCAGATCTGGGAGATGGAGAGTAGACAGGAAGGTGTCAATTGCAGCTGGTGCGACCATCTGTTCAGGGGTCTATAGGGTCTTATAGTCACTGAATGCTTGCGTAGTGTTACTGAGCTTTGTATGAAGGATACTGGTGGCAGGGTCTTTTATGGCAGCTATGGTTGAGAATTTACATTGCCTATGTAAACTATAGGCAAACAGGTGAGAGGCTCGTGGCCAGATTTCCCCATATCTCTGCATCAAAAAAGTGAGTGCTATTTCTGTTTGCTGGGTACAGAGGGCATCCAAGTCCCGCTGAACCTCTGCAAGCTGGGTGAACACAGAGTGGTCCCCTGTTGGTGTACAGACTGCAGGAAATGTAAAGTTTGTTCTAGATGTATGCGCCTCTCCTTTTGGATCCTCACAAGGGTGGCTATATGCTGAATTAAGTGTCCCCTTAGGACTACCTTCAGATATCCCATATAATGGAAGGGGAGATTTCTGGGTCGGTGTAGTCCTCCAAGATGGAGTTTGTTACTCAAACTCCCCAAGGGATTCATTCTTGAGGTGGATTTGGTTAAAACGCCAAAAGGTATTACGTCTCCATCCCCAGGTCCCATGAAATAAGTAAAGGCGCATGGTCAGAGTGAGCAATATCCCCTACTGAAGCATCTACCACTGCTTCCAGAGTTTCCTTTCGAGTATAGCAGTGGTCGATACGGGTATAAGTACCATGTACTGCAGAGTAAAAAGTATATCCTCTGCCCCTGGGATGAAGGGATCCGCACATGTCCAGCCAGCCCACCTCCTGTACAAAGCATTTAAAGAATTAAAGAATTGGTGAGGGGCTGGTAGTTTACCCTTGGAGAGGTTCGAGGAATCTAAACTAGGGCTTGGGGCTATATTAAAATCTCCCACCAGGATCAACGTCCCTTTGGTTAATTCCACTATCTTGTTAAGGAGGTGTCTGGTGGTCAGGATGCTTGCACCTGGGGGAGGTGTACATTAGCCAAGGTCACCTCCCAGTCCTCCAACAGCCCCTGTATGATGACCAGACGGCCCTCTGGGTCAACCCACTCCACTGTAGACTGAAAGGGTGTGTGGCTGGGAATCAGTACAGAGCCCTCCCTCTCCCCCTCCCGAACGCGGAAGAGAAGACCTGGGTGAAACCCCTGCCAACCAGTTTCTTATGTTCATCAGCTGACAAGCGAGTCTCCTGAATATATGCAATCTCAGCATGGCTTCAACAACGAAATTATCCTAGAGTGTTTTATAGGGCTGCTCAATCCATTAACATTCAAAAAGAGTAAAGTTTTATATGCTTACTAGCTATATTTAAGGCTGCAAAAGAGAGGCACTTATTTGATTTAAATATAACATCCTGACCTGAATTTCCAGGCCTAGAATAGTGACTGCTTGTAGGGAAGTGAGAATAAACCCTCCAAGATGAACCCTAGAACAATATCCAACATAGGGATTGTAAACAGTGGGGAAAGAATGACTGAACAAGCATTAGCCAGTAAGAGGAAAACAGTAATTACGCAGGCGTTTGCCAACTGGGCAGAGCCTGTTGAACTGGGGGTGGCTTCCATGGGGGGTAGGTGCTGAGGAAACCTGGTACCCAAGCTGCGCCAAGTTGGCTTGTCCCTACCGGAGGGCACTAGACGTAAACATCCAGAAAAAAGGGGGGAATATAGTCATGCCTTGGCTCCTCCAAGGTGGTGCGATTTAAAACGGTTTAATTATTTCAAACTCACTTTCAAGGCTTGCATAAGCAGCCAAAACAGTGGCTACCGGGGATCTGCTCGGTGCCGAGCCTCAATACGCTCATGGGCCTGGGGGGGGGGAGGAGGAATAAGCCCCCCCCAAACCCACCCTGTGGGTAATGCCAGTGGAGCCAAAAAGGCCTCAGGAACAGAGGAAATGTACTTCCAGGAAAATCGATGGGGGCAGAGGCAGAAATCTGGATCCTGGAGCATCCACCTCGGAACCCAGAGGTGGGTAGAGACGTCCAGTGTAGAGGTGCCCGAACAGATTTGTGCAGCTCCCAGGGCCACTGGACCGGGACCCTCACGGGGCATGTCCCCAACCTGTAGGTCTGCTCGGCCGTGGCTCAATGTCCAAGAGGCGGAGTAGTGAGGTCAGTGGCCACTAGGGCCTTCCTTGACCTGGGAGCTTCGATAACTGGAAGGTGCCACCGACCTTCAGGCCCAGTTGTCAAGGCCACCGGGGCCTAGCTAAGAACCAGTCCCACCCTTCCCCAAGCGGCAGTGCCTATCCTACCACCCCGACCCCTCCCCCAAACATCCACAAATCCCAGCGTCACACCGGCTGCCATCTGCCCTGTCCATGCCCACATTATCCGGGGGCTGAGAGGGACTAATGGAGGCAAGGCCCTCCGACCCACTACTGGCTTACATGGTGTGCGCAGGAAGGAGGGGAAAAATCCAGGCCGCCTTGAGCACAAGGCAACTCAGAGGGGGAGTAAGTAAGAACCAGCTCACCTGTAGGGAAGCAAAGACGAATAGGTTAGGAAGCGTCCATTCATTTGTCAGGCTGATGTGCTGCCAAGTCTTGAAGGCAAGTTCGTAGTCTGCTTCTTCAGGCCTGCCACGATTTGCTGGATTGCTGAAGCAGCATCTCTATGGCACTCCTCCCTTGATGGTGCACTATTCCAGATCTGCCAAGCCAGCTTGGTTGCCAGAAACTGGTTGGACTGCTTTGGGGCCAACGACACTTCCATGCTGGGGTTGCAGAGTTCTTTGACCTCTTCAGACGTTTCAAATGTTCTGGTGCCCTCCAGGAAATGAGCCATCAGTTTGGAGGGATATGGGGTCCAGAATTTTGTTTTGGCCTCCCAAAGCTTCCGGAGAATAGGGGGCATAGGCCCTGCAGCAAGCTGCAATCGTGGGGGGTAGTTGTCAATGTAGATGCAGTGTTCCTGGAATGTAAGGTCCCCTTGCTGCCAAGATTTATGTAGAACAAGCTCCTTCTCCTGGTAGTGTAGAAAACAGAGAACCATGGAGCATGGGCAGCTAGATGGGCCAGGCTGAGGGCCTAAGGCACAGTGAGTGCAGTTGATCTCCATGGTACAGCTCTGGGGGAGATCAGCCTTTGATTTAAAAAAAGTTCTGTAGGAATTGGATGGGGTTATTACCCTCATATCTTTTAGGGAAGCCCAAAACCCTGAGATTATTCCTGTGGTTCCTCCTCCCTCTCCTGTAGTCGCAGAATGGCGTGGTGCAACTGTACTATGACCCGCTCAGTGCAGTCCACGTGGGCATCTGCTTGGGTGGCTTGCTCCTCCAGTGAGTCAAGACGCCGCTCCATTCCCCCCCATGTCCGTCCAGAGTGCTACAAATGTTGAGCGGGTCTCCTTTTGGAAGTCATGGAGCTCCTGGAGCACAATGTCCATTTGTTTGGCGAAATTGGGAGCAGTTGGCATGTCAGCCCTTGCGAGGCAGTCAGTGCCAGAGATCTGCGAGCTGTCACTGTCAGTGGCCCATCCATCAGGATCCACAGAGTCAGATGGCATTTTTGGTAAGTCAGGTTTTTTTTTCTGGGCATCTTGGAGTCTAGTAAGAGTTTGCCCCAAATTTGAGTTGCTGAATTTAGAGTTTGGAGTTATTGGTGCCTTGGAGGAGATGGAGCAGAGTGCTCAAGGTGTTGCCATGGGCATGATGTCACCAGAAGTCCCCCCCCCCCCTTTGTTCTTGAATGCAACTACCACTGTATGAACTATCCTGTACACTGTTCCAAATGTTACTGTTTTATGCTGCATGAACCGACCTGTAAACCTTGCCAAATGTTATGCTTGAAAACTTTGCATCCTATTACGTTGTATACCTTCTTTGTGTTCTACTGTTAACATTGTAACTACAACCAGGTCCATCTTGAAAACGAGTTCTCAACAATATTTTGTCTGGTTAAATAAAGATGGATTGTCTTAAAGGTTACAGAGCGTGCCACCTGTTTAAGACCCCTCCCCAACTCTCTGAATTCTTCCTGCACTTCCCTAACCTCATCACTAGCCAGGTCATTTGTCCTCGGGTGGACAATGACTTTTAGCTCACCTTCCTGTCCTGCTGTCCCAGAAATCTTTAGGATGTGCTTTCCATCCCTCCAAGCAGTGGCGCCGGGTTGGCACTTTACCTCCCTCAGTCACTCCCTTCCCTCCTGCTCACAGGTCTACCCCTCCCCCACGATGGAGTCCCCCACCAGGCGTTTCTTCCTCTGGGGTCCCCTACCTCCCCCAGGCTCTCCATGATGGAAGACCCCCACATCCTCCTTTATCATCACTGGGAGGCCTCCTTGGGACAGTCCCGCCCTGCCAGAGCAGCATAGGAGTTGTAGAGTGGAACCGTAGGAGGGATTTGAGCCTCTATCCAACCTCCCTCACTCTTCAGAGCCCACTGCAGTCCAGATGCTTTTTTGCAAACTCCAAGACAGCGGGGGTGGACTTGGTGGTCCCTGGGCAGGGGAGGAGATCTCCCGAATCCTAGCCAACTGCCTGGAGACAAACAGCCTCTGCCCTTAGCCCAGATAGATACATGCAGATGGGACAGCACTGCAGCCTCCAGAACATCTCTCTGAAGACTGCCACCCCACAGCACCACTCCAATCATGTCCATCTGTGGTCTTCAATTTTAGGTTTATATGCTTACACATAGTTGATGGCAGATGAGGACCGCTAGGCCCACCTAGTCTGCCTGTATTCCTTTCCTTTTCTTCTACTCTCACTAGAGAAACACCCCTGCTTTGTTGGCTTTGTGCCCTGTAGCTCCTGCCATTTCTGGAGTCAGATGTTCCTGTGCTTCTCAGCTGCTGGGCCTATGTAACTGGTCTAACCCTGGGTGGGCGGGAAGCGCAAGGGTGTCCAGCTCCCTGTGTTACTGGCTCCCTGCATTACCGCTGTGCATTTCTGGCTCCCTTCGTCTCTTGACTGGCTTCTTTTGTTTTTCTGCTGCCTGCTGTACTTCAGGAGCGGGTCTCCTGAATCACTGTGCCCCACTTGCTGAGCCAAACTCCCCACCAAAAAGAGTCCAATGTCCAGAGGTGTAGCGGGGAAGACAGAAAAAACAGTCACCTCCCGTCCTCCAACCTCAGATGCATTCTCCTGCTCTCCGGCCGCTGAAATGAACAGTGGGGATTTAAAACTACAGGATTTTAGCCGTGCAAGCCATGTAAGCGGCTTGCCTTAATAGCAAGGAAGCTGTTATATAAAACTTTCCTGCCCATATGATCCATCTTCCCAGAACCATTATCTGGAGGCTGGGAAGAAAGGCACTTTAGCCTTGTCACAGGTGGCAGCCTGGACCATTCTCTCACGTCTGGATGGGAGTACAGGTACTCAGTACCCAGTTTGTCTACCTGCGATTTTCCTCTATTTTTTTGCCAATGCCAGCAGGAGTGGATGCTGCCAGCACTTTACAGGTAGCCTTTGAGGACTTGTGAATGGGCAAAGCAACCTCTTAGTGGGGTTAAGCCCATCGTAGTCAGTCATCTACAGAAACTCCACCTCCTGCAGTCTCCTGCAATGAGATGCTAGAGTGCCGACCATTTGCCTCACAAAGGAACAGTGAAAGGTGTATTCTTCAGAGGGACAAGGGGGAGAGCCGAACTCCTGTTCAGGGGACCCATCAGGCTCTGTAGGTTCCCCTTCCTTCTCGTAAAACTCAGCCTCCTCCTCTGAAGGCCCTGGGATAGGTGCTGGAGCCTGGGTGAGGGGCAGGCATACTGAAAGGTCACCATAGCCTGGAAAACCTGGAGGAACTGCTATACCTTAGTCATATCCTCTAAAGAAGGCATTATTCTAATTCACTGGCATCCCCTTTCCTTCAGCAGAAGGGACAGCAACACATTTGTTTTTTTCTTAGCAGGCACCATCTCCAGTGTCTGGCTCAGAGGCTCTTGCGTTAACCAGATTCAGGGTTCCCCGATTTAGATAGTCTTCCGAACCATCCTTAGCTTCATCTTTCAGCTTACTTTGAGGGGCTGGACCCTCCAAGCCTTGGGTGACACGCAGGCAGATAGACGTCATAATATCTTCAGATTTGTTTAGCCATTTTCTTGCGTTTAAGGGCAAAATTTAAGAGTTCAGACAAAATCATGATCTGGACCCAGGCACTTCAGTCTGCCTTAGCAGCAGCTGCAGGGGTCTGATCTGGCACCAGCCCACTGGCCAAATGCTGGTAGGTTTGGTAGCAGGCCAGTGCAATTAACTAGCCATGCTGGCTTGTATTAACAAGGGTAACAAGTACACCAGTTGGGCCAGCAGAGACGTTTGTGGGGACAGTGGATTTTCCCCATTACTAGCCCTGCTGGCAAGTGGCTAGAAAACTCAGTTTTGACCCCTGGAGTTAAAAAAAGTACAATTACACAAGAACTTACCATAATAGTAGGTATTTGAGAGAGGCTCTTGCAGTAGGTAATTACGTGTAGGACTGTGCCCCCTGGTGTCAGGACCACATGGAAACTTTTGCTAGCAATGTCTGATGGGGGACTGCCCACCGGACATCACGTGACTGACATCAGCGCGACACTATATGTTGGGCGGGCCCCACGACTGCCCCCACGACCACCCCCCAGTTCTCCCACCAGAGATCACCAAGGGTCATGACAGGAGAAAAAGAAAAAAAAAAAAAAAAAGGCACCCAAATCCAAAAAATGGCTTTCTGGAAAGAGCAGGAGTAAGAAAACAAAGGGGAAAAGTGGGTGGGAAAAAGTTACTTACTGCAAGAGCCTCTCTCGAAGATCTGTTATGGTAAATTCTTATGCAACTATCTTACTTCGAGAGGGCTCTTGCAGTAGGTAATTTGTGGGACTGAGTTCCAAGCAGAAAAAAAAGTCCAAGGGACAAGAAAACCACATGAGGATGGAACATTATCCCAGTAAACCAAACCAAACCAAAGGACAGGAGTCCCTGAAGGACTGCTAGTCCAAAATTGGCCCTACATCACGAAACAATATCCAAACTGTAGTGTTTCATGAAAGTGTGGTCTGCACTCCAAGTAGCTGCTGCACAAATGTCAGTGGCAGCTACATTTCTGAAACCGGCTGTGGAAGCAGCCATTCCCCTGGTAGAATGTCCTTTAAAACGGACCCAGGAGGACTTTACCATACTTCTGGTAACAGAAAGTAATGTAGTTTTCCATTCATTTTGAAAAGCATAGTTTGGAAACTGTCGCACCCTCCCTTTTTGGAGTGAAAGAAATGAAAAGCTGATCAGTCTTGCAGACATTCTTTGACCCATTTGTGTAATAAAGCAAAATTCTGTGAACGTCTTAACATATGCAGAATGGTTCTCCTCCCCACTCCCCACTCAATTAGAATGCTCAGGGTAGTATACCAGCAATTCTAGAGACTGATTAAGGTAGTCTCTGAAACTACCCAAGGCAGAAACTCAATTTGTGCACAGAGCCACCCGGTCTCCGACAACTCAAGTAATGCACCTTACACATTAGGGCCTGGAGCTCGGAAATTCTATGAGTTGAGGTAACTGCAACTAAAGAGCGCTTTCCTGGTCAAAAGCACATATCAAGAACTTGCCTGTTCGAAGGGAGGCAAGGTCAATTTTTCCAAAAAAAAAAAAGTCTCAAAGTGGAGCAGGAATATGCACTGGGGGTTTCAGATGCAAAATACCTTTTAAAAAAGGTTTTGGAGACCTTTAACTGAGCCACTGTCTTGCCTCTACCTGGCTCATGGTAAGCAGAGAGGCTGCTAGGTGCACCTTCAGTGACTGACTAATAGCTCAAGCCCAGATCCAATAAATGAATATACTCCATGATCTGGGGAGCGGGGCAGGAGAAAGGATCCAGATCTTTTAAGGTGGCCCAAATGGAAAAGAGTTTCCACTTCATAGCGAGGTAGTACTGGTAGACTGCTTTCACCTCTACCAAAATTTGAGCCACCAGTGGAAACTCTGTACCTGGAAGCAACTATGTCTTGTGGAACCAGGCACAAAGATGAAGGGATTTTAGCGCTGAATGTACCAGCATGCCCCCGGTCAGGAGATCATAAGACAGAGGTAGAGGAATCAGTGGTTTTCCGATAACTGCTGGAGCAGCAGGAACCAGATTTGCAGAAGCTTGAGCAACACTCCAATACTGGAAAGGGAGGGAATGCGTACAGAAATCTCCCTGTCCAGGAAAGTAACAGTGAGTCTTGCCAGAAAGCACCATGTCCGGGATCAAGCGAGCAAAACTTGGGAAGTTTTGCATTTGATGGGGCTGCAAACAGATCCCTTTCCGGATGACCCCAGAGGTCAAAGATACAATCTAGAACATCTGGCTTTAGCTCCCACTCACAAGTTCTTACCTTGGTGAGACAGTCTGCGAGGATGTTCTGCACACCTGGGACATGAACCTCCAGGAGACCAACTGTGCAGAACTGCCCAGTTCCAAACCCGAGTTGCTTCTCTACAAAGAGGGTACCCCCATTTGTTGATGTACCACACCATGCACATGTCTGTTTGGATCAGATTCTCGTGTAGGAGGATGTGCCGAAAAGCCTGAAGAGCATAAAGCACTGCTCATTTCTAGCACATTTATGTGCAGGTGTGCCTCTACAGGTGACCAGTCCCTAGGTCCTGTGGCATCCCAGATGGACACCCCATCCTTGTCCTGACACATGTGTAGTCAGTATCAGGGAGGAGGGGTTTGGAAAGGGACTGCTAAAGTCAGATTGCTGGCGTCCTGCCACCCTAACAGGTCCCATTGCATTGGGCTGGAGTACAAGGACCGGACTCTGAGTTGTCCTCCCTCTGATCCCACTGAGACTGTAGGGTCCACTGTGAAATATGCATGTGGAGTCTGGCCAATGAGATCATGGTGATAGCCGATGCCATGAGGCCAAGAAGACAAACGCCCTGGCTAACAAGAGTCGGTTGAGGATACCAGCTTGGCCTGGTTCTCCAAGGTGTCTACTCTGTCCAGGGAAGAAAGGCCATATCCTGCACTGTGTCCAACACTGCCCCAATAAACTGAAGGCGTTGGGAAGGAGCAAACTGGGACTTTGGGTAACTGACCGATACCTAGGTGCTCGAAAAGGTGCAGAGTCACAGATGAGGAAACTTCTAACCCCTCCCTCGATGCTGCTGAAAGCAGCCAATCAAATTGAGGTAAGCAAAGACATAGTGCCCCAGACTCAAGGCCTCTGCCACTACCGCTATGCATTTAGTAAAAACCCATGGGGCGGAGGACAGGCCAAAAGGAAGAGCTTTGAACTGGCAATGCTCCCCTTGAAAAGAAACCTGAGGAATTTGCGATGTGGACGGAATATTGGGATATGTAAATATGCATCCTTCATGTCCAGGGCACAAAGCAATTGTCCTTTGGAGAGGGGCAGAAGGCTTTGCAGTGCCAGCATTTGAAACTGCTTGTACTCTATGAAGAGGGTGAGGGTACCGAGATCCAGAATCGAGTGCAAATCTCCCGTCGTTTTGGGAACCAGAAAGAAATGGGAGTAGAATCCTGACCCCATCTGGTTTGCCAGCACTGGCTCCATTACTTCTATGTGAAGAGCCGTGATTTCCTCCCTGAGATGGGGGATATGCACCATTAGATAATGAGAAGACCTCAGAGGATTGTTTGGATGTTTTTCTCCGAATTAGAGAATGTGGTCAAGCTTTATTAGTTGAAGCACTCAGGCGTCCGACAAGGACTCCCATTCTCCCAGATGCCTTGCAAATCTTCTGCCCACCTGTTCCTCCAACTGAAGAGGAGGAGGGAGGGTGGCACCTGAAGTTCTTTGCGTCTTGGCTAAAGGTGCGGCAGCAGTATTGGGAGCCCTGCGTTTAAATTGGCGCTTGGGTCCTTTTTGGTTTTTAGTCTGATGTCGCCGATGAAAAGGACACTGTTGGTGTTTTGGTCTGTATATGGTATGAACAGACCGAAGGGCTGTGCCTTTAACTTGCAAGCTTGTTATAATGTCCTGGGCATCCCCGCCAAAACAGGACAGAACGTCTAAAAGGTGCATCTTGAATAGCCAACTGAACATCAGGGGCTAGTCCTGATACTCTTAGCCAAGAGTACCGGCGAGGGCTCACAGCTGTAGTCGTACCTCTGGCAGAGGAATCCACAGCATCATAGGTGGCCTGCAAAAAATGGTGTCTAGCCATTTTTTTTTTTTTTTTTTTAATGGGGAGGCCAAGGAGGATTTTGTATCAGTCCAGTAGGGCCTCGACAACTGTCTCGAGCTGGTGGAACAGGGTCTTCTGGTACTCCAACATGCAAGACATAGTTCAGAGCATGTATAGCTAGAGTAGAAGATGCATAGCACTTTCTCCCAAACTGGTCAATTTGTCTGGACTGCTTGTTGTGCAGTCATGGGAAGGGCGAACAATTGACTGACCTGGGTCGTGCAGGAATTGGGGGTCTGACGCTTTGCTTACAAACCTCAGCCGGGCGCTTGTTGGGGGTACCAATGAGCGACTTATTGGCTGTGCCTGCAGACTCAGAGGCTGGGGTGGAAACAGGGCCAAGAGCAGCTGGATGAATCAGAGGAGCCCGCCATCACCTTAACTAGTGGCAGCAGGGGTGCCAAAACCTATTCTGAAGGGAGCGCAGGTTACGCTGCGGCACTTACCTTCCTGGAGGAAGAAGGCCTAACCTCTGACAAAGGGCCCACGGGGCAGCTTCGAAGGAGGGAGGGACTGCTCCATGTCAGTGTTTTTCTTTAGCTCTTTTTGTTTTTAAAATGTTATTTTTATTGTTTTGACACAAACATGTTTATATTCACTAACATTCATTATAATAGATGTCCCTTCAGTACAGCCGGTAGGGCGCCACTCCTCTTAATTCAAAGATCCCAATAAATGCTACAAGATACAGCACTGGGGAACATATCCAGCATAAGAAAAGAAATCAATTATGGTGTTTCGAATAAAGGTGGTTTTATTAAGCTCATGACCTGCATGTGGATAAGCAAAATATAGTCCAAGTCCACAGTGACTTCCCTCCTTTGAGGGGTCAAACTTACCCACCATGCCAAAACAAAGTAAGCGCACAAAAGTGCAAAGTTTGTCAAGGCATACAAAATTCTACTTCGATTCCCAGAGCACAGAGCTACTATAAAAAAAGTACAGAGTGCTACAATTATAACAAGGTGCTATAATTTGCTACCTCACCAAAAAAACGAAGTTTAAAGAAAAGCATTTTTAATTTCAAATTTTAACCAGCCACAGGTGGACAAAAAACACATCTGTCATTTTACAGACCTCAATAAGCGATAACTGGGGAGGAATATATAGGTAGCCCAAATTAAATCAAAGGCTACATGTCCAACTGAAGAGGTAACTCCATCTTGAAATCGATAGGGCTCAACTGGATCCCCCTCCGAGACTTCTATAGACTACCTTTTGGACAAAAAGAAAAAAGTTCAGCTGGTAGAAAAGTCCTCCTCTGGATCAGATTTCTCTTGTGATGATCGCTGGCAAGAAGGAGCATTCTTTTGGCACCACTTCGTGGCTTTGCTCATATATTGGAAAAGATGTATACTCTGGTGGACTATTCGAAGGAGGGCTGGGAAAAACATCCTACGAGAGATTCCAGCTTCCCGCAGTAATGCTCTGGTTCCAAACTTCTCTTTTCTGCCTTGTAGCATACCCAAAGTCTGGAAACATTTGCACTTGTTGACCCTCTAATAAGAGGATTTTATTCATTCAGTCTGTCTTGGGCTGGTAGATGGACTCTGGAGCCTACGCCGTCTAACTATCACCACTGTCCTGGGTGTCTTCAGGTCTTCTATTCGGCCTCGGGGAGTTACTTTGTAGGCCTTTTGAAAACGTTGTACAACAGGTGCCATCTCACCCAGATGCTGCACCAGCCAGTCCTGGAGAACATGAGGTGGTCGCCTTCACTCCCCTCCGTGATACACAACAATCTTGTATTCCGAGACCCTGCTTGATTTTCTAAGGTCTCTAAATGAGACTTAAGGTTTTTTTTGTTTTTTTGTTTTTTTTTAGGACTGCTGTTACTGCTCCCATAGCGACATCTGCTTTCTTTGAAGATTCCACGGATGCCAGAGTGACATTAGATTGTTGACTCCACCATTACCACTGTTATGTTAGAGTGTCGATCTTGTTTGACAATCCGGTGACTGAGGCTATCAAACTGTTCAGCTGGACTCCCAATTATTGTATGGTCTCACCAGGACAGCTCCCAGAGGTTCCATCTTCCTGTTAATGTTCCCAGGCCAGAATCACCTGTGTGGTCAGAGTACCAACTACATTTTTAGTTTTAGCTCCTTCTCCCGAACCTTTTAGGATTTCCTTCTGTCAGATGAGTTTCCTGCACAACTACAGCTCTAGAAGTAGATTCTGCGAATAAAAAAAAAAAAAAAACACATCAAGTTTTTACAGCGAGATAATCAGAGCCAGATTAGTATGCAGCCATCTGCTTGGGCTCAACAGTGCGCCCCCTTCAAAATCCTTTTTTTTTTATATTCCGATGGCAAGGAAGAAGCGCTTTGGAGCTTTCAGCTCTTTCCATTGTTGCCATTTTCTCTTTCAGGAGATGGGCCTCGAGTGATTGCCAGTGCAGGTTCTGCGTGGCCTGGTTGAATTTGGCACAGGCCTCGCACTCAGACCTTGTGGTGAGGGCCCAAACAAGAGGCAAAGGGAATACTAGTCCTTGTGTGGTAACTGGACATAACTCGAATCGTACGTGTCTTTATGAGATTCCAATGGAGAATTCAACGACATACAATTTTAATTTGTAGAAAAAGAAATAGCGGATACTCATCCAAAAACAAGGAGGTGTTCGAACTCAGACTAGCTTCTGTCGATCCAATGTGCACAGGTTAATGGCGGGAAAGAACTGGAGGAGGGCAGACGTGGGGACCGCCCAATATATAGTGTCATGCCAACAGTCATGTGACATCCAGTGGGCGGTCCCGACAGACACAGCTAGCAAAAAGTTCCCGTGTGATCCTAATGCCAGGAGGCACAGTCCTACAGCTAATTACCTACTGCAAGAGCTCTCTCCAAGAAAAATCAAATTTTACAATTTTTAAAGCCTGTGGGTCTGGTCTTATTCAGGTCTGTCAGTCATGCCAAACTGATGACCACAAATCACTTTGGTTCCCCAATACTGCTGAAACTGAACTGCATTCCAGTCCCTTATAATACAAAAAGACTTCAAATGGAGAAGGCGAATACAGTCTGTTCCACTGGAAGCGAGCAGGGA
Organism: Neoceratodus forsteri; assembly: GCA_016271365.2. Classification (NCBI taxonomy): domain Eukaryota; kingdom Metazoa; phylum Chordata; order Ceratodontiformes; family Ceratodontidae; genus Neoceratodus; species Neoceratodus forsteri. Next base: position 464,163,292 of record CM028133.1, on the reverse strand, counting down.
CAAGCAAAATAAAAACCTGCATCTGTGCAGGATATCCATCTTCTATCTTCTAACTTCATCTCTATTTTGTTAAAAACACAGTTCCCTGAAGACTGGAACCAAGCCGTAAGGACCCTTCTCTGGTTTTCAGGAACTGGATAATTTAAAGAATTAAAAACCAAAAACACCCTAATGCAGAGTATCAGTAACTAAAAAAGTTTACTATGATAAAAGGAACAAAAACTATAAATAGCACTGAAGTACTGGAGATTACTTTGGGGCAACTTTTTCCTCAGGCGGAGAAATAAATCTGATATTGGTGGGCAGAGGGGAGAATGACCACACAGCAGAGCTAAAGATTCCATAATTCGCATAAAATTATAGGCTCTGGGGCAGTTCATTCCAGGGGAAGGATTACAGTAAAGCATAGTGAGGGATTCCTGTGGTTTAAAAAGAGAACTTTTTCAATATTTTAAAATCCCCCCTTAATCACTGTAGCTTCCTTACCAACTCCAAAGTCCAGTGCTGCTAAAGGATTAATTTTATTGTGCCTATATTTTGAGGGGAAGGGATCGTATGTTGGCTCCATGGAGCCAAGAGCCCAATCCCTTCTGGAAGCACCAAGGAAGGTAGTGAAAATGCCGACCCCCTGCACAGCGACGGCACAATACCGACGCAGGTATTGTGCCGCCCATTCAACAAGTGCTTTCTGTGGGGGGCTGTGCCCCCCGGACTTTAGGATCATCAACTCCAGGTCGGATTTGGTCCGGCGAGGGGGCAGAACACTGGCGGAAAGTGAAACACAGAAAAAGAACCATTAAAGTGATTGCCGCCATAATGGTCTTTAGTGTATCGCCGTCTGGGTGTCAACTTGAAGGAGTGCGCTAATCCCTTCCACTTCCCGATTCCAAGACATGCCCCTGCGCTCCCATGTGTGATGAGTATAGGGAAAGCATGTGGGTGGACACACACACACACACACACACACACACACACACACACACACACACACACACACACGATCGCATTTTAGACTACGGATCGAGTTTGTGGGCCAATTCAAACAAATCAAGGCCACCACTCAACTAAAGCTCATGTCAGTTGAGTGGTGGCCTTGATTTGTTGGCCCTCAAACGATCAAATCTGTTTAAAATGCGACCCTATACACATCTATGGTGCCCGCCCCCATGCTCCCCTATATGTCAACACGTGCAGGGGCATGTCTTGGAATCAGGAAGTAGAAGGGATTGGGCCCTCAGGTCCATGGAGCCAAAATACAATCCCTTCCTCCCAACATACAGGCACAATAAAATTATTCCTTTAGGTAAGCTAGGACAGGAATCTATGGCCTTTTGATGCCTTGGTAATATTTCTGCTTTTGATAGTTTAATAATTTTATTATGTCAATTACTAGTAAACAATCCAACGGAATCCTTGTGTTGTGAAATCAGAAAATCTTTACTGGTACAGCTGGCCGTGCATTTCAATAAACTAACTGCAAATCTGTGACCCATTTTACTCCAATACCAAAGCCAATCTTTTCCTGCAAACTAAAACTATACGGCTAGGTCAAAATATTAAACAAAGAGCTACAATTTGTTGCTAAAGTAAGCATCTAGTTGGAAAAAGAAACTATAGTTTTACTGGGCCCCTCAGCAGGGATATTCAGACATTGCAATACCATAGAATAGTTTTTTTTCCCCAAAAATTTAGTATTTGTCATATGTATCAATTGGTATAGAGTTAAAAAACTCAGTTTAAACATTGAAGACTACAGACATTTTATTTCAGTTTACTCCCAGTGTGAAAAAGTAAAGGTTAAATCTACCTGTGTGTAACAATATACTTCCTAAGTTTGTAAACACATTGAAATTGCAAGACAATTGCCAAGGGAACATGTTTTAAGTGTACAATTTTGCGTTCCTATTTGAACTGTGTACTTATTTTGCACAAAACAAACTTCCAAGCAGCAAGTTTGCTTTAGACCTATATTTTAAAAACAATTATATTTTAAGAAATATTTACTCTTTGGGAAAAATGGTGCAATTCTATGATCATCAGTTCCCAATAGTGCGTTTTCCTTCCCACACAAACATGCATAATCTGGACGAAATATGTCACTACTGAATTTGTATAGTTAAATTTGTACAAATGTGAACTATAATTTTGCTGGCATAGTTTAAATTTCACTAGGAACTACCCATATTTACTGTCCACTTCCTTCATGCTACTTTCATTCGGAAGTATTGTTGGTTTTCCCTTTTGCTAATTAAGTATGTTCTAATGAATTCTAATGCTATTCTCTTAGCTCATCAGCACTGTGACCTTACTCATTGAAACATTAATGGTGAAGCGGTATTGAACTAAGTCAGCTTTCAGGTACAGCGCTCTTCAATACATCGTGCCCAATATTGTCAGGTGAATCTGCTCAGCTATACTGAATACAACAAAGTTGACTTAATGTAATGTTAATTTTGGGCAGTACACGAGCAAGTTTTTAAAAGCTAGGTTATAAACTATCTGAAAAGCATTGGATCAAAGGGTTTTTATTATATTTACCCAGATAGACCTTATGCCATTTCAAATCACTGGTCTTTCCACAGCATTAAAATGTATAGCACTAGCCTTCAAAATGCAAATCAAAAAACCAGAGTATGTAGCACTTTAAAGCAGCAGTATGTTAATCATGCAGTTTTTCAGCAATGTTTGCCCAAAACAAAAACATTCCAATTTTCCTTTCATTCCTGAACCGATATGGGATTTTGAAGTTTTTTTTTTTTTTTGTTTGTTTTTTAAATATATAAAGTTCCTGCTCCCATGCCATGCCCACTAGGAGAAAATTAAATCTCTTGGTATGGTGCTGTGTGCAGTTTATCCTGCTACATTTATTTTGTTTGCTTTAACTGTTTATCCTTCATAGCAGGACAGGTGCCTGGTTTCACTCTGCACTATCTACCGCAGCCATCCAGACTCTCCTCCGGTGAACCAGGGACCAGTATCCCCCATGGATTACCTCCTGTGGCGAGTCTGGGAACGGAGGGCTATCTGCCCCCACCCAGAACAAAATATCCAAACTGTCCTGGATCCAGACAGTGGACGGGCCAACAGTTTGATGGGCAGGTTTTCATGGAGCCAGTCCCCCGGTTTTCCTCCCGACATTCTCTCCCCTGGCTTTAATCAACATGCAATGAGCAAGTTGTGTACACTGCCTCCGTGGAGTCACGCCCCTGGTGTTCTGTCCGAAGAGGCCCCCCCCCCCCGACACAGCGTCTTGTGTGCACTGCCACCAGGATGCTTCCCAGTGGCAACTGCAGAGCCACGAATCCCCTCCAAGGGAGAAAGCAGTTCCACAGGTGCTCGATGCTCGATCCTCCCATCCCCCAGGTGACCCTGGGCGACAGAGCCAGTTTCCAAATCTGGGTCACCAGGCGTGAGAAAAGGCATGGTGCCTGCAGTGCCTCAGCCCTCTTCCCTACTGGGCAAACCTGCTACATTTACATTATGAATCTATGTACATGCGACAGGTAGCCTCAAGGGAAGAGAGTTTTAAATATCTTAACGAGAGTCATGAATTAGAAAACTAGCTGTAATAGTCCTTTTAAGAAAAAAAGATCTGAGGCACTTAATGAGGATGTCATACATTTTGGGTAAAACTGACATTTTTAATCTCCAACTGATTGTGCTTTAAAATAGCAGTAAACAATGGGTCCCAAATGTAGTCTTTAGTAATGTTTCTATTAAGTTACTGTATTTTTAATAGTTTGTGTGTCCACAAATAGCTTTAACATTATGAGGATCAGTAAAGCCTTGCAGTACGTGTGAAATGCATAGCGCTATGCAAAACACACAGCAGTCTAAAGTCAGATGACTATTACTTGCATGCAGGTGAAATGCATTGCATCTAGACAGGCCCACAGGATGACTTCACTTCTTGAAATTCCAAAAGAAAAAAAAAAAAAGAAAGAGTAACCGCAGACCACGTTAAGGTTATCAGGCCAGGGCAGTTTAGGGTCAAACTACATAAGCAGTAACATTGATAGCTGCTCTGGCTGCACTGGTTGTCCCCTCAGGGGCACACAAGGATGCTACATGAATATTTTGTTGATTCCAGTTAATTTTGTTTCTGGACTGCATTTATACAGGATGCCAGATTTAGTATTATGTAGAGTGCATTAGATCCACTATATGCTAGTTCGTCTTGGACACAGGAAAAGAAACAGCTGTTTAAAAAATAATTCTTAAAGAACTTGAAGTGGAGGGGAGTGCACCTTGACAAGAGACAAGAAAAAGGGCAATCTAAAATGGAAAATATCTGTACAAATGTAACAAGCTTTTCACTCCTCATTTAGGTTCAAGTCCTGTTAAAAAGCTGCCAACAGTTATTTCTTTATATACTGAAGAAAAAATAAGTTAATCCTCTGCTCACAACTTCCACGTCTGAGCCAAGCAGCTGAGTGCTGCAGCCCCTCTCCTAAAATAAACAGGACGACGACAAGTAGGGCTGCTCTTTGTAGATAGTAATCACATCAGTGGAGCGGGGCAGATACTTGGGTACTAGCCCACCATGTGCAGCCGTGGCCTGTGTTACAATGCAGCGGTACTTAGCATTGCCTAGTACTCAGGGCCACTTCATCAGCAAACGCCAACCGTTTGAATATCAGAGTTGGCCATGCATTATCAGAAGCACAGGGCAAAAGGATGCACTGCAACTGCCCCCAGCTCTGAATATGGGGCCCACAGTGCCCCATAGTTTTGCTTTTTTTTTTTTTTTTTTTTTCTTCAAACTTACCGATTTATTGTATAGAATACAAAAGTATCTACCCAGGTAGGTAGGCAGGCATGTAACATCAACATGTGCATTACAAGCAATGCTCAACCACAGTATTACAGTAAGGATTTCTTAAGCTTCTAACTTGATACTCCACAGAGGGGTTACTGAAAAACTAGTAAACACTTAAGAGTGAAGAAAGAAAAAAAAATCTAAAAAATTTGCTATTGCCGCCATGAGCAGGGGATTTACCAAGCACATCTTTCATTATTTATCACGTCTTTTGGCCTATCCAGCAGGTTAAAAAACCATCCCCTTTCTAAGATGGTCAGTTAACTTGAAAATTCCCATGTTGCTCCTAGCTACCCCCACAGCCCAATACAACCAGTCGACTTGTATCTTGGCCACAGGAACCACAGATTTCAACAATCTAGTAACAAAACAATTACTAAAGTACTATATTATCTTTTAAACTGTGGTGTGATGTACATTTTCAACTTTGGGCATAAAGGAGAGATCTGTATGCTCCTTTAACCGTTTAATATTTTATACTTTATTGCAGCGAGAAAACCCAACTGCCCAGACCCAGAGGCCATTTTAACAGTACCCAGATCATTTTTAAAAGTCTCGAACTGTAATTAAAGTCTTACAACTGAAGGTAGTGGTGGGTCTCAGTTCACTGTGTTAAATTGTCGACCTACTACATGAGGTCATAACGATATTCAGTTTTACTCACTGTCCCCTGAACTACTCCGAGGGTTGTCTTCCTTAGTTTGAAATTCCTTCTCAATACGCTGCAACAATTTACTTACCAGTTTGCAGATGCTGTGGAGGCAAGACTTTCTGCCATAGAAAGCCACCCTCAAACTAGGGGGTATCGACAGCCCAAGTCGTACACCCATCTGCCGCAGCTTCGATCGTATGCCAAAGCTTTTCCAGCATTGTCTAGTGGCATACCTTAAGTCAGGTAATCTATGTATTGCTTGGCCTTCCCAGTCAATAAGGCCTTTACTCTTTGCTTGTGCTTTGACAGTATCTTTATTTTTGACTGACCCAAACACCACTAATAATGTCAGAGGCTGGAGAGTGTTGCTGGCGGGACGCCGTCTTGCGCCACGTGGAGTAATTCTGTAGGCCTGAACTACGGAGAGCTCCTCTTGAATTTGCATAGTTTCCAAGGAAAATGTTTGTAAGAAGCACAGACAGTCCTCCACTGCTACTCCTTCTGGTAGTCCCAAAATCCGAACATGGGTCACTCTGGATAAGTTCTCAAGATTTTCAAGTCTCCTCAGTACTGCATTCTCCTTCGTTAAACCAGCTGTAACAGTTAAAGCTGTGGATGCCGATTTGGTCTCCGTTTTAGTCTCTTTAGTGTGGTAATTTTAGTGACCACATTCAAATTGAGCTGAAAAAGCTTCCATTTTCTGGTCCAGCTTTTGTATGGCTTTTAAAAGCACCACATTGGATGGTTAAAAGGAGGGCTCCTCTCCTGTCCCTGCATTGGAGTCTTTACTAGCACCCAGTTTTGGGTCCTTTGCAGGGGCTCCTTCCCCACTCATTCGCTTTATTTGTTCTACCCATTACTTCCAAACCCAAACAGGTATCGAGAAAACCTTTAGACTGTTAGTCTGTATACTTTCTAGATTCAGATATAGAAGTTTATTTCAGGTTGCAAAGTATTTAGCAAGATAAGAAAATTAGGCTGTAGTAGCTGGGGCTCCGTCGGGAAGCTGCTGTATGCTCAGCAGCTGGACCGCCTCCCTCTCCATTTTGTTTTATTTTTAATCACACGTGGCATATCCCCCAATTACATTGACAAAATATCCATCCTCATACAAAGCACTAGGAAAACTTGGTAGCCAATACACATTTGGCTATCCATTAAGAAATGAATGAAACACATTATAGGATGGCTTCACACTCTTGTACAACGGGGGGAGGGGGATCCATGAATTAGAGTCCCTTAATCAAGTCAGGTAGTTGCTAGCCGCCTCAATGGCTTGGTATAGTCCAACACAGAGAATATCCAAAGAATGCAAGATGCAAACAAAAGATCACCATCCTCCCCACATGCTCAGCATTCCACCTGCACTACATTTCAATTTAGTTTAGAACAATGTTAGAACAGTGTTTAAACGTGACAAACATGCCATTTTTTTTTTTGTTCGTTTTAGGTAGCTAATAGAACTGCAGCATTTTACATGGACCTGTTCCCCTTCCGATCATATCACCATAATGGCAAAAGCTACAAGGTGAAGGATGACCTGTACATCAAGCTCTTCTATAAACCAAATAGCTTCCTTTAGAAAGTCGAGAGGGAAACTATGACCCCCAAAATATTACAGTAAATCAAATAACTCTCTGAGGTGTTCAACTTTAATCGCTTTCCAAAGTTCAAAATCTCTTCAGAGTTCTTCTCAATCATTCGGTCTGGCCCTTGCAGTAAATTCGGCTTTGGTCTTTTCTGTCCATCTGCCCAAGTCATTGGGATCAGAGAACCACCAGCTTTTTTTACCATACATTATGTGGCAGCGGGCTGGAAGGAAGAAAGAGTGGGTAATTCCAGTGATCCGAGCCATTATTGGACAGTAACTTCTTGCAGTGTGCCCTCGTTTGAAATGATAGATCTGGGAAAGATTCAATATCAGAGGCATGAATAGATGAGCACCACATGGCGGATTTGAGCCAGAAGTGAGCATCAGAACAGTTTGAGGCTGCAACGTATTCTGTGTCAGAACTCTGGGATCAACTGCATGCCCTTTTCAATGAGTCCCATTGGAAACTGTCAGGAACCAAGTTAAGGCTCTTGAGCCACTCCTTAATATAGGAAAGCATATCAGTGCTAGACATATTTGGGAATACTGCCCAGTCTAAGATTTCCAGTTCTGATTGAATTCTCTAGGGCTTCAAGTCATCCACGGAGCCGAGAGTTTTCCCACATCATGGTAGTCACTATGGCTAGCATAGAGACTGTTGGCTTTTCCTACTCAGCCACTGCTACAGTTAGTTTTTATGGCCACATCCAGAGTTTCTAGTTTTGTTATATTGTATTTATTTTAGCATCCAATGCCCTCATCGTTTTAACCATGGCGTGCCAAGGGAGTTTCCGATCCTCCGCTGTGGCTAGACCCCATTGCACTTGTGGGTGTTCTGTTTTGACATCAGGTTGGGGTAGATTTTGTTGCCCCTGCCAATTCCTAGAGTGCCCAATCATTAAAAAAGGGCACGTTTCTGTTCCTTATGTTCCCAGGAATTCAAATCCTTTGAAGGAAGAGCCGACTTCTTATTAGTTTTTCAGGTATTTAACAGAGCTCAGGATGAGAGCAGATGTCAGAACAGTCCACCCTGGAAGCAGACTCTAGTGCCCCCCTTCCCCTGTAATTTCTATTTATAACTCCCAATGTGTTACATCCCATTTCTTTGACTCTTGTTGCCCCTTGGCTACCTGCACTTTAACTTTTCTTTTTTGTCTATGGTCCAGTACTGTTAATGGTCCAGCACATTATTGGACCTGGTGCGGTTGCCATTACTTAAGGGGCATATCTTAGCCATCAGTGGGTCCTCTAATCAAAAGCACCGGGACATCTGGATTGTTGTCCTGCATTTTTCAGCACACCGTGTCTGTCATGCTTGCTGCAATTGTAACAGCAAATAAAATTCTACTGCTGATCTTCTGTCACAGTGCTCTTTTCCGATGCCATACTAGTATCCTACCTGGTGAGCAGCTACTTCCTAGATTTGTGTGGTTTTGCATCTGGGGCTTGGTCTGCCCCACGGAGACCACACTCCTACCTTGTCATCATTTACCAAGGGGCTGAACATGGACCAGGGCTGAATCCTGGAGGGTACATTGAGGGAGATTGGGAGAGAATCGCAACCAACTTACCATTTGTTGTCTATTGGGATCCCAACCAGGCATACGATTTCTGGGGAACCAAAATCCTTGCAGCACTGCAGTTATTTCACTAGAATCAAAGGGGTTGCAAATCTATTTGTGCAGAATTGTAGGGTAGTAAACCTGCCCTACCAACCAAATTTAAAATTAACAAATCCTTGGGGGGCCTTGTTTTAAGGATTTATATGTGTTGCAAGGGAGATTACAAAGGTTGCAAAGAAATCCTACAGTAGGGTTCTCAATCATAACCCCTGGCTACCCCCAAATAATGCCCTTGTCCAGTAGAAGCAGTATGTAGGAGTACATTGTGGTACACAGTGAATACTCAGTCCAAGAAAGGACCTGTGTCTAAAGCTCTATGAAATGCCATTCCTACCTTGAACATAAGGCATGATGAGGCAAGGTGAATCATGACATCAGATTTTACAAATTTTAACTACACCTTCTACACCCTCGTCACATGAAGCAAATACTCATTTGAACCTATACCGTTTACAATTTTCACTTCAAGGAATCCAAAAATCTACAGAGGAAAAACCAAGCGATAAGCACCAAACATCTCTATTTTCTGACAGCTCACAGGACAAGCTCTCCCCTGCTTCACAGTCCTGTAACCATGAAATCAAACTACTTTCCCTTATCTGGCATAGAAGTTGCCCGATTATATAGGAATATGTTTCAACATGGACAAACCTTAACCCAGACCATTTATAGATTCTGCAGAGCTGAAGCATCAGTAAATCTGGATACTCTAGGTCAATCTACTAACGAATGCACAAGTGCACGGAACTCTGTTACTACAATACCAACCCGCATTAGGATCCAATAACACAACCATAATGACCAAAACATGGCTGTTACCAAGCACATTGAATACTCAATTTTACTTTATCGGGTTAAAGTGGACTGGTTCCCCATGTCTCAGCCATGCCAAGACTTACACAAAACCATCGTAGCTTCCACGAAACTGGTACAACTAGAGATACTGAGTAAATCGTATGCTGCACATTTTACATTTGTTAGATTCAATGCAACCATTCAGGAGGTAGGGTATTTGGTAGCTTTGGAGCGACTTAGGAAAAAGAATGCAAGGCAATTTTAGTTTTGCTAACTTTCAGAAAATGTCGTAATGGTAGTTTGTATAGCTTTTATTCATAAATCATGAATTTATTTTATTTAAGCTTTTGGTAACGGAAAGGCACACTGAGCCAGCTATCGTTTACAGGCGTGACCGAGGCGGAGACACATAGGAACAAACAAGCAACATTTATATAATAAATGAACAAATTGAATACAGTCAGATACAAATTGAGAAGTGCAGTTCACAAATCATAGGATGAAACTCAGTTGACCGTGGTTCATTTCCATTGAGGTTCTATACAGGTTTTATTATAAATGAGATAAAAATATCAAAAATCTAACAAATCCCGACAATATAAACACAGTCTATTTGTGTAACAGTCTTGCGTTATTTTAATTTATTCTAAGTGGTAAAACAGATTCAAATACATGATTAAGAGTGTAATCAGAATAGCAAACCCAACAGTGAACACTTAGAATTAAGCAAAATAGGCTTCATGGATCAGTTCTCCGATTTAATATTCTCGATTTAGATACTTGCACCAGAACAGCAAGGCAGTGGATAAGTTCCCTGTTCTATGAGCCATCAACCTAGTGACACTGCTGGTCCCCTGAAGGTCTACAGGAATAGCATTCCACATTACTGCTCCTTTATAGGGAATTCAACATCTCCCAACCCTCAGATTGTAATTTGTTATGCTATACTCCAGGCCCTGGGCAGATCTCAGGCCCCATTTGGCAGTTCTAATTTTAAACAGTTTTAGGATACAATTAGGAAAGGTTCCCTTCCACACTTTAAACTACAGAAGATGTAAATTTCTTCTGGTCTGTGATACAAGCCATTTCAGGGTGCTGTACAAATCACAGTTGTGGGTTCTTCATAGCAGGTCTAGCTGTGACCCCAATGCCCCTGCATACAGTACATCCCCATAATCCAGAATTGGGACAATCATGTGTTAATTCTCATACATCCAATCACATCAATTTATAGAAGAACCCCAGTTTACTATTACATAATTTCATAGCAATATGTTCATTCCGTTTTAGTGCGCTATCCAGCCCAAGTCCAAGATAGTTATGTAAGCACCCCCAAGTTGGGCACTTGTCAGCCCTTGCTTTTCCCCCTTCTAATTTTTGACTGTGGGATTTGTGGCCCGCCTGCAGGTCAGGTGGGGCTATGACTCCAGTGGGTATTTATGGGAGCTTTTGGCACCTGGGGAGAGAAGAGGAGGAGGCACAGGGACCAAGCAGCCCACACCATCCCCGGCCCAGTTGGGATCCTTAGGTGGGTGGCGTAGAGTCGGTCATCCAGGCAACAATGCCATAGGGAAGCCAGTAGTGAGATACAGCAAGTCACATAGCTGGTGGGTGTTCAACCTCTGTAGTAGCCACCATGGCAAGAGGATGCCCTGTAGATTCTGCAAGGAATGGGCCCACCACATTATGGGAGCTGTAGCTTGGGGAGGGAAAGGAGGACCAGTCACATAAACAGATGCACCAGGTGGGTCAGCAGTGGGTCCCAGTGAACAGTATGCCTAGTTTGTTGGGGCAGCATGGTGGTGACAGCCTCTGCTGCAGGGATGGTGGTGGTGGCAGCAGAACCAGACTGCAGTTTGGGCCTGAAGGTTTTTCAGGGGTCAGGGTCTGTGCATCTCTGGAATTGCCAGGGCCTATACGAGTTGCCCTGGGATGCTCAGTCAGTGCACTTCAAGAGACAAGAGGGTCTAAGGTGGAATCTGCAATGTTTCCAGAACATATTGAGACACATTTCATCCATGTTGCTGCCATCAAGTTGAGGCCCTATTTGGCTTCCTGGACTACCCTGCTTTGATCATTTCAGATCGCCAAGTATGTGCTGTGGCCTTGTGTCACTGAAATTATGCTACCTCAGAAGCTATGACGCTTGTGCCCCACTGCTCCAAGAAGTGGAAGTCGCCATTAAGAATTTTTTTTTTTTCTGCTGCATCAGTGTGGACATTGCACTTGAAGTGTGTGCCAAACTTAGTTGTCCCCTCTAGCTGCCATTGCCCCATGGCTGGTGCAACCCTATATGCCTGATCTTCAATCAAGCACAAAGGTAACTGCTTTTATATCAGAGTCTACTATGACTGCAGTCTGTGTTACCAGACCCCCATTTACCATCTGGTACCCCTACACACAGAGATGAGCCAACATTTATATCTTGTGACCTGCTGAATATTTTCTCCTTGTGTCTGGATGCCTAGGGGAGCATCATTTTTGAATTTTAAAGTTCTGCCAAAAAGTTCAGATTTGTATTAGCATGCGTTTATTAAAACCAGTGCTGAATCTGTACAAACGCTTGCTATAACTTATGTATATAATCAGTAGAGTTCCCCTCCACATAGATCTAGATACAGATATTTATTGTCCGAATCATTTAACCGAAGTTCATGGATATAAATGTTAAACATGTGGCCCCAAGATTGAGCCCTGAGGCACACCTGACTTTATGGGACGGAGGAGGATTTGTATGACTTGAGCCAATATCCACCAGCTGTCTGTGCCCTACAACCACCCAAACTCTGCGCCAGGCCAGTTTCTTTGAGCCTGGCCAGGAGAACATTGTGGTTCAGTGTACCAAACACCTTTGATAAATCTATAAATAGAGCACCCACCAACATTCTTCTGTCCAGGCTGTGTTGTCAGTCACTTACTGCCTTTATCAGAGCCGATAGAGTACTGTGTAGGAATCTAAATCCGGACCGAAATTCATTTAGTTTACTGTTAAAGTCCAGGTATACTTTCAGTTGCCCCGATACTAATCTTTTGAAGATTTTTTGGAAACCTGTCTATAATTACCAATGTCTTGCCTGGAACCAGCCTTAAACATAGGTATAACCTTGGCAGTTTTCCACTCTACTGGAAATTCACTGGTTTTGAGAGAAAGGTTGAACACGTGTGACAGAGGGTAGGCAATGCAGGAAGCAGCATCTCAATAGTCTTGAAAGGGTTATATCCAGCCCTTCTGCTTTAGTTATATCACATTTTAACAATTCTTCTCAGATTTCAGCTACTTGAATGCTGTCAAATTTAAAGACTTCTTTTTACCCCTCCACCAACCTGGGAGTGCAAGCGGCTTCCTGTCTCCATTGCCCCTTCGCCCCCGTTATGGGGGTCACACTGCTAGATGGTGGAAAGGGTTTGGGTTTTTTCATGGTTGCTTTTTTGTAGTGGCTACTTTAAAACCTTGAACCCACCCCTAGGGATGCTGGTGTGCAGGACAAGGTCCAGGCAGGAAGAAGTGTGGAGTCATGACTTCTGCAAAGTCCCCAACAGTATCCCCCCCTCCCCCGACACCATCCACCAAAAGTCATATCGGTGTCCACCCTCCCTCGGAGAGGAGAGCTGCCTCTTGGCAGCTCAATCCAGCTCCTCCCTTCTCCCCTGCTTGCTCCGAACCCAGGTCACTAGTGCAGCATGGGGTGTGGCATCCAGCACCTTAACCCTCGGTGCCACAGGGCCGGCCAAAATTAGACACTTAGTATAACAGGTTCCTACAGGTCTGCCTAGATCTGCACATCTTGTCACAATCAAGGGTGGGAAAATTGTATAAGCATGATGCTATTGTACCCATCTAAATAAAATGATTATTGAAAGCATTTACTATCTCATTACTCATCGGTACAGTTTGTCAGTTTAGTTGAAACCTGTTTAGGTGTATATTTTTATCCATCAAACCCATCATGAGACTCCAAAAAGGTTCCAGGGTTTTGCTTGATATGGTCTAAATTTTTTTTTTTCCCCCCTCAAGTCTATTTATCCTCCTGTTTGGCAGACCAGTCTTCATCTGCCAACCCCATCGGTCTCGAGGTCCTTTGAGATCTTATGGAGCCATGCGCGCCCCCGGGCAGATCCCCCAAGCCGGAGGCTTCATCCTTGGTGGGTCCCCGATTTTCTCCTTTTTACCCCAGTGAGTCCTACTCCCAAGACCCCAGAAGTGCACATGCACATGGAGGCATACATGCACACCACAGCTCCAGTGCCAGTCTCTTCAACCCTCCCTCGGCCTAGCACTGGCAGTCCTTGGAGCGATGCAGCCACTCCAGCCTCCAACAGGGGGCAGCTAAGCTCTGAGGAAATCTGTTTATCCCTCCAGAGGGATAGGGCCATCAGCCGGCAGCCACTTGCATCCTCTCCCTCCCGACCTCTGATGACCCAGGCTCATTCACAAACCTTGGTCACCAGCGTGGCATGAGGTGTGCCGTCCAGTGCCTCAACCCTCTGCGCCACCAGACCGGCCCTTAAATATAAAAGAATTTTGTTCAGCCACCCTTAAAGCTTGTGTGCATTTATTTTGAGCCTGCCTATAAAGATGCCGATCACAATTTAATGCTGTTCTCTGCCTTATGCCATTTATCAGTCCTTCTTGAGCTTGTATAGATCCAAGTTATACTAATTAGCGCCTGTATTTTTAACCCCTTTCTCATAGGCACATGCCAATCACATACATGCATGAACTCCTACTAGAAATAACTCCAAGTTTCAGAGGCAGTGGGAATCCAATCTAGCCTGTAGAAAGAATAGTACTCTTATTTTGCTAATGAATTCAAGCTCTGGGTGACAAACTCCCAGTTTGATGCCGTGGCTGTCGATGAGACTGTTCACTAATTAAGATCTCAGAAATTGACATGAAAACCTACACCTTTAGACAAGACAGGGTATCAAAAAAAAAGTGGATGTCTTATGTCCTTCCTTTGATCTAGCAGGCTACCCCCTTACTTCAAAACCTACACCTACTACTTTGACCGATTGCTTCATTAATGCTGACTGTATCCGGTTTAAATCCACAGCATGAGAAAATTGTGCTGGGTGATTTTAACTGCAACTGGATTGCAAGTGAGGCAAAAAAAAAAAAAAAGGCTAACGTGTACCTAACGCAGGTTACTACCAATCCTACCAGGGTAAACTATATAACAGGCACCGCCACCCTACTAGATTGGATCCTAGTCAGCCAGGTCATCTTTAATGCTGTCCTGACAGACTTCCTTAGTGGCCACTCCCCTGTCACCTGCAGATGGTCCAAAGTGATCAAAAGTAAGCCCTCCAACACCAAAGGCCAAATGTTCTGCACCCACAAGCTCCCACATTTGAGTCCTACTGCAGCAACTGGACTGGTCCTTCCTGACCAGTACCCATAACGTTAATACTGCCCTGGAGTAGTTCATTCTGAAATTTAAAAAAGGGTTTGTGACACTGTTCAAGACCCTCCTTAAGAAAGGAAGCCACCAAGCCTGGTTTACTTCTGCCATCAAGTCCTTGACCCAGGAATGGGCCAGAGCATGAGCTCTATATACAAGAATTGGGCCAAGACAAATACCTCCAAGAACAGAAGTAGCTGTGGAACTCCACATCAAGAAAGTCAAGGCAGAGTATTAGGTAAAAAAATAAATAAAAACAAGAGCAAAAAACCTCAGCTATCCTGACCAGCTCTGGAATGGCAAAAAGATTATGGGCAACTCCAAAAAAATCTTTGCCATGCTATTGTAGCTGGTCTGCACCACAATTAATGGGGACAAGAATATTGCCAACGCCATAAAATTACATTTAGTGACCTATCTACATAAACCCGTCCCTATCCACCCTGCTACAGCAAGAGAGAGACTTTACCATTTTGAATTTGGTCCGATATGCATGGCTACCTAAGCAGAACCAACTAAAACCAGAAATGGCCTAGACAGACATGAAGCTGCTCAAATTAGTGCTTAGGGAAGTCACCTACCCTTTGCAAATAAATGTGTTCCTTACCACTGGGTAAGTAGCTGATCTATTGAAAAAAGGCCCCTGTAAACCCTGTATTTAAAGGGGACGATAACCTGCCATCTAACTACTACCTGCTGTACATTTTACCCCTATCAAAACTCTTAGTGAGTGAATGAGCAGCTTGTTCACCACTTGAGTCAGCATGAGCTCCTGGTAAATTAGCAACATGGGTTCAGAAAAAGTTTCAGCACAATGGCTGCACTCCTAGAATTCAGACTTTGTTCGCTGCATTCTGGACAGGGCAAAAATGACAGGGTCCATATACCTAGACCTTACCAAAGCCTTATACATTGTGAACCATACCCTCCTCTGCCAGAAACTTAGTCTCGGCCTATTTGAAGATTCAGTCTGCTGGTTTAAAGGCTACTTGGCTGGTAGACCCCAAGCTGTAAAATGCCATAACGTACCACTGGAGGATAGATCAGTCACTGTGGGCGTTCCAAGGGTCAATTTTAGGAACCCTTCTTTTCAGTCTATTAAAGGGAAATAGTGGAAAAGGCACAGCTTTACCCAGACACTACAAAAAATGCCTGATTAGTGCTTTCAGATAGTAACTTTTTTTTTTTGCAAATAACTGATTTTTTAGTGATTTAAACAGTGGCCTTCAACTTTCACTTTCTAGTGCTGCCAGCTACCATTTCATGAGTAGCAGAGAGCATCCCGAGCTCACTTTATGCTAATATGTCCTGCCAACCAATAGCTGAGGTCAAACAGGCATATTAGCATACGGTGAGCTCAGGAAGCTCACTGCTGCTCATGAAATGGCTGCTGCCAGCAACAGGAAGTGGAAGTTGTGGGTAGCTGTTCTAAATCATTAAATGAAGTGGTTACTGTCTGAAAGCACTAATTGAGAGTTTCTGCAGTGTCTGAGGAAAGCTTTGTCTTTTCCACCGTTTCCCTTTAAAGATATCTGCAGTCTGACCAATATATTGCTATATGCGGGTGACTCAGTCATTTCCAGTGACAAGTGCCTGGAGAAACAGAGGCAGAGGCTTCAGGTTGACTTTACTGCCATCTAGGCATGGTTCACCTCCAGCCTGCTCGTTATGAATGAAAAATAGAAAGACTAAATGTATGCTTCTTGGCACCTGTAACAAGGCTCAACCCCCCCGGGTCTTAACCACTGCCACCTTTGAGAGCAAGTACAGACCTTTAAACATCTTGGGATTATCCTGGATAGTGCCTGTACATGTTGATCACTTAGTTAAATGAGTCATCTACGCTAGGGCTACTCTATAGGCATAGGAACTTCCTGCCAGACATCAGCTCTGAAAAGTGCTTCTTCAAGCACTGATTATGGGATTGTGGTTTATGGCTCTGCGTGTGACAGTGTGATGTCCAGGGTCAGAGGTCCCCTAAACAGAGCCTGGCTCTTTGCGCTTGGCCTAAAACAGGACATTCACACAGATATAGCAGCCTGAACTGGTTAAAACTCAAGGCTGCTCTATTACATCCTGGTCACAGTCAAAGTGCTACAAGGCTCACTGTCCCCTGATCTACAGTCCATGTTCAATTATGTTGACAGTAAATACTGTACCAGAGATGTGGCTTGCCACACTGTACTGCTTCCTCGAAGAAAAAAAAAAAAACTGTCAAAACTTTCTCCATTCAATTTTATGACCTGCTCAATTATTTTTTATTTATTTATTTATTTTTAAATGCACAAATACCAGCTATTCTGTTCACTTACTCCACCTGGAACATGCAACTGCTACTGCTGACCATCAAATTTATCCTGAATGTATACTACATACACTGCATTTTTTTCATGATGCAATGTTAACATTATACCCCATACTGTTAACCACTGTACTAGCACCAACTGTACAGAATTGTTTACCTGTGTCTGAAGATGTACAATTTTAGTTTAACTATACTGTATACTTGAAATGTCCTCAACTTTTTAGTCTTGTTGTACCAGACATTTGAAAGTAGGTACTGCCTAAAGGGTTGTGTAATAAAAATTAAACATTCTCTGGGTTAATTAGTAAATTAACTTCCAGAACATTATATAAACTTGTGAGTGCTCTTAACACAAGTCATGTTATACTGGCTGGTATTTTTCTCAAGATGTGGGTGTGGACAATGCACGCAAGTAAACCTAGGTCAGAGAGGGCAGCAGGATCAATCATGCAACAAGTGAGGGAGCAGCCAAACTTTACACTGCTTCAGGAAAAGGAGTGCCATGCAACTAAACAAAATTGTAAGCAGAAACCTCTCTCAGGACAACGTACAATGAGTCTGAATGTTCCCTGCATCAGCTTGCATTTTAATTTTTAAGCCCAACTAGCCATGAAAATCCAATTTGTTTGGGACTATGATTATTTTGGCTTTCCTCCCAAGAACAAGTTAATCTAGCTTACCTTTTTCTGGTAAACACGGACTCGTCTTCAACTGAGGGGAATCTGCAGGCTTCAGACTCAAATTGTCCAAGAGATCTTCTAAAGACTTTTCGGATTTCATGGGTGTAGAACCAGAAAACACTGTTGCTTCTTGACTGTTGGGGGAGAAGGAAGATTATTTAAATGTCCAATGAATATAGGACTACAAGATAAACCCAAGGGGTTCAACTTTGCCATCCCACTCATCTTGGCAGATTCAAACATGCAATTTTCTGTAGCTGTAACGTGCTGGTGTTCACTGTGGAGAATAAACAAATCCTCAGTAAAGGAGTCACCTGTACCTTTCATGTACATATGTTATCTTATGTTTCGCAGTTAGTCTAGTCTATTTTCCACCCTGCATGGCTCGGGCACCTCCTTCCATTGACCCTCCCCCCAGTCCCGTCACCCTGCATCCCAGGAACTTGCCTTCATCGTGGTGCTTCCCCCACAGCTTGCCCCCTTGTGGCGGGGGGGTCCAATGGTAGGCACCTTACCGCTGACTAAATGGATCCAGTGTCAGGAGTGGGCTCTGTAGCCAGTGCGGGGCCTGAGGGGTCAGTGGCATCTCACTGCACCCAGTCACTGCACCCTGCCATTTTCCAATTTTCCTCTCCTGGAGGAACAGACATGCAATACTGTCCAAACATGCCCATACATGTTACCATGCACGAGACGTTAACAGTAGCTGTCCCTCCATTCCCAAAGTGTTCTGAGCAGTCTGCCCCCAAGCCTCCATGAGACAGACAAGCACCAGGATCAGCAACCCTCCCTTCCCAGAAGAAAGCAGTTCTCTGGATGCTCAATCCACTGCTCCCCAACCAACTCCCTGCAACCAGAGCCCATTCTAAAACCCCAGTCGCCAGGGTGGGGAAGGTAAGGAGCACAAGGCACCTCGCCCTCTTCGCCACTTGGCCTGGTTCCATGGTCTCTTAGGTTGATAAATTACACCCACTCAGTTCTCAGGATGGAGGGCTCAATTTGGAGCAGTTAGTCCTGCAATAAATACTACTTGCAGCAAAAATCATTAGATAGTATTGCTAATGCAGCTCAGATTCACACTTTTGCTACCCAACTGGCCTCCTGTTTGAAAGCAACCCCAAAGAAGACATTTCATGTAAAAGTGGTTGGTTTGGTTAGTGCTCACAATCTATAATGAGAACTTTTGCCAAGTAATTTGGTATCTATACTATGTGGTTCCATATTAATCTTCAGCAGCTTGCTCCAGTGAATAAAAATGCTGGACATTCAGAAAACATTCACTGGGGTTAAAAATGTAACATCAATAGACCTATTAATGTTATGAATGCAAGCTTGACCCCCAACCTTCCCCATTCACCCACCCAACCACCTCACTCCACAACCTCACAACAACGCAAGAAACTACCATACAGTCAGTGTTCTCATCCCACCTGGCCAGCTAGTCTTTGCTGGGGGTCTCCCCTGATCTAGGGAGGAGCACTTTTACTACACTGATGCTGAATGGTGGGGCCCTTCTGTAGTATGCTGGTCAGGGGGTGTAGGAAATATTAGGCAAAGAACAATGCTTAGTATTTTGTAATTTAAATCAGAGCCAACATTGTTTATTTTTATATTACTTATCACGCCTTAAAAATGTACTCAGATTATGAAAATGTTCAGTGACCATAGCAGGAACAAGGGGCTGAGAAGGCATGCGTTTTCAGCAAGTCAGTCTTTCTCGCCCAACAATACTGAACTAAACTACAGAGAGACTGACTAACAGCCCCCCCCCCCCAGTCTTCCCACAGCTCTTTCTGGATTCGCCCAATCAAGTGGCAAGATATGTGGCAGATGGTGCTTGTAAGGCCACCAAAAAAACACTGACCACAACTTTCCCAATAGGACTCTAGGTCAAGCAGTCTTCTACACCAAGGACAGAGTTCAAAGGATAATGACTTGGAGTCTGCCAGGAGAGATAGCTAACTGCCAGGAGCGATCAGTCTCATCCAAAGTGAAACTATATATTGATTGAATTTTGTTGACCCAGTAAACCCATTAGGCCTAGAAGTCCCTTTTTCAGGGGCGACCGACCGGGGGAGGAGGGGGATACAGATGGTAAGCAACTGAAATTGAACCAGATTAAGCTTTTTTTTTTTTTTTTTTTTTTTTTTTAGTGAATATGCACAGTTAACTAAAATGTAGAAGTGTGAAGAGCCAACTGCTACTAGGTCCTAGCTGTAATCCATCAGGGTGTGTACTACAGGTCAATGGAGTAGTCTGCGTCACCTACCAAGTTAATTTCATACTTGTTCTGTGCTATAGCAAGTGTAGCTTTAATTTGCAGGGTTGTTGTACACTATAGTTAGAGCCCCAACAGTTTCTGGCACTTCTTTTCTGTAAACAGTTATGTTTCAATCATAGTGGGCTTGGCTATGTCCATTAGAAAAGTGTGTAGTTTTGTTTTTTTAAATTCACTTTGCAGCCTGTCACAGGTCCCAGCAAATCTCCAGCCTTAATCAGTCTAGCAAGTGCAAGTGCAGCATTTGCATTATCTGTAGCAAGTCTACAGTCGTGCTGCCTAGATTCAGTTTACCAAAACAAGAAATGGATATCGCAGCACCTCATGACAGATCTGACAGTTTCACAATGATCAATAATGTGTTCAAATAAATCAGAATTAACCTGCAGGGCTTGCTGACAATCCTTTGATTTTGCCACATCTATGAGCCTGCCCTCAGATGCAAGTGAGGAGAGTGGCAAGACAGATGCAGACCCCCATACGAACCCACTGGTGCTAATGTTGACGGTATGTTGAATTTAAAAATCGGTACTGTAAATGTACTTTGAAGTCCATCACCTGAAGCATTAGTTAGTTTAGCTTTTTGTCCAACTGTTCTGCTAGCATAGTTATAAGTCAGTAATGCGAGGGAGGCACATAGAGAGCTATCAACTTCATGTTAAGTTTTGAACCCCTCTACTCACAAACAAGATAGACTGGTAGCTCAGGCAAATAGTTGGGAGCTTGTAACATGCTGGTGTGATGCAGCTTATATTTTCTGTATTCATAAATTAGTGGACCATTGCAAATTTCCAGGACACATTTTTGTCACATCCATGGTAGCTTCTTGGAACAATCTTCTGCTACTGTGCATTCCCACTTAACCAGTTTTAAACAATATACTTGATGGGGCATTAATTTCTATTTTCTTATAGTTTTGGTCTTAATAAATTGGTTTCTACTTGTAGCTGCAATAAATACAAATCTGTTTTCCTGCTGCAGCTTTGGTCATTCAGTAACCTTCCAGCTGCACTGCTGTGTAAACAATACACAAGTTAACACATTTAATCCCTTGAACTGTGCAAGCTTTTTTAAACCAAGTGCTGTTTAACAGAACCCTATACAATTTATTTTTCTTCCCTTCGTATCTACAAGATAGGATGCAATCGGTCAGGACTGGCTCCCCCTCAATACTCTAGTCCAACAGGGCTCAGTTCTCGGCCTAGTCCCATTTTCAATATTCTTGAATGACCTACCTGCCATCTGCTCTTCTACTGAAATGCACATGTATGTGGATTACACCTTTACACCTCTGGTGCATCCCATTCAGATGTGGTAGCAAGACTCCAATAAGGTATAGCACTGGTTCCAATCCAACCAGCTGATCTAAACGTCAAGACTCTCTCCACGACCTTCAGCACTAGATAGAGACTTTCTAAACCCCTCCCTCCATCACCTTCTACACCCTGGATGGGACACCATTAGAGAAAGTCATCTTTAGGTACCTTGGCATATGGTTCAACCAGCACCTGGACTTTTCTGTACACGTGAATGCAATCCTTAAGAAACGGCACCTCAAACTAGGTGCTTTATACAGAAACCAGGATTATATTCCACTACCAGCTCACCGTGCATTTGTACAGAAAGCGATTATGCAGATAGTCTACAGTGATGCTCCCAAATCCACCCTGGCCAGACTAGACACCCTTTCATTCTTTGTCGCTTCACTATCTTGCCCACTACAGAAACACCACTGCAAGCTTCACAAAGCCCTCTCCCTCACATCCCTTGAATCTAGAAGCCTCATCCGCTCTGCAACCTTTATGGCCAAATTCTGGTTTGGATCACTACTGCAACCCACCTCTACTCTAGCTACCCCTACTCAACCTCCGAAGCACAAGACCAAGACCCCTGGCCCTTCCCCACAGGTCCACCGCTGCCAGACAATCCACCTTCTCATACTGTTGTCCAAAGCTGTGGAACACTCTCCCCCCTCCATCCAAAACACCCCTCCCCTGCAGCCCTTTCCTCCATCCTACCCAACTACACCTCTCCCACTTGTTTGTCCCTAATTCCCCCATTCCTCCCAACCCAGGTCCCCCATATTCTCTACACTTGTCATACAACAACATTACCAGCCCTCTGCTTCACTATGTGGACTACCCCAATCTCTCCTACCTTTTATTATAAAGGCAATTCTCCCAGATCAGTAATCCCTTCATACCCCACTATTCTACAACCTCCAGTCTACTCCAGTCACACCTTGCCCATTTAAATATTCTTAATCTGTTGACCCTGGTACCTCCCTGTCCATTGTTCTACATTTTCTCCATTCTCTACCAATGCAGTTTCCTCCACCACGTCTTGGTATGTGCCTGGGGAGACTGTCCAAACATACTTGTATCCAATGGATATGGCTATATTTGCTGTCTCATATTGTGACGGTATGGTATTGTAACCTGCATGTCATTCTTTCGTGGCATTGTTCTATCCTAATGTTGTATTCTCTTACAACTGTCCTGCAAGTCTAATGCTGTACATAATGCTACTATTGTAAACTGTTCCCCCTCCCCCAGGACGCATCTAGAAACTAGCAGTACTGCTCAGTATGCCTTCCTGGTGAAACATTTACATAAAAAACCCAGCGGCTGCATGAAGCTGCGTAGCATTCATCAGTACTTTGTTAAACAGTACAAGAACATTTTGTCCAGCAAGATATCAAACTGGCTAACAAAATTTTTTTTTTTTTTTTTTTAAAAACACACATATGCCTTCATACTGTGACATGCTATATGGATACAAACTGGCAAACCAGCAAACTGCAACAGAGAGAAGATACGCAGGCCCTGTGTAAGGAATTCCAGGCCCCTGGAAAGGTTCAGACTATGGGGCCCCTATGCAGCTTTGTACAGTAGCATGCCACATGGTCTGGGCCCCTCTTTGGCGCCAGGCCCCAAGAATCATCCCTGGCTCCCCCACCCTCTCAAGGGCCCAGAATACACACAAAGGTAATGGTAACAGACAGCATTCCTGTAGCAGCTCTGCAGTGCCATCAGAAAGCAATGGGGCCAGATGGGGTGCACCCCAGGGTCCTTAAAGAACTAAGAGAGGTGGTGGCTGAACCTCTGGCTATCCTGTTCAGCCAATCACTGGAAACAGGGGAGGTACCCAAAGACTGGAGGACAGCAGATGTAGTCCCCTTATACAAAAGTGGGAACAAAGAGGAAGCAGGGAACTACAGACCAGTCAGCCTCACCTCGGTAGTGGGAAAGATCATGGAAGCACTACTGAAGGAGATTGGTGGAACATCTGGTTGTCAATGGACTACAGGACCCAAGGCAGCATGGTTTCACGAGGGAGGTCATGTCAGACCAACCTCATTGAATTTTTGACTGGGTGACTAGGGAGGTGGATCAGGGAGGGCAGTGGACATGGCCTATCTGGACTTCAGCAAGGCCTTTGACACTGTGCCACATAGAAGACTATTACACAAACTGGGGAATATGGTGTGGGCAGGACAGTAGTGTGGTGGGTAGGTAACTGGCTGGGTGGCAGGACACAGAGGGTGGTGGTAAATGGCCGTCACTCCACAGAGGGAAGAGTGACCAGTGGGGTACCACAGGGATCAGTGCTGGGACCGGTCCTATTCAACATCTTCATCAGTGACATTGCACAGGATATAGAAGGAAGAATTTCACTGTTCGCTGATGACACAAAGGTCTGTAACAGAGTAGACACACCAGAGGGTGTAGACAGAATGAGAAGGGACCTGCAGAACTTGAAGAATGGTCAAGGGTTTGGCAGTTGAAATTCAATGCAAAGAAGTGCAAGATAATGCATATGGGGCACAAAACCCTGGACAATATATCAGTTGGGGGTGAGGATATAGCATGCACCAAGCAGGAAAGGGATCTTGGGGTTGTCATCTCTGATGACCTCAAGGTAGGGAAACAGTGTGACAAGGCATCAGGTAAAGCAAATAGGATGCTGGGATGTATAGGCAGGGGCATCACCAGCAGGAAAAGGGAGGTCATAATTCCGCTATACAAGACACTAGTGAGGCCCCACCTGGAGTACAGTGTACAGTTCTGGAGACCATACCTACGTTAAGGACATAGACAGGGTAGAGAAGGTTCAGAGGAGGGCAACAAAGATGGTGCATGGGTTGCATCACAAGTCCTATGAAGACAGGTTGAAGGAACTGAACATGTACTCCCTGGAGGAGAGGAGGGAGAGGGGATATGATAGAGACATACAAGTATCTTACAGGGAGGAACAGGGTGCAGGAAAACACTATTTTTAGCGAAAAGATGTTTCAGGACTAGAAGGCATGGGATGAAGTTGGAGGGAGGACGATTCAGAGGAAACATGAGAAAGAATTTCTTCACAGAACGGGTGGTGGACAAGTGGAACACCCTGCCAGAGGAAGTGGTGGGGGCTGAAACAATCACGGGATTTAAGAATGCATGGGATAGACAAAGGAATTCTAGAGGTCAGGGGTAAGGGGAAATAGACTTCTAGGAAAACAAACTGAACTTACAAGCTCAAATGGGCAGACTAGGTGGGCCATAGGCCCTTATCTGCCGACACTGTCTATGTATCTATGTATCTATGTAGAAACATGGACACAACTACCTGTGATGTCAGTCTCATTACGAAGGCCATTTCAAAACAGCCGGATCAATGGGAAGGCTAACTGACATGTAGCATCAGAAACTGACACTTATGCTAGTTGGGGAATCCTTTGTTTATCAATAAGTGTGTATGGAAGCAAATTTGGCAGACTGATACAGTCAGGGGCTCTTTAAATCTTAGTTTCACCATATCCAGGTGAACACTAAGTTGGTCAAGATGGTTCTAGTCCCATTTTCTGTGTTATAGCTAAGCCTACAGATGCACCTTATCTGGGTGGCACTACAAGGTAGTTTATGCCGGTGTTCTGCGCCGTAGCAGTGCCTTACAGCTACACTATCTGGTTGAGCACAGAGTTCAATTAATCATCCGTTTAGTACAGGTCTTTATGGGGATGGGATTCAGAGGGAAGGCAGCTTGTGGGGCACTCTAGGGATCTCTGGAGGAAGGGGTACTGCCCCATTTGCAGGACCCTTGTGGACTACATCAGCTCAGCAGGTGCCAATCCCCACACCCCCATTGGTCTAGGGGGCTGGAAAGTGGTGGGGAGGGGAGCAGGGGTAGGCACAAGATTGTCCAGCCCAGCATCATCTAGAAGCCAACTTGTTTCACACCCCTAGGAGGTGGTTCAGGGACCAGCTCCGGAGGAAGAGACCCAGTTGATGGGAAAAGGCAGGATAACATGGCACCCAAGG
This sequence comes from Neoceratodus forsteri, assembly GCA_016271365.2. Lineage (NCBI taxonomy): Eukaryota > Metazoa > Chordata > Ceratodontiformes > Ceratodontidae > Neoceratodus > Neoceratodus forsteri. The sequence continues at coordinate 464,137,842 of CM028133.1, read as the reverse complement.
GGAGCAAGTCCACCAGAAGAGTCTTGGTGGTCAGGAGCTCAGTGATGGGGGGGTGGATAGGAGGGAGATGTCAGGTGCCTTTCTGAGGCATCAGCCATCCAGGATTTAATCAGGATAGTGAGGACAGTGGAGTGGTAGCAGGTGGAGCTGGGGCTACTGGTACACCTGGGTACCAGTGATCTGGCAAACTAATCAGAGATGAAGTATAACTTTCAGACTTGGGGGACTGATTGCATCACTCTGCCTCCCTGGCCTTTTCTGAAGTTCCCTCTGTGTGAGGCAGAATAGGGGCAGTGAGCCAAAAGGTCATTTTGAACAGTAGTGGTGAACCGCTTGACCAGGTGTGCACCTTCAAAAACCCTGGCACCACATTAGATAACTCCCTTTCCTTCACCACACATTGACCAAGTGGTTAAAACAATAAATGCCAGACTAGGTGCCCTCTATAAGCATAAGAACTACCCAACAAGAGGCCATAAGACTCACTGTTAACAGTTCAATACCATCAGACTATGGACTAATGGTGTAGAGCATTGCCTCCGAAAACGGCTTCAAAAAGTTAAGGTGGTTCTGGGTGCTGGGAAACACACCTGTGACCTCTATGCCCAATCCAACTGGCTCACACTACAGGAGAAGATCATGTATCAAGTATGCCTCCTTGATAAGAAAACATACCTAGGGGTCCTATACACACACACACACACACACACACACACACACCACACACAGCACACATCGCACATGCACACAAAAACTCCTCCAGCATTCACACTGCCTGCACCTCACTAGGGGCACCACCAGAAACCCTCCAGGTGACTTTCGGAAATGCCTCATTAACCCAGCACTCCTTCACCTACAGGTCCCCTCTGTGGCTCAATGGACTCCCTACTACTCTCAACTGTCCAGGACATTGGGCTGTTCAAAAGGGAGCTCTGTTTGCATATGATCCAGATAGGTAAACATGTAAATGCAAGTGCACCAGTTAGCCCGCTTCATCTCTGCCTACAACAAAGTCCACTCTAGTGTGTCCTCTGCCCAATACCTACAGCCTTTACTCCCTCATCCTCACACCCCCTTCAAATATTCCCTCTTCCCATCTGCTTGGTGCACTAGGACCAAACCTAACTGGTAAGGCAGGTTTCACCTCTATGCCCCATCACCCTGCTCTACCCCATTTGACAAGGCTATATTTGTTAGACATTTCCTCCCCTTCCTACTGAAGGAGCCAACCAGGCTGACACTTGTATTGATTTTGCATTGGCCTATATTGTACTGTTCCTCACATTGTGTAATTCTGGAACAGACTGCAATATATAAACTGTACTAGACGTGGAACCTTTCCAAATGAGCTATTAGCTCAAAGGTTGTTGTAATCTGAAACATTAAAAAAATAAGGAGTGATGTTGGTTTGGGGGACTTCTGGGACAGCAGATTCTTCAATGGTGATTGACTTCACCTAACAAGAGGGGGGCTGCACACTAGGGCAGATGTTTGACATCTATATCAGATGTTTATATGGACTGCAGGGGAGATTAGATCTAGGGGATCCACGGCAGGCAAGAGGAAGGGAATCCTAGCTAGTACTCTCCCCCCCACATCTGGGGGGCTTGTAGCAGCACAGCAGTAAGAGCTGTGGCCCTGGACCAAGTGAAGAGACACGGGGGCACCAAGACAGATATGGGGATGATAGAACAAGGAAAGTCCAAGGGTAGCAGCAAAGTAGATCAGTGATCAGATAGTAGGGGTGCCTTAATACCAGGAGCCTGCAGGGGGTGAACTCCAGGTGCTGCTGGTGAACACTGCAGTGGACCTTGTGGCCATCAGAAAATGACTGGGAATTGCCCCCCCTCCAAGTACTCACTGTTAAGGAGGGACAGAGTAACAGGTAGAGGGGGAGGAGTTCCACTTTGTCAAGGAGGTCACAGAGGTGGAAGATGGGTGAATCTCATGGCAGCCTCAGAACTGTGCTTGAGGGGAGAGTTACAGATCTCTAGAGCAAGGAAAGAGCTCAGAGAAGAACTTGAGAGGGGCAGCAAAGTGGGGAAGTAGTGGTGGTGGGTGACCGCAACCTGCTGGACAGATTGGGATGTTCCAGAAGCACCAGAAGTCAGACCTTGCTGGACGTCTTCCAAGACTGTCTACTGGTACAGCTAGTTGAGGAACCCACCAAGCAGACCACAATTCTAGATGTGGTGCTCACCAACTCAGAGGTGGTAGGAGCTGTAAGAGCAGAGGAGCCACTGGGGAACAGTGATCATAACTCCATTTTGTTTGAACTGGCTCTCTGGTCTGAAACAGCAATCAAGAGCCAAAGTCCTAGATTTTATAAGGGTGGACTTCACACAGAGGTGGTCAGCATTAGGTTAGTAGGGGGTGCAAGAGATGGGGGGCATTCTTGAGGCTTTTAAAGTATGTATGAGAGTGATAACCAAAAACAACATGTTCAGGAGACCACTATGGTTCTTGGTAAGAATCAGGAAGGGCAAAGAAAACGCCTTCTATAAAGAAAAGTGGGAAAGGAAGAACAGGGAGTGTATGTACGTGAAAAGGGCAGTTAGGGAGGCAAGAAGAGGACACAGCTACGTACGGAGGGGGTGAAGAGCGGACAAACAGTTCAGCTATATTAGGGAAAACAAAAGGAGGGGGAAAATAAAGGCTAGCAGAGTAGGGCAGGACAGGCAAAAGACCACTGTCCTTAATTACTTTTGCAAAGCAGCCACTAAGAGGGTCCTGGAGATGAAGCAGCCAATCACTAGTGAGAGGCCTGAAAAGACAGACAAGGGCCCCCGGACCAGATGGATTGCATCCAAGGATACACAGGGAATTAGCAGTGGAAAGTACAGTTGTTTAAGAACTTACCATACAGTAGATCCGAGTGCATCTCTTGCAGCAGGTCACAACACATGGGGTATCAGCTGCAGGTGTCCTTTCCTCCGGATGGCTTCTCAGCAGTCAACCCTGGGACCTCCCCCTAACATTACCACGTGGTGTCTAATAGCATGTATAAAAAAAGAGGGAGGTTCCATCCTAGTGACTGAATAAGAATCCATTTCACGGGCCTCCCATGGGAACAGAGGTGGGAAATAGGCAGCAACTCATGGAGTTGTGAAAGAACAGGAGCAAGGAACCCTTCTGAAGTAACAGCAAAAGGGAAGGTGGGTGGGGCTGCATGACCTGCTGCAAGAGATACTCTAAGATCTGCCAAGCTCTTATGCAACTGTACCATCTTCTATACAATCTCTTGCAGCAGGTCATAACATATGGGAGGATTCCCAAGCAGTTATGCCAAAGGGGGGGAGGAGGAAGCAAACTGTCAGGACTTGGGACCGGAGGCACTGTAAAATGGCCCATCCAGAAGCAGTCTGCTTCTTGGAAGAGAGGTCTAGACTGCAATGTTTTGTGAATGTATGTACAGTAGACCATGGGGCGGCCTCGCAGATTTCTAAGATAGAGATGCCCTGGAAACATGCCATGGAGGCAGCCAAGCCTCTGGTAGAATGGGGCTTTACAACCCCTGTTGAGTTTTTCCATATTTTGTATAAACAAAATGCAGTTGGCCAACCATGTGGACAGGCACTGCTTTGAAACCAGAAATGCAGGTTACTCACCTGTAACAGGAGTTCTAGAAATGGTATATGTTGTTCATCCACACTGTCTGGCAGGTTCCTTGCCGCTTTAAATCTTGCCGGAAGGTCTTCAAGCTGGCTCCTCCCACCCACCCAGGTGGTAAAACTCTCGGCTCCGCCCCATGATGCCAGATCTGGCCCGCTGGAAGCTCAGGTTGTGCATCGAAGCCGGGGAGGTCAGGTGGGTCGTGTGGATGAACAACATATACCATTCCTAGAACTCCTGTTACAGGTGAGTAACCTGTATTTCTAGGGACATGGATATGTTGTTCATCCACACTGAGACTCCTAGCAGTTCTCCGGGAGGAGGGAGGCAAGGCGCACACCCCCTACTTAGGGAATAAAGACTGGAGAACCGAGGCCCCAAAACCAGCATCCCGGCATGACTCAAGGTCGATGTGGTAATGGGCAATGAAGGTGTGTGCTGACTTCCAGGTAGCAGCCCTGCAGATTTCCTGGATAGGGACGTCCCTGGAAGCAGCCACCGATGCAGCAGTATGACGGGTAGAATGAGCTCTTATCCCTCTGGGAGGCTCCATGCCCACCAACTTGTAGAGATCTATGCAGGAGGTGACCCACCTGCTTATCGTCCGCTTGGCTGCAGGTCTGCCAGGTGCTGACTTCAGCGTGGTGACAAACAGCTGGCGAACCTCCCAATTTCAGCAGTCGCTCCTTATAATAAGCGGCGCCTTCCAAGGTCAAAGTATGGAGCCTGTATTCGGCCTCCGAGTGCGATTGGGGTAGAACACCGGCAGAGTCAACACCTGGTTAAGGTGAAACTCCAACACCACCTTCGGAAGGAATTTCGGGTGGAGGCGCAGGACAACCTTGTCCCTGTGGAAGACCAGGTAAGGAGACTCTATGCAGATCGCCTGGAGTTCTCCCATCCTTCTGGCTGACATGATAGCCACCAAGAAGGCGGTCTTCCACTACAGGTGAGAGAGTTCACACCTGTGCATTGGTTCAATGGCTTGCCCATGAGCTTTGCCAGTACCAGCAGTAAATCACGGAGGTGGAGGTTCGCACCGGAGGAAATGTGATAAGGCCTTTGAAAGCACCAGACCACCATTCTCCCTGTGCCACCGACTGCTCCCCGCCAGCGCCCGGTAAGCAGAGATGGCTGCCAGGTGCACCCTTAGGGTCGTCGGCCTAAGCCCTTGACTAGAAAGGGACCATAAATAGTCAAGATGCTTGCCAAAGAACAGTAGGAAGGGTCCAAGCCCTTGCCCTGACACCAAATGGAAAATCTCTTCCATTTGAAGGCATAGCATTTCCTGGTCGACTCCTTATGAGGCGCCTCAACAACATTTAGGACCTTGTTGGAAAGGCCCAAGGCCTGGAACTCTAGCCGCTCAGGAACCAGGCCGTCAGGTGCAGGGATTGAAGGTCCGGATGGAACACCTTCCCCTGATTGACTGAGAGCAGGTCCGGGCGAGCTGGAAGCTGCCTCGGGAGCCTGGAGCGGAGGCTGAGGAGATCTGGGTACCAGAACTGGCAGGGCCAGTCTGGGGCTATCAGAATCACCTGTGCCTTGTCCTCCTTGCTTTGAGAAGCCTGTGAATCAAGGAAATGGGGAAAGTGAGAAGAGGCCGGGTCCACAGCCTTGAGAAGGCATCCTGCAGCAAGCCCTGCTGAGGCGGGCATGAAACAGCCTCAGCCAGCGTTCTCCCTGAGGCAAACAGGTCCACCTGGGTGTGCCCCAAAGGGAGAACAGATCTTGTACTACCTCCGGCAGGAGAGACCACTCGTGAGATGCAGCCCCTATCCGGCTTAGGGCATCGGCCAGGGTGTTGGAGGCTCCTGCCACATGAATGGCTAGGAGATCCGCCTCCAGGCTGCACACGAGTGACCAAATGCAGAGAGTTTCCTTGCATAGAAGCATGGAACACGTCCCACCCTGGCGGTTTAGGTAGTACATGGTCGTGGTATTGTCCGTCTGGACTCAGACCACTTGTCCCCGAAGAAACGGAGCAAAGGCGGTGAGCTAGGCGGACCGCTCGGAGCTCCAGCAGGTTGATGTGGCATCGGGACTCCCGCGGGGACCAGAGGCCATGCGCTCGGTGTTCCCCCAGATGGGCACCCCAACCCATCAGAGAGGCATTGGTCGATAGAGAAACCGTCGGCTCGGGGCGGACAAATGGGATGCCCTCCTGCAGATGAGATGGAACGGTCCACCACCGGAGAGCATTCCACATCTCCTGTGTCACCATCACTAGCTGGTCCAATGGATCGCAGCGTTGTGACCACTGGCTGGCCAGTCCCCACTGAAGGGGGTGCATGTGCCAGCGTGCCCAACGGACCACGCTGGTACAGGCCGCCATGAGACCCAGGAGGCGCAGGAAGTCCCGGGCAGGGCGTGATTGCCCAACCAGAAATGATTGGGCAAAGGAGGCAAGAACCTCGGCCCTGTCCACTGGGAGCCATGCTCTGGCTCGAAGAGAGTCGAGCTCTGCCCTGATAAACAGAATCACCTGCTTCGGCTAGAGTTCCGACTTGGCCTCGTTGATGAGAAGGCCAACTTGAGAGCAAACCTGGAGGGCCAGATCTCTGGACCGCTCCACCTCCTGTCTGGAGGGGGCTGCTATTAGCCAATCGTCCAGGTAAGGGTACACCTGGACCCCTCGGCGCCGCAGGAAAGCCGTCACCACTGCAATGCATTTGGTGAAGACCCTGGGAGCTGGAGACAGGCCGAAGGGCATGCTCGGAACTCGAAGAGGGATCCCTCCGCCCGAAAGCAAAGGAATCTCCGATGTGACGGGCGGATAGGGACGTGAAAGAACTCGTCCTGCAGGTCCAGAGAACAGAACCACACACCGTGTTCCAGGGATGATATTATCTGAGCCAGAGTGACCATCCTGAAGGTTTGAGACTTTAGGAACTTGTTCAGGTCATGTAGGTAGAGAATGGGGCGCCAGCCCCCCGTCCGTTTCGGAACCAGGAAGTACCTGGACACAAACCCCGGGTCTGAGGGAGGGTCCGCCACCTCCCTGATCACCTCCTTTTGGAGGAGGAGAGTGATGTCGGCCCGGCGAGCTGACAGTGAGGCTGCGGACCCCGAGGCCCCCCCCCGAAGTGCGACTGCTCTGAAGGGCAGGGCCTGCTCGAATTCTAGAGGCAGGCCTTTTCCCCACCTCAGTACCCACCTGTCCGTGGTAATAACGGACCAGGCGGAAAGGAAGTGCCGGAGCCATCCCCCCACGGGGGGAACCTGGGGTGAGTGTGGGGTTGGGGCAACACCCTTCAGCCCGTACCTGGGCAGGCTTGGAGGAGGGACCGGCCAAGGGACCTCCTGGGCCTTTACCTCCCTGCTTCCTGTTGGAGGAAGCCCTGGGCTTGGGTTTGGGATGCCAAGCCCTAGCCTGCTGGCCCTGATGTTGCTGGGCCGGACACGCTGCGGGCACAGGACGACGAAAGGGCTTAGGCTGTGGTTTGCGGCCTTTGTCCTTCTGAGTGGAAGAGATTGAGTCCAAGGTAGCATTGGACTTCTCGATCCTCTGTAGGTGACCTTCCACCCCAGGGCCGAAGAGGTTGGTCCCCAAAAAGGCAACATCCGCCAACTTGTGCTGGGTATCTGAAGTAAAGGTGGATATCCTCAGCCAAGCCCGACGACGCATAGCCACTGTGGCCGCCACAGACCTGGCACATGAGTCCCCAATGTCTAAAGCAGTCTGGAGCTGCTGTTTGGCCACTGTCCTGCCCTGGTCCCGCACCTGTCTGACCACAGTCTGCAGATCCGCGGGAAGATGAGGGACGACCTCATCCAGGGAGCCCAACAGGGCATGAAAAAAATGTGCCATGAGGACGGCCGAACTGGCCTGGCAAAGGCCGAGAGAGGACACATCATAGACTTTTCGCCCGGCATAGTCCAATTTCTTGGACTCCTTGTCGGGAGGTTTGTCCACATCCCTAGTGTTCCCGGCACGTCGGAAAACGCTGTCGGTAACCAATCCCTCAGCCGGGGTGTTCCGAAAAACCGGACAGGGAACCGGTAGGGACCGCATACTTCCTGGCCAAAGGCGCAGGACAGGAAGCAGGGCGCTGCCAGAGCTCCAAGGCCGGACCCACTATGGCCTCGGCCACCGGAAAGGCCTCCGTAGGGGAATCCCCTCGGTTCAGAATCTCTGTGAGGGGATACCTGGCCCGTTTAGAAACGGGTTCTAGCTTCATCCCGGTGGACTCCGAGATGAGCCGAAGTAATCCTAGGTAGGACGAAGGGCTATCGTCCACCGACTGTCCGAGGACTCCAAGTCCATTCACTTGGAGAAAAGGGAGGAATCGTCCTCGGACTCTGAAGAGTCCTCAAAGAGCTGCCTCGGGCCTCAGTCACCCTCCACCTGCCGAGGTCTATCGGGAGTGAGGGTGACAGGCAGCCTATGGGGCAGTCCATGAGCCGACCAAGAATTTTTGGTCGGAGCCCCAACTAACTGCTGTGGAGGCGGAGGTTCCACCGGAATCAGTGGGGCAGCTGGAATTGGCCGAACAACCGGCCTGGGAACAGGCTCCTCAGCTAAAATGAGGGGTTGTTTCGGCCGCTCGGTGACACATAATGGCGGGAAGACTACGGCGTCGTTATTCCGGTCAGAAGGAGCTGTTGCCCTGAGTTCCTCATACCTCCGGCCTTGGCGAAGCCTCCCTCGCCAGAGGAGGACGAGCGGCGCGCCGCTGCCGCGTGATGCGAGACCGCTATGATGGCAGGATCGGCTAGACAAGACGTCCGAGACAGAACCTCGCGAGCCTAGGACGGTGAGGGGAGGTAAGCGGGGAATCGGCACTCCCCTTGGTTCGGACGATTCCACCAAAGGCTCCGGAACCGGAGGCACAGACGAGTCGACGGGATCCTCAACTCCCACCGGGGGAACCAGGGAGAGGGGATTCTCTGCTTCTCCAGCAGACAACCCGTCCAACGGATCGAGAAAAATCTCGACCGCGTCGACAGGAGTCTCGGTCAACTGGCCTGATGGGGACACCGTGAAACCAGTGGCGCGAAGGGTCGACCGAAGTCTCTGACCCGACAACTGGAGAGGATCTTTCCCGCTCCCAAGAGCGTCGACGGTGAGACTTACTCTTGTCTCTCTTTTTGGACCGAGAAAACTGTCCAGAAGAAGTTGGACCCTCACCTTTTGTCGAGAGGGTCAGACAAAGCTCCTTAAAAGAAGCCGAATAAGAGGCACCGAGATAGCAGGACAAATGCCGCAGCAGAGGTAGAAGCGGCCCACACCACCTCTTCCAGGGCGATCTGCTCGAGCTGATCCGCTGAGCCCGCCGCCAGACACCGCCGACCGGGCCTCTTTTGACTTAACCGGAGGAAATCTCTTCTCGGGGCGCCCAGTTGTAAGCGGGCATGCCGGTCTTAAGGGGACGTGGGCAAAAGGAAGAGCACAGGTCGCAGAGCCTGCGGGTCGTGCTCAAGGCCCAGCAGTAGACATGCGTGGAGTGCGGATCCGTCGAGACATCTTCTGCCCACAAGGGCATCTCCGAAACAGGTCGGACTTGTCCATCGCAGCCTTGAGGAGAGAAGACCAAGTCTTTTAGCAAACACTTTTAATTTCGAAAATTGAAGGTTGGAACCAGTCTTATGCGCAGAAGCGTTAAGGAGGGAACCTGAGCTTCCAAGCGGTAAGGAAGATCTGGCGTCATGGGGCGGAGCCGAGAGTTTTACCACCCGGGTGGGTGGGAGGAGCCAGCTTGAAGACCTTCCGGCAAGATTTAAAGCGGCAAGGAACCTGCCAGACAGTGTGGATGAACAACATATCCATGTCCCTAGAACATCCCAATTTCCAGGGACAAAAGAAACAAAGTTGCTCAGGTTCTCACAACTGTGAGGTGCAGAGAAGATGAACAATGTTTTATGCACAGTGTATGAAGCAGGGATTCCCCTGGATTCACAGGCTCTGCATAGTACATTGGCAAGTGGATAGCCTGATTAAATTCAGAAACTGCCTTTGGCAAAAATGATGGGTCTATGTGTAAAGTCACCCTATCATTATGAAACTGCAGGTAGGGAGGTTTGCATATTAGTGCCTATAACTCAAATACATCTACCCGACATAATGGACGCAACAGCAACTAAGAATATAGTTTTCCAAGAAAGTTAACAGAGCTCACTGGATTCAGCTGACTCAAAAGGACTCTAGTCAATTTTTCAAGCACAAAATTAAAATCCAACACAAGGACTGGTTCCTAGACAGGGGATGAAGGTGCAGAATGCCTTTTAAAGGCAACTGGGACAATGGTTTGTTTCCCCACAGGTAAACAGAATGTGGCAATGGCTAAAGTGTTTACTTTTACAGAGGAAAATTTCAGTCCACCTTCAGACAAGGAGAGCAAAAAGTACAAGATGCTCTGAGGGGAACACTCCTAAGGGTCCAAGTCCTGCGTAGACACCCAAATAGGGTTTCCACTTCACTGAATAGGAAGACCACACAGACTCATGGCAGCCCGGATGACCTCTGCCACCTTTGGGGACACCCTGAAGCACAAGAGGACTAAATCCTCTGGAGCCAGGCATGCAGATGGAGGCAGTCAAGGTCTGGGTGTAGCAGGGAGCCTTGCGCCTGGATCAGAGCCAGTCAAATCTGCAGAGGTAAGGGATCCAGTTCGGAGAGCTGTAGAAGAGGGAACAAGATTGGTCTTGGCCAGAATGGTGCTATGAGAATCAGACGCCACATCTCAGACCAGTTTGAGCAGTACTCTGAACGAAGAGGAAAGGGCAGGAAGGCAAAGAAGTCTGTCCAAAAGAGAGATGAGTCCCGCCACACAGTTCCAGGACCTCGCTCGAGAGAGCAGTAAAGAGGCAGTTTTGCAGAGATGCAAATGGGCAGACTGGAGTTGGACCCCACTGCTGGAAGATGTCATTTAGGACGTCTTTAGGAGGTCTTAGGATTTCCCACTTATGGGCCCATGCAGTAGCTCTGCTCAGGGCATCCACCAGGGTGCTGGACACCCCAGGGATATGGACCGCCAGGTGGTGGATCTCTGGCTAGCCCAGTACCAGACCCTCGATCCTCTGCAGAGGCGCATGAATGGGTGCCTCATTGCTGGTTTAGGTAGAAGTACCACAGAATCGTCAGACTGCACCTGAAGGCAACCAGGGGGAAGCAGAGAGTCTCGAATGCCTGTAAGGCGTAGGACTGCCCTCATCTCCAAGACACTGATGTGGAGACTGGTCTCTACTAGCATCCAGGATCCTTGGGACTGGATGTACAGGAGATTAGCACCCCATTCTGTCAGAGACCTCTGTAGTCAGAATGAGACATGGGACAGGAGAATGAAACTGCATGCCTCGCATTTAGTTGTCCCTGGACTTCCACCAATGTAGAGCTCGAAAAGCCAGAAGACATCAGGACCAGGGTGTCAAAAAGAGTCTTGGCCCCATTGGACTTTCCGGGACCACTGAAGGACCCTCTTATTCAACCTAGCATTGGGGGACCATCGGAATTGTGGCTGCCAAATGTCCCAGGAGGCGCAGGTAGTCTTGTGCCAAGACCAGTCTGCTAGACTCTAGTCTGCCCAAGCCATTGGCAAATCCATCCCAAGGAGGCATACAACACTGCTCCGATATAGAGGAGGTAGTGCACTGGGTCCATTTTGGACTTGATAGTTCACAGCTATCCCCACCTGGGCAAACTGCAGGGTTCGAGAGAGTGTTGACAGCCTTTGGTGGGAAGAATCTTTCAGGAGCCAGTCCAAGTAGGGAAAGACATACAGGTCTTTCCTGTGGAGGGCCATTGCAACCACCACTAGGCATTTTGTGAATACCCTTGGGGCCGAGGAAAGGCAGAATGGGAGGGCCCTGAATGGATGATTACCCTGAAACAAAAAACGGAGAAACCATCTGTGAGCAGGATGAATCAGGATATGGAGGTATGCATCCTTCATAGCGAGAGAGCAGAGCCAATCTCCTGTGTTCAGCAAGGAGAGGTGTCGGGATAGACACCATCCTGAACTTCAAGTCGAGACACCTTAGATCCAAAATGGGGCACAAGTCTCCTGTCCATTTGGGAACCAGGAAAAAATTGGAGTAAAATCCTGCACCTTTCTGTGGAAATGAACTGGTTCGACGGCATATTTTGTGAGCAAAGCATAGATTTCATTCAGCAAGACCAATGCTTGGTCTTGGAGGGGGGTAATGAGACCCTTGGTTGCAAAGCAAGGGGAATCTGAATTCCAACGTGTGTCCTGACCATCAATTGTAAGAGCCACAGATCTGAGGAGATTGCTTGCCACTCTTGTAGTTGCAGGGAAAACCTGCCCCTGGCAGCCGTGGGAAGGTCTCCGGTCCCACGACCCGAGAAGACCTTCAGGCCAAAGCCTGGCCCTGCTGGGGAGCAGCAGAGATGTAATGGGATGTTTTCTGAGCATTTCTAGGACCAGGCAATGTCAATTGAGGCTTTTGCTTACAGGCAGGTGGTCTCAGCATTGGGATGTGCCTTGTAGGGGCAGCCCCTGGAGTATCCCTGAAGGTTGGTTTAGCTTTTGGATGGTACAGGGTCCGTACCGATTGAAGGGTACGACCAGAGTCCTGCAAGTCTTTCAACATTTCTTGTGTCTGTGGACCCAAGAACTGATTACCCTTAAAGGGAGAGTTAAGGACAGATTGCTGCACATCCTGTGAAAATCCTGACTGAGCCAGGCATGACGTCTAAAGACAAACACCTGCAGAGGATGTGCAGGCCGCAGTGTCAACAGCATCATAGGTGGCCCCGAGCAGGTGGCAGTAAACAGCCACCACAGACATCTTTGTAGTCAGATCCTCCTAGCCAGAACCTGCAGGGAGGGACTGGACCATTGCCTGGGAGGATTTTAGTATTTCCTCCTGATTCAGGTGTACCACATAATTAAGTATATGGAGAGACAGTAGCAGAGGCATAAACCCTTTTCCCCACAATATCCAGTTTCTTGGATTCCTTATCGGGGGTTTGAGAACTCACATGTGGAGGTCTAGAGGACCCAAGAGCGGCGTTGATCACCAGAGAGTCCCCTTGAAGTAGAGACATTAAGCAGGGATGTGCCACTAGGGCCTCATAGGATTTGCCTCATCAGTTTTACGAGAACTGGAGGGAATTTTGAAAGATTGCTTCCACGCAGCCTATTCAAAGGCGTCCACTAAAAGGGGAGGGGGTGACCAAAGTGGGGCATTCCGGTATACAGAAACTGTGCCAACTTCCATCTTAAAAGCATCCTGTTTCGTGCTGTGGACTCCAGACATTTTCTGGAGGTGTATCAATGTTTATAAACGTGGGATCATCTGGCAGAGAACATGGGAGTTCAGGGGTTGGTTCACACTGAACTGATGAGGCAGCCGAGGAGGACTAAGGGAGTCCCCTTGGTCCATACAGTCATCCTCTAGGTCAGCCAAATCCCAGTCCTGCAGGAAAGGTCACCCATGTCAACATCCCGAGGGCAAAAACCCGTGGAGACAGGGGAACCGCTGGCAGTCTTCTGGGCCGAGGGAGCAGAGACCAGAACTGACCCTTCAGTAGGGGAGAGAGGGGTCTGTAAGGTCCAGGATAGTATTTACTAGAACCTGGACATCAATCATGGCCATCTGCCCAGCGGAAGTAGCCAGGGTAGCATGGATTGCTTGAATAGGGACCACAGACTACTGAAGAAGGCACTGGAACCAAGTGAGCAGTCACTGATGAGTGGTGTGTATATAGAACCCTACGATAGTCGACAAGGGCACCAGAACCCTTTGTGGTAAGGCCAGTCATCGACGAGGATAGTAGACAGGCCAGAAGGCAGTCAATGGATGATGGCTAGAACCCATTTGGGGAGGGTGGAGGCAGTGATGGAAGCTGGAAAAAAAAAACCACACAACCCAGATCCCACCATCTATGAAGCCACTGAGGGAAGAGAGGAGCCAACAATAGTCGATGGTGCAGAAAACTATGTAAGCATGATGATCACCTTCTCAATACTTACCTTCCTGGTAGTGATCAGGGCACTCAGTTGATGAGGGTGCAGTAGAAACCCACTTTGTTTTGCTGATATGTTTGCCAGGACCCTGTCCCGATGAGGGCTCACTAGCAGAGCGGTGAGACCCCGAAGAGGATGTCTAAGACTCCCAGGGCTTGGAGCATTGCTGCTGCTCCAGAGGGCAATCGTTTGCTCCATGAAGAGCACACAAAGCTGCTGAAGCCTTCGACATTTGGTGGCCTTTAACTGCTTACAGAGAATACAATCCTGGGTGCCTTGTTCAGGACCAAGGCACCGAACAGACATTGTGGAGATCCTCTGTAGTGATTCTGTGACCACAGGTACACTTTCAGAATAAGGAATCTGAAGACATCAGTAGATGAACCCATTTAGAATGTTTTGTCAGTAGACCTTAGTCATTGACTGGTAAGCAGAGCTCTGAAGGAGGACTTGTTGCATGGAGGTCACAGTTGAAAACACCCTGGCAAAGTTAGGGGAAGGTCCCATGGTAGATTGCTAAGGAGTCATCAGGAGGAAGTGACGCCTACAGCAGATTATCCCATGTGTTATGACCTGTTGCAAGAGATAGTCTCAAAGAAGAAGATGATCTCGCTGAACCCCTGGTAGGTTTATTTAACAGCTCAAACAGGGCTGGTTCCACAGGGCTAGAGTGTGGCAGATGTAATTTTACTCCATGGGTTGGGGGGGGGCACGCGCCAAGGAACACGCAAGAACTATAGGCCTGTCGGTCTAACCGCTACTGTAGGGAAACTAATGAAGTTACTGGTCAAAGGAGGACCTCAGACTATTTGGAGAGCAGGTAGCAAACAGCACAGCTTTATAGCAGGGAGGTCTGACTAACCAATAGCTTTGTTTGACTGGGTGAAGGAGGAATTGGAGGTGCCACAATGTGGATTCACTCAACTTGTACTTTAGCAAGTCTTTCAACTCTGCCTCACAGATGCCTGCTAAAGATGGAGGATCTTGTGACTAAATTCATAAAAACTATGTAGATAAAACTGGCTAAAGGGGAGGCAACACAAGGTTGTGGTCATTGGGGCTAAATATGACGAGACAAGAGGTCACAAGCAGGGTTCATTGGGGATTAGTCAGTCCCAAGTCTGGTCCTCTTCAATATGTTCAGAGACGCTGGTGAGGGAATCCAGGGCAGGCTGAGTCTTCACAGATGACACTAAGCTCAGTGGGAGGGTTGAGAGTGATGAGGAATAAATGGAAATGCAGAAAGACTTTGGGTTTGGCAGCTGAACTTCAGTGCCAAAAAGTGCAAGGTAATGCACCTAGGGAGCAAGAAGCCCAGAACGGAGTACTGGATGGGAGGGGTGAGACTTGGTACTACAGCCAAGGAAGAGATCTTAGAGTCCATCTTAGAAGACTTCTCTAATCAGCAGCTAAACCCCTTGTTTTTGGTCCAGCATTTACAGTTAATCCTCCTGAGGAAAGATTCAGATTGCCACCTCATTGCCAGACAACTCCCCAAACTGCTTTATCTCCCTTCCCGATAGCCACACCACTGCTCTGGTGACTGCATGAATATTCCAGGTAGGACTTGAAGACCAGGCAAGAGAAGAGCAGCCATGTTTAGGCAGTCACTGGAAACGGGGGGGGGGTACCAAAGGACTGGAGAAAGGCTGATGGGGTTCCGCCACACACACACACACACACACACACACACACACACACACGGCAGGTAACTACAGGCCAGTCAGCCTGATCTCTGGTGTGCAAATTAATGGAAAAAAACTCAAGGAAAGGATGGTGGTGCATCTAGCAACCAATGGTTTGAAAGACCCAAGACAGTATGGTTTCACAGAGGGGAAGCCAGATGAACAGAGTTCTTAAACTGGGTTACCAGGGAGGTAAACAAGGGGGAAGGACGGTCGATGTAGTATACCTAGATTTTAGCAAAGCATTTGATATGGTTCCACAAAGAAGGCAGACACACACACACACACACACACACACACACACACACACACACACACACACACACACACACACCTGGGAGTCCTCAGATGACCTGAAGATGACAAAACAATGTACAGGCAGCAGAGAAGGCTAGCAGGATGCTGGGCTGCATAGAGGAATCACCAGCAGAAGGAAAAAGGTAATCCACTGTATAGATTAGTGACGCCTCACCTCAAGTACTGCGTCCAGTTTGGTAAACCCCATCTTCAAAGGGCAAAACAGGGTAGAGGCAATACAGAAGAGGGCAACCAAATGGTGGGAGGCCTGCACAATAAACCCCATTAAGACAGGTTGAGGGAATTAAATATGTATTCACTGGAAGGGGAGAAGAAAACACTACTGAAACTTAAAACTCACGGGGAAAAAGTTCAGGTTGGTACCATCTTCCAAAGAAAATTATGCTCAAGGACCAGGGGGCACAATATGAATCGGGGGAAGGGGTTATGGGTAATGTGAGGAAGTACATTTTCAGAAAGGGTAGTGGACAAATGGAACAACCTGCCAGCAGTAGTGGGAAAGGCAAAAGTGGTTATAGGTTTCAAGAGCTTGGGACACACGAAGGGAGGTTGAAAATACAAGGGGAAGGGACAGTGGGCCGATTAGAATTCGCTTAGCAGAAATAATTACAGGTTACTGGGCAGACACTGTGGGCCTGTGGGCCCTTATCTGCAGATAACGTATGTTTCTATGTTAAGAGAAGTTGAGAGGGAAGAGTAAGACTGGGCGAGATGGGTAGAAGTGGTCCCTCAACTGCCACATTCAATTTCTTCAGCTCACTGCATGTGGCAATTCTGTTCTGGCTATACTGCAGGCAGGACTTTGAAACCAGTGAGCAAGAAAAGAAACTAGGGTGGGCGAAAAACTGCAGTGCTGGGATGAGAGGAAGGGTTAAGACTGCTGGACAAGATGTAAAAGATTAAAAACACCTATACAGTGTAGGGTTGAGAAGCAAGCATTTCTTGCAGGCAGAACCGGGTGGTTGAATTACAAAAAAGTGTCTTTGGATAATTCAGACACTGCTTACAGACAAAAGTACCCTGCACAAACTAACATACCAGGATGTCAGAGTAGGCCTAAAGGTCTAGAGTCTGCTCGAAGATCAGCACCCAGTCTGGGCACAGATACTGCCCTCCCTGCCTCCCCAAAATTTCCCACTGCCCCACCCAACATTGGACTCTCCTCCAGAAGTGGCTGTACCCAGTATACCCCTCCCCTTATACCTGTAGCAGCACTTCTAGAAACCCTTCACTGTATTAACAGCCACCAGATTCGCAGGCAGTGTGCATTCCAAGAGTCTGCCACCCTCAGTGAAGCAGCGCCTCCTAGTCTCCCCCGAACCTCTGGCCAATCCCATTTACTCCATCCAGATATTTAAAGACCTCGATCATATCCCATCTGTTCCTCCTCTCCTCCAGAGTACAAGTACAGTTCCTCAAGTCTCATAGGAGATCGCCCCCAGACCCCAATTCATCCTGGTCATCCTCCTCTGGACCTACTCCAGGAGTGCAAGGTCCTTTTTCAGTATGGGCACCAAAACTGCATGTAGTACTCCAGGTGCAGTCCAACAAGGCTATTATACAGAGGGAGAAGCATCTCTCTTCCTCCCCCCCACTACACACCTGAGCATTTAATTTGCTTTTGCCACAGCCCTCCTACATCGCTCAGAGTTATTCATTTTGGCATCTACAGCCACCCAGAGATCCCCTTCTCCTCCCAAAACCTGCAGCTTCTCCCCACCCAAAAAGTACTCTGAGCTGGGTTTCTGAGCCCCAAGTGGAGTACACTACACTTCTTGGTGCTGAACCTCAGTTCCCAGGTGTTTGTCCACCTCTCCAGAGGTGGTCTACCCTCCTCCCCATCCACCACCACCACCCCCCCAGCTTAGAGTCATTGGCAAAGAGGCTCACACTCCTGATACCATCCCTGATGTCTCGAGATGTAAGCATTAAAAATGAGTACCCAGCACAGACCCTTGTGGAACTCCACTAATGACCCTCCTAGGTGAAGATACCTCCCTCCCAACACTACCTTCTCTAACTGTTCAGCCAGCCAGTTTCCTATCCACCTAACCATCATATCCTCATCTTCCTACCCAACCATCTTATCCCCCATCCCCCTAGTTTGTACAGCAACCCAGGGTGTGGCACAGTCAAACACCTAGCTGAAGTGTAGAACGAGGACATCCACCGTCCTTCCCTGATCTAGGGCCTCCATCACCGAATCACAGAACTCTACAAGGTTTGTCTGACATGATCTGCCCCGAACAAAACAGTGTTGGTGGCCCTCTTTCAATATGGCCTCCACCACTTTGCTTACCACCAACATCAGGGTGACAGGCCTGCAGTTATCCAAGTCCTCCCATGAGCCACCTCTGTGGACAAGCACAACATGAGCCATCCTTCAATTATGAGGCACCCACCCTGTCTGAAGGGAGGAATTAAGAGGTCCACTAGAGGTGCAGCAAGGACATCTGCCATCTCCTTTAGCATCCTAGGGTGAAGGCCATCTAGACCCAGTGCCTAGTTTGTTGTAAGTGACTTGCACAGCAATACAGCAAAACATGTTCTGATCTCTTAAGAGTGAGATATGCATGTCGTCACACATTAAGAACCTTTCAAACTCTGAACATATAAACATGCCATAAAGATTTACTTCCAGGAAAAGCAAAATATTGTGTTTGAAGGTTCCAGTCCAGAGTTAGGACATAATTGGGGTGCTTTCTCACAGATTGATAAATAAAAAGAACCGGAACCGGTACCAATTTTGAAAGAGCCATTTTCAAAAAATTTTGAATTGTGATAATTTTTAAATTATTAAGCTTTCAAATACATGAAATTATGAGTATAAAAATTTGTCATTACAGGTACATTAACAGCCATTTGAAAAGAAATGGCGTACATTCAGAGTTACCCAATACAGCAGTCAGTTAATACCTGTAACCCAACTTTCTCTAAACAGAAATTGGGCCACATCACTTGAAACTGGAGACTAATAGGCTAACAGAAAGAGGGAAGGAAATAATGATGAGCAAATGGAAAGGAAATGAGATTAGAGAAAGAAAACAACAAATATTAACAGTTGCATGTGAGGATTTAACACATCAGCATATGTGACTTCTAAATGGGCATTCGTGGTACACAGATAATTCCTGTTCTTAGAACTATTGGCAGGGGTAATGGGAAGGAATCCAAATAAGGTCCCCAGGCCCTTTCAAACTGCTCCCCTCCATTTCAAGGTACGAGTGAGCCTCTCGAGTGGCAGGATTTGCAAGATTAGCTCCTCCCATGGTAAAACTGTCACCTTGGACACCCAGGTGTTCCACACACGGTGTCTAGCCATTGCTAAGAGCATTTTAATGTTCCTGCTGTACAGGACTATTCCTCGTTTTCATGTTTCTCAACTCCCAATAATACTGTTTGAGGGGGTCAGTCAGGCTTGTTTCCCTAGTACGCGTCCCACTCTTGTGGCTAATGCCTGCCAAAAGGGTTGGAGTCATTCACATGACCAAAAATAAACTAAATTCCTTGTTACATCTCCCACATACTGGCGAGACTGCAGGAGTAAATTTACTCACCACCTGCAGTAGCTGGATGATCAATAAACTTAAACTGGGCGTCCTTATACTTATTAAATGCAAACAGTCCCATATGGGCTATGCACAAGGACTGCCATTCCTTAGGAATAACACACGAGAGATCTGGATGCGTCCAAGACCTTAGTTTTCTGCTCTCTACCTGTAGTAGATCTGATTGGGTGAGAGTCTTTTCTCTCAGAATAACCTGTTCCAAGTGCCCCTGTTCCAGCCACCTGATTTTATCCCAGTGCAAGCTTCATAAATATTGAGACCTGAAGGTACATATAGAATTGTCAACTGGGTATGCTCCATTTCTGTTTCAACTCTTCAAAGGGTCCAATCCCTTCCGTGGTGACTAAATCACCCGCACATTGTAACCATTTACCAAGTGTCATAAGCTGTATTGACTAGTCTTGGGATGAATTCAGGGTTATGCGCTAAAGGGGACAACAGTGTATGCTCCATTTCCCACCCTTTTCCTTGCACAGTGAGCAGCATGCAGTCCGTGCCCATTCTACCAGGGGATTTCTATCCCCTATCCCCTTATATTTTACTTTTGCACTGCATGGTAGGCCTGTGGAGGGTATGGAGCCACTGGCTCTCCAGATCCAACCACTGATCACTGTCAGACTATGCCACCCAATCTTGAATGCAACTCAACTGTGCAGCCAGATAGTACTGGCAATTTCAATCCCCCCTGCTGGTCCTCCATTTTCAAAAGAGCTAAGCTGGCTCTGGGACACTTTCTAACCCATAATGCAATGCAGACCGCTTCAAATCGTGCCCTGTCCTCCCTGGATAATGCAGATGCTCCCAGTTGGCCCAAGTAAAAAATCATGGGCAAAATTGTCATTTTGATCAGATTTACACCACCCACCCATCCAAGACAATGGGAGCTTTTGTCATCTCTCCATGTCGCTTTTGAGTACTGTTAGCAGAGGTCTCCATTGTAAACAATCCAAAGAAGGCACCATTTTAATCCCACAGATACATTAACTGAAAAAGGTGCTTGCCAATGATGCACTGTTATTTCTGCCTCCAACCGGGCCAGCAAGCAGGCTTTATATCCCAAGTAAAAGGAAATGAACTCTAACTTAACATGTGTGGCACTGTAGTTGCAGGGTTTGTGACATAAAATGTCATCTGTCTCGTGTGTGTTTTTTGCTCGTTTTTTTACTCCAGACATTATACCACTTAGATCAGGGTTGCCTCCAACATGAGCTGCAAGTGGCTCAGTGGCAAGTGTAAATGAGAGGCAATAGAGGACAATTCCTATAGTGCAAAGGGTTTCATAAGTTGGAATCGGGACAATATCCTTCGCCAAGAAGTCTTGTTTGACACTATATGTCTTTATCCCTGTAAAATTTGTTTAATTTCTTCTTAAATAAGGTTACTGTTTACTATTTTAGATGGCAATCTATTCCGGGGGCAGGAATACAACTGATTTATATAGTTGTGTCTAATTGCTGTTCATGTGCCCTTGTGGTTTTAGTAGAGATTTTTAGCTCCAGCCCCATACATTCCATAGGTCTATTTCTAAAGGCTGAGTAAAATCAGACACAAGACTCTTCCTTCCCCCGATGGTATTTCAGCTAGTATAGGTTCAGCTCACTCAATCTTTCATTGAGAAATAGGGACTGCAAGCCAGAAATTGTCTTGGTGGCTCTCCTCTGTACCCTCTTGATGTTCATTATCTCCATTTTATGGTATGGCTTCAAAACTGCACCCCATACTCCATGAGCAGTCTCGCCAGTGTGCTGTAAAGGTGGCAACACTGTCCTGTCCCCAATTCTAATATTGCACAATATGCAAAACATCATCCTGTTGGCTTTAACTACCCTGGAGATTTGCTGCCAGTAGGTTAAATCATTTGAAATCCAGATGCCCAGGTCCTTCTTACAATCTACCTTTAATACCTGTCCAGACAGACTATAGTTAAATCGAATATTATTGTGGCCAAAATGCATTACACTACACTTCTCCACATTAAAATATATGAACATTTACCCAAGCACTTAGTTTATCCAGTTTATCCAGTTCTGTTTGTAAGTTTATTGTATCAGCTTCAGTTCGTACAACTGCCCCTAATTTACTACAGTCTGCGAACTTGGTCATCCAGACTCCATTTGAAGTCTGGAGAGATGATACAAAGATGCTAAAAAGCACCGGTCCCAAAACTGAGCCCTGAGGGACCCCACTGGTCACCTCGCCCCAGTCTGAGCAATACCCCCTGACACACTGTCTATTCTGTAGCCATGTGTCCACCCACTGAACACCACAAGGTTGAAGGTCTAATCCATACACAGCATTAATAAGGCCATCATGTGGCACCAGATCAAAAGCCTTGGAGAAGTCAAGATTTACCATTTACTGGCCAGAAAGGAGCTGTAATTGCCTGGAGCTGCAGCAGGAAGTGCTGCAGAGGAGCAGAGGAGGTTGCTGGCTGCATCAGCGGCAGAGAGTCCACTGGGGGCCATAGCGGGAGGAGCTGGGGCTGCATCAGCAGCTGGCCACATCAGCAGCGGAGAGTGCACTGGGGCTGCATCAGCAGCTGGCCACATCAGCAGCGGAGAGTGCACTGGGGCCGTATCAGCAGCAGGAGCCAGAGCTGCATCGGCAGCTGGAGAGCACACCGGCGGCAGGACGGGCACCAGGGAATACTTCCCAGTGGCTGCAGGGTGCCGAGCTGCTTTTGCTAGGAGGGCTGTGGACCAACTGGAAGACAGGGCGCCAAGTTTAAATTCATGACTGGGCTATAAGAGACTGACCCAGACACCTTCACTTGAACTGGCCAGAAAGGAACTAATTGTTCCCCACACAACCCACCCCAGGCCAGACCTCTATTAAATAGTCT
Organism: Neoceratodus forsteri; assembly: GCA_016271365.2. Lineage (NCBI taxonomy): Eukaryota > Metazoa > Chordata > Ceratodontiformes > Ceratodontidae > Neoceratodus > Neoceratodus forsteri. The sequence continues at coordinate 464,115,884 of CM028133.1, read as the reverse complement.
GTGGGGGTGGAGCCTTGGAGGCGGGCACAGTGCGACTGGGTGAGCTGGAACACTAGGAAGCTTGGACTTGCTGGCTGGCAGGGGGCAGACAAAAGGGTCACGTACACTGTGCTGGCTTGGGCATTGTGACTACTACTGGGGACTGCCAAGTCTTGAAAACTGGATACTGTTGGGAAAGAGGGCAAATTGCTGTGAACAGACTACTGCTGGGTATTGCGTGCGTAATAATTGCTGGTAATACAGTAATATTTTTATTTGTATAGCACAATTCCAGTGTCAAAGCGCTTCAAACAAACCATTCATTAACATCACATAAAACAGATTCAATCAAAATCCACAGAATAACCTGAAAGTTCAAATGCTGAACACCTGTTTAAATAAATAAGTCTTCAAACTGGTCTTGAAGCCCCCCATGGTCCCACACTCTCTAATCAGACGAGGTAGAGAGTTCCACAGGGATGGCACCATGAACATAAAAGCCCTGGCACCAGATGTCTTTAGCCACCCCCTAGGAACCTCTAACAACCCCTCGTCACTTGAGCGGAGAAGTCGGCCCGGGCTATAAGGAACCAGGAGCTCTTGCAGGTAATTCGGTCCCAATTCATGTAGGGCTTTATAGGTCAGGAGACCGACCATGAAGGTGGACTGACACTGTATAGGCAGCCAGTGCAGATTGCACAGCACAGAGTACTATGACTGGTGTGTGAAGCCCCCAGTTAATAACCATGCGGCAGTGTTCTGCACCATCTGCAAGCAGAGGACATTAACCCCCGGAAGCCCTAGGTATAGGGAATTGCAGTAGTCCAGGCATGAGATCACAGAAGCATGCATCAACATGGGCAAATCAGAGAGAACATAGAAACATAGAAGTTGACGGCAGATAAGGACCGCAAGGCCCATCCAGTCTGCCCATTTCTTTTTCTACCTTATAAATGTGCCATCGGCCTTTGCTCTGTCAGTGACCTATCTATTCATGGTCATTTGTATTGCTCCCTTATGCCTATCCCATGCCTGTTTGAAGCCCTGCACTGTATTCATAGCCACCACTTCTTGTGGTAAGCCATTCCATGCATCCACCACCTTTCTGTGAAAAGAATTTCCTCACATTCCCCTTAATCGGCCTCCTCTAATCTCATGCTGTGTCCTCTTGTCCTGCTATTTTTCTTATATTTAAACATGTTAGACACTTTCACCTTGTTTATGCCCTTAAGGTGTTTGAATGCCTCGATCATATCACCTCTCCCTCCTTTGCTCAAGGGTATACATATTGAGCTCCGTTAATCTGTCCTCATGTGTCTTCTGATCCAGTCCCTGCACCATTTTGGTTGCCCTTCTCTGGACTGCCTCAATTTGGTTAATGTCCTTGTGGAAGGTGTGGCCTCCAATACTGCACGCAGTACTCCAGATGGGGCCTAACCAGTGTCTTGTACAGAGGATTATTACCTCCCTCTCACGATTTGTGATACCCTACTAATACACCCTAACACCCCCTAGCCTTACCTACTGCTTTAGAGGTCTGCTTGGATGATTTTAGGTCATCAGTGATGATGATTCCCAAGTCTCTTTCTTCCTTTGTGACTGCTAACTCCCTCCCAGCCTATAAGTAGCTTCAGGGTTTCTCTTCCCTATGTGCATGATTTTGCACTTCTTTGCATTAAATCCCAGTTGCCACTCTTCTGACCATTCTGCTAGTTTATCCAGATCTCTTCTCATTTTGCCCACCCCATCTGGCTCATCTCTCTTTGCAGATCTTGGTGTCATCTGCAAACAGACAAGCCTTACCCTCTAGTCCATCTGCAAGGTCACTAATGAAGATGTTGAATAGGACTGGCCCCAGGACCTGATCCCTGAGGTACCCCACTTGTGACTTGCATCTCTTCTGACTGTATACCATTTACCACCACTCTGTTTTCTGCCAGTCAACCAGTTTGCCACCCAGTTGACCAACTTCTGACCCACCCCGAGCCTACCCAGCTTATTTATCAATCTTCTATGTGGAACAGTGTCAAAAGCTTTGCTGAAGTCAAGGTAGGCGACATCAACTGCTCCCCCCTTGGTCCACCACTCTGGTTACCCAGTCAAAGAAATCTATGAGATTAGTTTGACAGGACCCTCCTTTTGTAAACCCATGCTGTCTTGGATCCTGTGCCCTATGGATTCCAGGTGTTGCACTATCCTTTCCTTAAGGAGTGCCTCCATAATCTTGCCCACTACTGAGGTAAGACTGACCAGTCTGTAGTTCCCGCCTCCTCCTGCTACCACTCTTGTGGAGCGGGATCACATGAGCCCTTCTCCAGTCTTCTGGGACCCTCCTGTGCTCAGAGACTCACTAAACAATTCTGCTAATGGCTCTGCTAGTTCCCTCCTTTAGCTCCTTAAGTACCCTGGGATGTATGCCATCAGGTCCCATTGCCTTATCCACCCTGAGCTTAGCAAGCTCTTGTAGGACCCTTTCTTTTGTGAAGGAGAGTGCTCACCTCCCTCCCCTGTGTCCATGATGCTGAGCTGTGGGCCCTGCCTACCTTCTCTTCAGTAAATACTGAGCAAAAGTATCTATTTAGGATAGATGCCTTTACAGGGTCCTCCTCCTCACATGCTCCCTTTTCTCCATTAAGCTTAGCACACCCCTCTGGACTTTCTCCTTTCACTAATGTATCTATAGAAAGTCTTGTCACCTTCTTTACTATTCGTGCTAGTGTTTCCTCAGTTTGGGACTTTGCCTGCCTTACTACCTTACCTGTTTCTCTTAGGGCAGTTTGGTATGCCTCCCTATCTTCATCCGCTGTGTTCCCTTATATTTCCTGAAGCCAGCCTTTTGGCTCTGACCTTTTCTGCTACTGTATTTGAGAACCAAAGTGGTTTCCTTCTTCTGCACTTCCTTTTCTGTCTAACACAATGGGATGTTGCTTCAAGTATTGCATCCTTAATGCTTGCCCACTTTGCCTGTACCCCTCACCTGTGTTTCTTTTTTTGCCAGGGCTAGCTTAACTCTGTTGGCCATCTTATCAAGGTCAGCTCCTCTGAAGTCCCATATTTTTGCCTTGGAATGGGATGATTTAGATGTAGTAGCCAAATTGAACCATACCATGTGATGGTCACTGGCCCCCAGGTGACCTACCTGGAGATCTGTGATCCCTTCTTTGTTAGTCAGTACTAGATCTAGGATAGCCCTGTCTCTTGTGGGTTGCTGTACCAGTTTGCGGCCCTCCAAGGTGCTCAATTCTGGCGCTGTTCCCAAGATGGTAACAAGAAGATCGGACGTCTGCCGACACCTGCGCCCGCAGTGTCAGTCAGTCAAATACCACCCCCAGATTATGCACCCGTTCAGAGGTGGGCAGCTGTACACCATCAAGCCAAAGCCCGGAAGGTAACCCCACCACCAGGCTCTATCTGGCACCCCAGATCCACAACACCTCAGTCTTCCCAGAATTCAAAATCAGCCAACTGGACTTCATCCAGTCATGGATTTCCACCAGACAGACTGCACTATCCTGGTCGGGTGCAAAAGACAGAGCTATGCATCATCTGCATAGCAGTGAAAACTCTGCCCATATCGTCTTACAGTGTCTCAGAGGGGCAGCAAATACACTGAACATGGGGGACAGCACTGAGCCAAGGTACCCCACACGGCAGAGAATGGTTCAGAGGAAACAATCCCCGAAACCACCCTCCGAGACCTGCCGGCTAGGAAAGAATGAAACCATCCAAGAACTGGTAGAGGGCTTGTGCAAGATTGACAGTGCATTACTGGTGGTAAGGGACAATACTGCTCATACCCAAAATGAGGGTAGACTAGGGGGTTGCCAGAGCGGGCATCTTCAGTAGGTTGACTGGTATACAGGGTGCAGTACGGCCATATTATTAAATTGGGCATGGAGGCTCAGAAGGTGCCCAGTGTGTTCAGCTGGTGGGTCTTCGGGAGGAGGTTAAGGGGATCAGAAAGCAGCTGGAAGATGGGGGGGTTGGGAAGGTTAGACGAGGCCAAAAGGGCATACCCCAGGGGACAGGCAGACAAGGACAATATTGTTACTCAGGAAGGGTGGGGCACGAAATAAGCAACTACAGGAAAGGGGAAAAAAAAAAAAATCACTTCATAGGGAGGGGGCTGCCCAGAGGGAGCCGAGGTGGGGATAGGAGTGAGCAAAATCAGGGGCAAGCACCAGACTTACTAATTAAGTCACCCTGCTAATATCCGGCAGATGAAGTGGGAGGGAGGCTGGTGGGGTGGGGGGGGAAAGCAGGCAGACAGAGGGTTTGGTCAGTAAGCTAAGGGGGGAGGGGACAGAAGAGGAGCCAGATCCAAAGGAAGGACAGAGGGGAGGACATCAGCCTAGGTTGGAGGGAGGTACAGTAGATGGGGGAGCGCAGAGAGGCCAGGGTGGAAGGGGGCAGGACTTGGGTCGGGCCAGTGTCCAAGCTGGGGAAGCCAACCAAGGGGGGGTGCAGTAGAGTTCTCTAGACGGGCCAGCTTTGAGACAGGAAAAATCAGAAGAGGAAGAGAGTAGGAAGAGGAGGGGAGGGAGGGCAGGGAGAAATGCAGCAGATAGAGTGGAAAGTGCAGGTCCAGAGTGGGGAGGAAGCAGTAGAAGGGCGCTTGGGTGGGGAGCCAAGGATAACCCTTCAGGAAGGGAGACTGGGGTAGATTGGGGGCAAACTTGTGCCACACCCAGGAGATTGGGGGGCAAGGAGCAAGCTGGGAGTCACAGGCAGAAGAAAGAGCATGGTAGGGCACACACAGGTGTGTGACCCAGCAGGCTGGGGGTGGGTGGAGGAGCAAGCTGGGGGTCAACAGAAGGAGGCACCTGGAAGGAATCAATGGGCTAATAACGTGGGGGGTGGGGTGAAGGTGATTCTGCTGGGGGACTCCATGACCAGGGGTATCCAATGGGAGGGGGTGGAGTAAAGTAAAAGCAGCCCAGTCAAGGCTAAATGTATCCCAGGACTATCTGTACACGAGGCCAAATTCCAGCTATACTCTATAGCACTGGAATACGGGGGATCCCCAGACTTTCAAGTGCATCTGGAAACGCACAACTTGGAAGGGAACGGTGAATTAGAAATACAGGCGAGATTCCGGGAATTGGCCAGGGTTTGCCACTCTATAGGAAGCACACTTTCCTTCTCAGAGACTCTGCCGGTACCAAGGGAGACCGGGGAGAACAAGCAAAAAACTTAAGAGGGGAGAACCAATGGCTCAGGGACTGGTGCAAGGCAGAGAGGACTGGGGGGGTACTTGGGAGGATAAGGGGTTATATGCCAGGGATAGGATGCACCTCAACCTGGAGAGGAGGGAAATCTTGAAACTAAAGCTTGCTGGATTTATAGGCGAGAGGTGGAGTTTAAACTTGTAAAGGGGGAGGGTTAAGTAAAATAAATGCTCCAGGAGGGCTGCTCGAAGGTTCAGATGTAGGGCACGAAGAGAGGGTAGGGGAATGCGTTGCAAATCCATGGAGAACTGTGCAGGAAAGGGACTGTGCAGGGCCGGGAGGACTTGGGGGAGAAGAGAAGAGGTCGGGGTGGAGGATGGTCCTATCAATGCCAGGAGCATGGGCAATAAAATGCCAGAGCTCCAGGCTATGCTGGCTGAGGGAGCAGTGGATATGTCGGCAATTATGGAGACACGGGCCACCCAGAGAAATGATTGGGACCTAAACTTGGAGGGCTACAAAATATTCAGGAAAGATGAGTGGGAAGAGGGGGAGGTGTGGCACTGATGGTCAGAAATGACGTGGTGAGTGGAGGAGGCTGTAGCGAGTGTGGAGGCAATTTGGGTAACCCTGCAAACGAGGGGAAGGAAAAAACTGAATAGGGGTGGTGTAGAAGCCCCCCTCCCCCCCCCGTAATACAGAAGGCTCTGGAGGATAAACTGTTTGAGAACATCAAGGGTCACTGTGACCTTGGAAAGGGTAGGGCAGTGGTCGTGGGTGACCTTAATATGCCGGGGCAGACTGGGACACCAACATCCTCTGTGGCAAGGGAACAGAGTCTGATGGACATCTTTCAGGATGCCTTCCTGGCCCAAAAGGTGGGGGAACCTACTAGGGAGGGGTGGATACTGGACGTTGTCCTAGCAGACAGTGACCAGATAAGGGGCCTGGAGGTGTGCAGCCTACTGGCAGGTGGTGACCACGCCATGGTCTGGTCTGCTGCATCTAGGGGGAGTAAAACCACACTAATACAGTAGTAGTGGACTTCAGGGAAGCGGACTTCGTGGGCGTGGGTATGATTCTATGGGGGAGCTTGGACAAGATTAGGCCGGACATGGATGCTGGAAGCTTGTGGGAGACTATTAAGAAAAGGGTGCAGGAGGCTACTAGGTCCTGTACAAAAGTAAGGCAAACACATTGTAGATCCAGTAAGCCATGTTGGTGGGCCAGGGAGGTGCAGGAGGCAGGGAAGGCTGCCTACACATTTTAAGTGCTCAAGGAGGGATAGGAAGTGGGGAGAGTACAAGCCAATGGCCAAGAGGGTCACCAGAGTGGTGAGGGGAGCCAAGGCGGGGATGGAGCAAAACCTGGCTAGGGATATCCGGGGGGGTATTCTATAGATACATAGGAGAGAAGAGAAAGTGAGGACACAGATCAGCAGGATTAGGATGGGGAAGAGATGGGCTCTGGAAGCAGAGAAATAGGCAGAGGTGCTAAATGAGTACTTTGCCTCGATCTTTACAGAGGAGATGGGGATCCCTCCAGCCAGACAGGAGGGAAGGGAAACCAACAAAATGGAAAGGTCAGATGGAGTCCAGAGGACTGAAAGAGGTTAGGGTACAGGCTGGGCCAGACCTAGAAGGGGATGGGTGGTTGCATGAGGGGGAGGACGGGGAGAGAGAGAATCACAGTGGATAGGGTGAAGGAGACCCTTCGGAAGCTAAAAACAGTTAAGATGCTGGGGCTGGATGGGCTACATCCAAGAGTTATGAAGGAACTGGCGGATGAGCTGTCAGCTCCACTGGCTGCACTATAACCTCTACAGACAGGATGGGTGTCTCAAGACTGGAGGGTGGCTTATGTAGTGCCTATCCACAAAAGGGGGGGGTGGGGGTCGTCTAGAGAGGAGATGGAGAATTATAGGCCTGTCAACCCAACGTCTGTGGTAGGCAAAGTAATGGAGGGCATCATCAAGGAGAGGCTTGGGAGGCAGCTGGAAAGGTTGGGGCACCGGGATGATGAACACTATGGTTTTGTCCCTGGGAGATCGTGTCAGACCAACCTCGTAGAGTTGTAGGACAGTGACAGGGGCCCTGGACCAACATAGGCTGGTGGACGTCCTATACCTAGATGTCAGCAAGGCTTATTTGGTACCCCATAATGATCTGGTAAAGCTGGGGGGAAGATAGGTGGGAGGGCAGTTGCTCAAGTGGGTAGAAAATTGGCTTATGGGGCAAATACAAAGGATAAATGGTCAGTGGGATAGTCTCCTCCCCCAGAAAGTTAATCAGTGGAGTCCCCCAAGGTTCAGTATTGGGGCCACTCCTGTTCAATGCCTAGGTCTCAGATATGGGGGGTTAGAGTAGGCAGTCTTTGCAGATGACTCAAAACTGGGAGCACTGGCGGATGGGAAGAAACAAAGAGAGAGTCCAGGGGACCTGGATACCCTGGAGGGGTGGTCAAGGAGGTGGGGACTGAAGTTTAATGCTGGGAAATGTAAGGTGCTGCATCTGGGGGTCAGAAACCCTGGCCATGTATACACCCTTGGGGGTGTCACACTGCAAGCCACATCGGGCAAGGGGGATCTAGGGGTGGTGGAAGATGTCAAAATGAATAACAAAATTGTAGAAAAACTGCAACCCAAGCAAACAGGATACTGGGCTGCATAGCCAGGGGGATTACATCCATGAGGAGGGAGGTGCTCCTCTGTACAATGCCTTGGTCAGGCCACAACTCTAGTACCGTGTACAGTTCTGGAGATCTCATCTGAAGGACACAGCACTGCTGGAGAGGGTCCAGAGGCGGGCGACCAGGATGATTCAGGGCATGGGGGGGCCCCTATGAGGAGACTGGAAGAGCTCAGGCTGTACACGCTGGAGGAGGAGAGACAGGAAGACATGATAGGGGTCTTCAAATACGTAAATGAAATAACCAAGGGCAGAACCAAGGAGCTGTTCAGGCTGGGGGGGGGGGGAAGACAACCGGGGGCACGAGTGGAAGCTGGAGAGAGAGGAAATAACAGGGGGGAATGTAAGAGACATTACTTCACTGAGAGGGTGTGAAGCCATGGAATGTGCTGCCCGGGAGGCTGGTGGAGGAGGGCATCGTGGAGGGCTTCAAGAAGGGGTGGGACAGGTACAAGGGGAAACTGAAGCCAAAGACGATCCTCTCAGGGGCTAGGGGGACAGGAAAGCGAGCACCCACTAGGTGGCTGGCTACTGAGCAGACATGACAGACCATTAGGCCTATTCTGCTGGCTTTTAGTATGTTAGTATACCACATCCACTGGTAGGTGGAAATTCAGAGCTTTACTCAATTTAAAAAAAAAAAAAAAAAAAGCACAGATTGGTCTGGCAAGACCTCCCAAGTGTAAACCTTTGTTGGGTGATAAAAGTAACCCCTGGCTTTTATATGATTTTTCCAGGCGATCTTTAAATAAAGCTCTCCATTACCTTACATAGAACACAGATGGGCCTATAGTTGCCAGCATTTGATTAGTTTCCCCCCTTGTAAATTAGTAGGACATTTGCCCACCTCCACACCTCTGGTATCACGCCATCCTTGAGGGAGGTATCAAGTAGTCCAACAGAGCCACTCAGTTCTTTTGCCAGTTCTTTAATTAGGCATGGATGCAGGCCATCAGGCCCTGGAGATTTGTTAGTTTTGATCTTATTTAATTTTTCAAATACTGCCACAGTATTAAAGTCCATAATATGATTTGTACCCCTGCCCCCATCAACTAGGCACATGACGAGCTTTTGGTTGGAAGACACTCAAGTATTCATTGAATGCAACTACCATAGGTTTAATTTCTTAATGTTTCTCATTTGAATTGGCCATAATCTAGTATTTCCTTTCCTTTGATTAAGAATATTTTTTTGTTTTCTTTTGTTCAGAGGTGCCACCATTCGCTAGCACACAGGCCATAGGTTGATGGTACAGCAACCTAGTCATTCCTATAAAGGGCTGTCAGAGACTAAGCCTCCCATTTCTTCAAATACTCCCATTCATTCAATTCCATCAAATGCTTTTTTGGCATCCATGGAAAGCACAAATCCTCCCCCGATGCAGAGAACCTGCAGTTATTACATTTAAGAGTTGTATTGTAAAACAAGCCTGTCCCAGACAAATCAAATCTGATCTGGATGCATCAACATGTCCAGTGTAGAGGCTAGGATCTAATCAAATTACCATAGTTTAAGAGGTAAATAGGATGATGGGAGCCACATTCAACAGGATCTTTCCCTGGCTAGGTATCCTACATATCGGGGCTTCCCTAGATGAGAGGGGAAAAAGGTATCCCCTGCCTTGGCCTCTTCATGTACCTCAGCTACAGCATTCACCAAGGGTCTCCGAGCTATTTAAAGAATTAAATAGAATACTATTCCGGGCTGCTAGCCTTTCCTTTTAGCACCTGAATGGCCCTCCCTAGCTCTGCCAGTGTTATTGCAGCCCCCAATGCCTCTGCCTGTTGGAGAGAACTGGGGGAGGAAGTGTTAATCCAGAAAGTCCCTGGCCTGGTCTGGCCAGCCAGCGCATTCAGAACTGTACAAGGTTTTGTAGAATGCAACAAACCCTCCATTTCCGAGGCTTTACCAGTTCTCCTGTTTGGATATTAATGTTAGTTTGTGTTTTATCATTTGCTATTTGGGTTTTATCATTTTGAATGCTATAATGCAAACATATTTCTTCTTAAGTGACTGATGCATACACCTTGAACTTTATCAATACTAAAGCTATTAAGAGCTAGAATTATTGATATGCTTAAAAAAAAAAAAAAAAAAAAGTGATTCTTTAAAGAGTTGGAAAGGGGAAATTGTTTAACCAGAAAAGGCACAATAAGCCAAAGCTCGTTTCCAGGTGCGACCTGAGAGCACAAGGAAGTTAAATAACTTGCTCAGGGTCACACAGTATGCAAGTGGAGGCTGATGGGATTCAAACACAGGTCACCAGGTTTGCAGCTCAGTGCCCTTAACCACTACACTATACTGCCTCCTTCAGTATAGCAGGAAAGGCACTTCTAGCTGGGATAACATCAGTGCAAGAGAAAACTAAGTTGCATTAATACTGTTCTTCAAGTAAGCTAGGGAAACCGCTTCTCCAGTGTGCTTTATGCAGGCTGCTGCTTGCCTCGAAAGATCCTGAGGGTCAGCTTCTATGCTTGGCCTGTCGTACTGAATTTTCCCTTCATTATATTTTGTTTTATGGGAATCACCATTCTGCCCATCAACTCATCCGAGATATACAAATTGTGGTTATGGGTAAAGAATACCCCAATAGGGAACATTGTTTAGTATGTAACTAAGGACAATTTACAGGTGAGTATTAGGTTACAGAAAAAAAAGGCAGGTCAATAAAATGAAGTCAATGAACAGGTTAAAGTTGGTCACAGAAAAAAGCAGTCATTTCTAACCAATTAAGCAAAAGCCAAGAGGTTGTTAGTTCAGAAGAACCACTCCCTCCCCAAAAAAAAAAAAAAAAAAACCACTAGAATCAAACCCAAGAAGGTAAAAAGAACTGGTCCCCATCTTGGACAGTCTTCAGAGAACTAGAGGAAATTTGCAGGAGTCCAAGAAGCCTATTAAAAAAAAAAACACCAAAAAAAAAAGTCAAGTATGATGAGGAACAAAGGAAAAATGTGATTTCATCACCGACTGGGATAACCTATCCAAGGCCAACCCAAAGAGAAATAGCTGCTCAAGTGTTAACAACAAGGTGACGCGACAGTCCAATGGGTTTCCCCTCACCACAATCACAAGCTTCATAAACACCTGAAATGTACCATGTGACTACACTTCCTAATCCAGTTCCTTTTCGAGAGGGACAGCAAAACAGGAAACCAATATAGGTGGGACATTAGGCAACAGATCACTGGGCACACTACAAAAACATGATAAACTACAAGAGGGACAGAAACTAGATAGAAAGATCCAGGGATTAGCAAGTCACCGGTCTTCCTCTGAAGAGGATAGTTCAGAGGGATAACATCCAAGGAAAGGTGGTCCCCCAAATAGTAATGAAAACAAAAACAAGAGTAAGAAATCTAAATCCTCTAGTGATGTCATTCTCACATGGAGAATAATCTATATCTGAAGGAGAATGGAATCTCAATCCAAGGTGACATGTTTTACTAGACCTATAACTAAAATAAAGGTCCAAAAGAAGTGGCTCATAGTGTAATAAAGACAGTCGATGTGGTTGGAAGAAAATATGATCCAGAGAAATCTTGCTGCACTGCTGAACAGTATACATGAGCTTTACCAAAAGGGCTTCAACACCCTGGAGATTACAGATGAGGATCAAGTAGACCCAATTCAGTGCGCTTTTGGAAACATACAACATGGCTGAAAGTTCACTGACCTGCCTAGGGATGCGACATGCTCAGCAAACAAGGGTATATAAGCACCTAAAGAAGAAAGTTTGACAAATACACAGGAGGCAGTGTACCAAATCTAGATCAGAACTCCAGGGACTTCCACCATGAGGTAAAGGATGTCTATTTTGAGGCAAGTGATTCAAACATGGAGGCAAGAGGATGTATTGTGCTCTACCAGAAAGGACCTGCCAGTGAAAAAGAAACTAATGGAACAGAGTTTCTAGTAGGTCAAGTAGCACTGTGAGAGACTCAACTTGTGGGGACAAACCCACAAACCTAAAGGAAACCCATCTAAGTCTGTCAGAAGTCACCACTTGGATGTTTTAGCCACAGAAGGTAGCAAACTCAACCCCCAAGAATCACAAAAAAACACAAAAACAAAGGAACAAACCAATCCTCCCCAAGATTGGTCTGAGGATGTCAGACCCTTGTTACTCTGAAATGCTTCAGCAGGACTACCAAGATCAGAATTTTCATTCTGGAGGATGCCATGCCAGCAGATGATTCAAAAAGCAGGAAGGAATGGTAGGACATAGGTAACAGGGGTCGTGGACACCAATTGCCAAATCAGCTTTCATAAGGAACAGGGGCGTAGCCAGCAGCACAACTCTCCAAGCTTAGAAGTGAATAATTAAGAGGAGAATCAAGAGCTCTTTCAAGCACTGTTCTTAGACTCATTCCTCCACATGTTCCTCCTACTCAGCATACACCACGTGCCTCAGATGCGGTCACCAATTCAGGCAACGGCCTCAAATTTCCTCCAGTGCTCTCCAGGTTAATGAAATCATGGTAATTAATCCCAAGTTATGAGTCAGTAAATGACACTGGAATAGTGAGTAATAAAAATACTGCTGTGTGTCACCTCTTCACAGGAGGAGGCAAGATCCAATATTTCACATTTAAAGTCCAACCTCAACTGCCAGGTTTAAAAAGAAACCCCCAAGTTCTACCTAGGTACCCAGATTCTAAAAGGAGAAGATGGATTTTACTTTGAGGTGAAGCTGGAAGAAAACTGAAGTATGAAGCATCACTAGCTTCTGGGGCACACATGACTGATGTTCAAGTTGATTTGACAAGTTTACCAATGCCTTATTTATTTAGTGTTCATCGGGTAGGTGCTCTAGCCATAGGGATAACCATTTTCAGGCACGACCCAGGAGAATTACAGGAGGTGACAAACAGCAGCAAAAATACAGAAGACAATTCCAAAACATAGTAAACATACATCAGGGTTGCATCATAAAAATACTGGTACAGATCAGTTACATAAAGCAAAGTTACATTATTAGGTACAGAGGGTTTATACAAACATGGTAAAATAGGTCAGGTTAATGCAATTAGTGAAAGAAATGACATGTCAGAGATAGGTTACAGTATAAGAAATTCAGTCAGCCGCTGTTTATGTTGAGCTATTTACAAGTTGGGCACAACCAGCAAATCCAGGTAGAGATAGCTGGTACGGCTCTAGGAAACGCGCAAGGCTGATCAGAGCAAGTGGGAGGGCAGCAGGGGATTAGAAGTGGATATAGTTTGAGATTGAAGTAACGGTAAAGCCCAGAGACAGCTTATTTCAAGAGAAAGGAGTAGAAAAGATAGGGGAGGGAGGGTAACAGAGTGAGTGAGGAAAGAAGTCGTAGCCCTATAGTATCTAGGTATTTTTCAAGTTAATTGGTGCAGTGGAAGGACATAGTGCCAAGGCAATTTAAAGCAGGTGCACTGACTAGATGAGATGAGGTGACAACGGAGTGCTTTTATAAAGGCATCATGGGAGGGTGCCAGGCATACTTCAGGCGGGAGGGAGTTCCACTGTTGGAGGCACAGACTGTGAAAGCACAAGCACCTTTGACTTTTACACTTTGGCACATTTAGAAGTCATTTTTCAATGGTGCGCAACCACAGTTGGAGGACGGTGGAGTGAGCAGCCCAGCCAGTGTTAAGGGGGTCCGGGTTCTAACAATACTATCAATTGTGGAGCAGAGGGCATAAAGTCTAGTTGCAGTGGAAGACAGCCAATTCATTGAGTATAGGAGGCAGTGGTGCTTCAGTCTTTGGGAGGAGGCAAACCTGCATACATTGTATGGAACATCCCACCTTTAAAGTTTAGATTTAGGAAAGGCAGCATACACAGACCCATAGGGTCCTCCCACATGACTTGCACTTTGTAGGTTATGGGGAAAGTAACAAAAACCTGTGGGGAAAGTTTGGTAAAATGAACACACCCATGCCCATTGCCAGCAAGACTGCAGTGAATGACAACGATCGGAAATGATCTGCTGAAGAAGTTCAGACCAAAAACAGACTACTTTCACAGTGTTCTGTGGTCACAAGTAAAATGGCCCATCATATCAGGAAAAAGTTGTACAGGTCATAAACAAGCAGAGTCCTACTACAGTAAGAGGATTAAGCGTTCAAACTGAATTTTGTATGTTCAGGTGTACCCAGTTTACTGGTAATCCAGAAATCTAGTGAGGTGGAAAGGAATGCCCAGCATGGTTTGCCTATCATAACAGAATATTGTTAAATTTGAATTTGGTACCAGAGGTTTGATTTTCTTCAAGATGTTAACTTTCCACTCAGAGTCCCATGCTGTTCCCAAGGCACAGGCCTTGTCCTCCAAATGGATGGTCGATAAAAAGGACTGTAGGACAGAGATGCCACCATCACAATCATCCATCCTTCCTTCCTCTAAAGTCAGTACAAAGAAAGTTATTACAGGGGATACCTGTCAAAGCATAGTGTTTGCTTTCCTATACTTTTGTGTCATCTTTGGGGTAGGAACACTGATCAGTTAACTGTTCTACTCAAAAGGTTATGCCGGACATTACTCTGGTGGCTCCAAGTGGCTGAAGGATGTTCCAAACCATGAAGGTAGCCTCAAAAGCACTGGAGTCTGGGCTTTAATCCTCCAGATAGGGCAACCTATGTACAGTATATGTAGATCTGATAAATGTTCTGTGGTCATGGTTAAGTGGAGACCTATACCCAGCAGAAGTAACCCTTCAGGCTTTGAGGTCAGGGCAGACCATTCCTTAAATATGCCAAGCAGTTAGTGAGTTCAGTCACCATTCCTGGTCACATGAAATCATTCTCCCTTAGGAGTATCAAGAAAAACCACCACACACCCGACACTTTAAGGATCCATTTAACACTCTGCTTGGCTTATGACCAATAGAACTTACATATTTAGGTGTCAAGTCCCAACGCTAGAAGCCATTATAAGAGCTCACACAAGGGGGCGCTGTGGAGCCCAAGCTGAGCAGCAGCAGATTTACAGAGCTGGCCACACTATTAAAATCCACCTTAATCCTCATCTTACAAGTCCTGAATTGCATTTTGGACATTGCCGGTAGAAAAAGCAACTTATTTGCTGGAAATGGGCAATCTTAAGAAGGATAGAGCAGCTGGTGGACAGACAAAGGTGAAGAGACTGGTGGGTCGTCTAGGCCTGATGCAGCATTACAGGCAGAGGCTGAACCAAACTCTGGAGAAACTATGGAGTCTGGGACAGAAGTTAGAGGCAGATTGCTTCTGTTTCAACTTTAAATCAGAAAGTTGATTTTAATGGCAGTGTATTAGTTATGGAGACCACCACAGAGGGGCCTAAAGGCGAGATGCAAGAAGTCCGCAAACAGATGCCTCAACAAGCATGACTGCCCTCATGGTGAAAGAAAACCAGCATCTCTGAGCCAGGCTGGAGACACTGGAAAACCAAACACGAGTGGCTAACATCAGGATACTTTGTCTCCCCGAAGACTGCAAAGGGGACCACTCACAAATGTTTGTCCAGGATTGGCTCACAGAGAAGCCATTACCAGAAGACAACTGGGATATTCAAAAAGTATACCAAATTACTACTTGAGGCCACTCGCATCTGAAGAACCCAGGATATTAATGGTAGTAACCTCTGGAGTAGGAGCCCAGGACTGGATTTTAAACATACGCCCATCGAGCTAGCTCGCTTTCACAAGATGATCGCCAGGTTTTTATTTTCCCCAGACATAAGTTATGCCACTTGATAGCAGAGGAAGAGATTGTAGTTCAGAAAGTGCTGCAGGATGCTGGAATAATTCATACCATGATCTACTCTACTCTGCTTCGGATCACACCAGGGTAAGATGTATCTTCTCGGATCCAATGGAAGCTGGTAAGAGGGCAGATCGTCATGTAACTGAACTGAGGGATAGATAAGAGGCGGGCAGTGACTGATGATCCCAGAGATACTTGAGGCAATGTTCTTTTTGTCCTAATCAAAACTACTGTTCTACATTCTACCTTCAGAACAGAGTTGAAATATTCAATTTTGCAACGTCAGACAGACTCATTGCTCTGGGCCCAGTACTAGTTGTGATATATTTTTCCTTTTTGCCAGAGTGCCTCAAGTGTTTGGCTCCGATAATCACAGTAGTTTTAAACTGTTCTTAATGTTGTAAAAAATGTTACTGGGCTGTTGGGGATTGGGATCCAGTCCTGTGAGATGTGTGTTTTGTTTTAGAGTTAAAATGTATAAATAGTGTGGAGGTTTTGGGCGATACTGTTAATGTGGGGAAATGTCTCTGCTGTGGAAATCTAGTTTGCATTACTAATTGCATTCAGGTGTTACACATGGCAACGTTAGTCCCTCTTGTGATGCATTTTGTTTTATGGACTGGAATTGCTGGACAATCCTCTCGTTTTTGAATTGGCCACGTTGCTCTTGGTCTCATCATCACATCAAATGTGGGATTATTGTTTGGTTTATTAAATGGAAATCCCCTCATATGATGCATCAAAATACACTGAATGAATATAATATCTGTGATTAAGGGACTGTTGTCCCAAATGCGATTTACTTCTATGGTCCGTTTACTATATATGTTAGTATTGTCATGTACATAAAAAGTTTAAAAATAAAGTATAAAAAAAGCCCACATAAGATTAGTAACCATAATTGCTCGTTTGTTATACTTTTTCTCCCCTGTTGTCCCGGCTGGCTCCATCCTTCCTTCTGTCCCCCTTCCCCAGTGCTCTGCCCCCCCAGCACCATCCTCCCAGTGCTCTGCCCCAAGCGCCATCTCCAGGATTACACCCCCTTCCCTATGCCCCATGAAGGGGAAGTCGGCAGGGTAATGGGGAGAGACTCAACCTTCCAGAACAGATCCAGCCAGGGAGGCATCATCTCAGGGGTGGCGCATGCGGGGGACTGTATTCATGCCGCGTGGCCAGGACCAGTTTTTCCACTTTTCTTGTGGAGGGAGAGCATGCAATGCAGACAGTGGCATGCAATGCATGCATCCCAGTCAGCTGCTCCTCCTCCGCCCACCAACGCACAGGACTCTGCATGCCAACACCTAGCCTCCGCTAGGTGTCAGGCAAGTGCTGGTCCATGTTCCCCACCCTCCCTAGAAGGACAGCTGTTCCCAGGATGCTCAATCCACTCCTTCCCCAGCCACCTGCTTGCACAGCAAACATAGGTTGCCGGCAAGGCATGATGCCTCAGCCCTCCACATCACTGGGCTGGTCATTGCTCAATCTTTTTATTATCTAGAATGTGTTACTTGTTGGTAACATCAGAAATCATGCGGTTTGGCGGGGAGAGGAGAGAAAACTTAAGTCTTCACCTGATGTATTATAGTTACCCTCCAAGTCATCTGGCTATTTGAAAATACCTGTATACATATACAATATTGAAAAGAACGATCTTGCACGGTCTAAAACTGTTGAAGCAGAGAAAATAGCCAAAGAGGTAATGACAAACTGAAAATGTCTGATAACTGAACAGGTAGAATAGAATATTTACCTTACCAGAACAAGTGATCCAGAATAGCATAACAAAACAGGGAAGGAAGTGTGTGAAATGTTCTATGGTGTCCAGGAAACTCAAGAAATGTCCTGTGGGGTAACCGATCTCCATGTTATTAAAATACAGCAGTGCAAGCCAGGATGCACACAGTGATGCTGCAGTATACCGTAGAGAACAGCAATTCAATGGTAAAGCAAGCCCTTCCGTCATGCAGTATTTTGTGACATATCACTGCAAGTCACTGTGTTGCATCCTGGCTGGCTTCATTATATCAACTGATCCAGCCACAAAGCCAGGTGTTACAGTATGTCAGAACATAAGGCCACTGGCACAAGTCCATACAAGATGGTGGCTACTCTGGGCACTGCAACATTTCAGAAACTATCTGGAGTAAGATTGTTGCTGAAACTGGTCACCAATTTACTGCATTTATAGGGAGCCAGAAACTCAAAGCTGGTAATGTCTCAAGTAGTCTTGTGGCTTGGATTGTGGCAGTCCAAAACCTACTCTTCGAAATCAGACATTTAGAACAAGAATGATGTGGCAAAGGAACTGCAGACTTGTTCTTGAACTGTTGAGGGACACCAAGTGCAGAACATGAACTGCCACCAGGCCTAGAAGCTGCACTGAAAGCCCAGACATTCATGACTCAACTTATCTAAAGTTTATGTAGATAGCTATGCCTTCTACAAGGATGGGAAGGCACATTTTAGGTTTAGAAGTAGTGTGGAGTGAGGAGATTTCTAGTTCTCCCCTCAAGTATCAACTAGGCCCCAAGTCTAACCAATATGCGAACTGGCAGCCATACGAAGTGTAATGAACATTAAATGTGATGTTTACAGATTCTGCTTATGAGACAGCTTTCTTACCTTCCACACTGGAACACCAGTAGTATTAAACTGCAGATGTGTTGTACATTCAAATGTTATAGCAACTGTCACAAACCTGCTCAGCAGGTCAGGCCCTCTGCTCCCACAGTGCCAACCTCAGAGCGCAGTATTGTGAACAGGTAACAGAAATAGGGTAACCCTCCTGTCCGTTTTGTGGGTTCGAATCAACTTTTGGTCTCAAATTCTGGAGGGATTCAATTAGTGAATCTCTTGCTAGTGTACCCAAAGTACAGGTTCAGATAATTCTGCTCTTGAGGATGCCAGATATTTTTCCCCTATGGGCACCTAACCAGGTGTACAAAATGAACCCATAAAAACTCTGAAAGACCTCATATAAACCCTTACCTTTTCCCAGTTTAGTATTACTATTAAGCTATGCAGTGTCAACTTTAAAGAGCAGGTGTTTAATCTCTCCCCCTTAAGCTGGATAGCTTACCCCTTGGTTTAAAAATATTACTGGGTGCAGTCATTTTTACATTAGTAAATTTATTCAAAAAACGCTCAAAATCCATAATTGGGACCCGCAATCAAAATGCCGACACTTCCCAAGTTTGAGGCCTTTCACGCTGGCACATTTTATGGCGTCAGTCGTAGAATAGCGGAGCGTCTCCATATCTAATGGGGCCAGTATTCACGTGCTGTGTTAAGTACTTTCATATGCGGTTTTGAAAAAGAAGGCCTTAGTTGGTGGTCAACAAAGAAGGCGTAGTTGAGCGCTCAACAAAGAAGGCCTTAGTTGAGCGGCCAAGAAGGCCTAGTTGAGCTCAACAAAGAAGGCCTTAGTTGAGCGCTCAACAAAGAAGGCCTTGTTGAGCTCAACAAAGAAGGCCTTAGTTGAGCGGTGACCTCCTTTCTCAAAACCAGCATTTAAAAAGTACTTAAACATGTAAATACTGGCCTCATTCTAGCTTATGGAGCACACCCCAGCGCTATTCTAGGATAGATGTTGTAGCTTCAGAGTCCAAACACGTATGTGGCTAAAGGTCAATCACAGCATAATTAAAAAAACAAAATAAAAAGACTGTCTTGAACCTGCCTTCTCCGTGATGTCACAAAACTCCTCCTCTGTTTATTAAAAATCGTACAACCAGGAAGTCTTATAAGGTAAATTAAATGAGGAGACATCAGCAAACACGGTTTCCCCATAGGCCCCCTTTGATCTAGTGAGTCTTCCTGCCCTTCACAAAGAACATTTATGATGTAGCACTAAAGTTCCATAACCTGTTTTCTTCCTCTAAAACAGGAAACGTTAGTCACCTCTACCCTGAGAGCTGGCAAGCTACAATTAAGTTACTTAAACAGGAGATCCTTAATTTATGTCTCTTCTAGTCTTATCTCCTGGCATTCAGGTTACCATCTTGTAGACAAAACCTTGGAGGAGGAGGAGGGATTATCCCAGGAGCACAGGATTTCTCATGACAGAATCGCACTACAATTTTATTTTACAAAAATCATACAGCGATCAGAACCAGTTGTCCAAGTGTCACAGTAACTATTCATTCTGCAGTTAGTGTAACAGTAGATTAGAGAATCTCCTCCATTAAGCCACATTGTGGAACTGTAAGCCATTGGTGTCACACCCACCCGGACACTTGCTGGCTGGGACGCCATTATCATGTGCACAGCTGCTGCCTACATAATGTGAGCAGCCCCATCATGCCTCTGCTCCCCAGGAACTTGCTTGGTGATCAGACCAGGAGGAACTAAAGCAACCAGGACCAAGCCAGGCACGTGGGAGAGAATATGGAATACCGAGTATTATAAATGCTGAAACTGGGCATAAGAACCAGCATGCAAGAGGGATAACCACCAGCCATCCAAGAAAGAGGCGGTGGGCCGGGGGAGAGAGAAGAGAAGATGTGAAGTGAGGAAAGGCTATGACTCAATGGAGAGATTCTCAAGAGCTCCGTTTACAGTAACAAGACCATCTTCCAGGATATCTCCCTCCATCAAGCCACATCAAGGAACAATTACCAAGCAGTACCAAAGCACCAAGGGAGGAAAGAAAAATCTAAATACCCCCAAGTAAGAGGCCTTGCAGTACAATAAGGCCAAATCCAACACGTCAGAGAGACCATGTCCAGACTAATGTTTAGTGAATGTGTGAACAGTACTCCAAGTGACAGCAGCACAGATGTGAACAAGAGACTCTGGGGAGGCAACAGAAGTACCTATGTCAACAGAGGAGCACGGGCAGGACCAGGTAGCTTATCATCACTTTTGGTAAGAACAAATTAATGCAGAGGCAAACCATTTGGAAAGGCCCATTTTATAAAAAAAAAAAAAAAAAAATAAATAAAATAAAAAACACAGGAGCCCACCATCCTGCGGGAAATAGCCATAACAAGCTGAGAGAATTTCCTACAATCCTTAGTAGGATCAAAATCAAACATGTGCAGATCACATTCTCCACTATCCGTGGGAGTCTGAAAGTAAACTGGAAGGTCAGCAGTGTGCTCAGAAAGTACCATTAGGCAGAAAATGAGGAACAGTGCACAAGGAAACCAGATTTAGTAAAACAAGACAAGGCATTGCAACTAGAATTTGCAGTTCAGACATGCAACTAGCAGACATGGCCACGAGGAACAATGTCTTACAAAAGAGGAAGCGCAGCTCACTAGTAGCAAAAGGCTTGGAGCGAGGTGCAGTAATGATCTCCAGAACCATATTAAAATCCACAACAGAACCAGAGCTGGGACCAGGTGTGCAGAAGCAGAATACATTGGAGGAATCTGCAGGAAGCCTCAAACTGGACCACCATTTTTCTGGTGAGGGCATGAAAAGCCAGCACTGCAGCCAAATGGGTCTTTATCAAGTAATACCCAAGGCCTGCATCCATAGAACAGGAGTTAGTCCATAACTTCTCTAACTGGACACAAAGCAGTCAAGCAGATAGGCAGCACACAAAATCATAAAATGTTTTAATTTGTGTATTTAGCTGCAAGCCATGGGGACACCCAAGGCAGGAAGATGGCTAGGCATGAAGGTGCAGGGATCGAAGGTCCAAATGCACCAGAGAGCCCTGCTCCTGTAAAAGAAGTCCACTTTTAGAGGAAGTGGGACAGGGGGTTCCACTGCTAATTGCCAAATCAGAGGGAACCAAGCAGATTTATCTGGGACAGTTCATAGCCACCAGCAGACTCTGCCCACAACTTGACTAGAACTCTTGTATCAGAGGGAATGGAGGAATTGTGCACATAACCTTTTCTTGGAAAGGGAAGTTCAAGTCTTGCTAAAGAATAAAAATAAAAACTCCTCCAGACCCTGGAGCTTGCAGAAAGAGAAGTGGCAGTTTCACATTGTTTGTAGATGAAGAGATGGATGTCCAGGCAACACCACTTTATGAAGAGGTCTCCCACAACAGAGTCCCAACAACTCATTCATGGTAGACTCAGTAGCTGGAATTGGCAAAGACTATTCGCAAGGGCATTGCAGGTACTGGGCAGAAAGACTGCCAACAAGAACAGGTCATGTTCCACAGCCCAGTGCCAGACTATGTTAGAGGGCAGAGTGGAGCATGACCACACAAGAGATTTGAATTTCATTCCACTGTTCCTCAACTTGCATAAAATTCCACTCTCCTAAGTATAGTGAGGGATTTCTGGGGTTTGAACACTAATTTCCCCAGATTCTAACAGGAGACAAGTACTTATATGCCAGAGGGGCTCATGATCTATCATAAGCAGCCATAATGAACACTGAAGCAATTTCAGGCTGGGCGGCATAGAAAGTTAAGGGACACCACCAATCCCCTTAGGCCGCAGTGTCTTAAAAACCTTTAATGGATTGGTCACATTCTATACAGATTGCTAAAGTAGATTGTAGTTTGATTCAGATTTTCTTTTAAGTGGAAAAAAATTGCCCACCATACTGGTGTTAAACTGTTCTTGCATTTTCTTGATCAACACCCACTGCATCTTTCCTGGACTTGAGAACACCAAGAGTCTAATAATGCAATGTAGTGGGAGGAGGAGACTATTACATAATGAGTTGCTGCACTGTATTCATGGTGTTGGCCGTAAGATTGTCATTGGCACTTTTTTTTTTTTTTTTTTTTTTTTAAATGTCCCACTATTTTTCCCTTAATGGGACAAACCGACACATTGATGCACCACTGCATGGTGTGTACTTTGATTTCTCCGGACATTGTGAGCAGTCGATTGGCTGGGGTGGGGTCTGGAGATCACGAGTGCTCTGGGCGTGTATGTACTGCAGAACCCAGAAGCTGCAAGTGAGGGACTGAGAAGGGGAGGACTCACTGAAGCCAGTGAGTGGCACTCAGTATTGGAGGGGAGGTGTGCGACAGACAGCTCAGCTGGGTCAGGTTACTATGCACTTAGCACGAAGACCAGGTTATCCATCTTTTCATGCTTAGTGCAAGGGTTGTGGGTTCCAATCAATGACCGCCTTTCTGCCAGCCTGCCTCCCAGTGCTGCACAGCCACTGTACAAACACATGATGCATTTTACAGACTGGTACACAGAATGCCCAAGGCTGTGCAGAGAACAGGTTTACAGTACAGAAGACAGTATAGCGTAGTGGTTAAGTACACTGAGCTGCAAACCAGGAGACCTAGTTTGAATCTCAGCAGCCTCCAGTTGCATAATTTGTGATCCTCAGCAAGTCTTGCTTCCTTGTGTGCCCAGGTCACACTTGGAAACAAGCTCTGGCTTTGTGCACCTTTCCTGGTTAAACCAGTTCCCCTTTCCCATTTATTTAGGGGGCATTGGAACAGCAACAGCAGCATCTGTTCCATTCTGCTGTTCTGGATAAACATCAATATAAATACATTACCAACTCTCATCCTGAGCACTAGTAGCCATAGCAGCCAAGAACTAGTAGCTGTTTGACCCTCATTTTTGAGATGGGGGAATAGAGCAGGTAAGCACACTTTTTTTTTTTTTTTTTTTTTTTTTTTAAGAGCCCAATAAATTTTTTTTTGTAAATATATTTTATTGACTTCCACTTAACAGGGGGTTGCATAGGGTGGGTTGACAGTCAATTCATAATTATACAAACATTTACAGTAGAGCCATTCATTTAGGTAGTCTATTAAGGATACACTTTGTGCCATACAATCAATCAATTACTG
Source organism: Neoceratodus forsteri (assembly GCA_016271365.2). Taxonomy (NCBI): domain Eukaryota; kingdom Metazoa; phylum Chordata; order Ceratodontiformes; family Ceratodontidae; genus Neoceratodus; species Neoceratodus forsteri. The sequence goes on along the minus strand of CM028133.1, from coordinate 464,092,600 downwards.
GGTAGAAGTTAATAGCTAGTACTGGTGATTCAGAGCCCTCTTGCAACATATAGGATAACCTAAGATAGACAATGCACTAAAATACACACATCCCCTTAATCTGCATATTCACCAATGTTCCTTGTACTTGGGTACCTAGGCCCGTGTCAGTCTTATATGGATGAACGCATTCCCAGTATAGTTTATTCAGGGAATGAAGGTAGTGTCTTAACATGATATGCATAACCCACCTGGTCCATTTCACAGTAAATAAGTCAGTAGTGTCATTTAAAGACTAGAAAATCTTTTCAGACCTGTAAATGTGGGTTATTATCTCCCTCCAATCTAGCATAGTGGGGACCCTGGAGGTCAACCAGTTTCATGTCAGGGCCTTTTTTGCAGCTAAGCGGGAAATCCCCATCATGTAGTATGTATGGGTGGCCTTGATGTCTGGGGGAAAGATATGCAAGATAAAAAATTAAGCAGTAAGCTTAAGTGGGGTACCCATCAATTTACTTAGTTCAGCTTGCAAGGAATTCAGGAAAGGCTGAATTTTTGGGCAAAGCCAAAATGTGAGTGTGGTATGCTGCAGGGTTTCCACACAGACACCAGCAGAGCCCAAGGTAGACCGCTGAGAAATGGGCTGTTATCGACAGGGTTCGGAAATACCAAAGCATCACCTGCCAGGTGAACAGTCCCCAGCTGTGGGAGTAAGTCAGTCTAGACAATATTCTACAGCCCCTTTCCCACAATAGCAGAGGCACATCAGACCCAAATTCCAAGCTCCATTTTGCATGGTACTCATCAGTATTTGTTCCCAGGTTCTGTGATGACCTTATATAGGACAGAGATAATGTGGGGTATCCCACTGGAGGCAATGCATTGCTGGAGGCATGCAACCAAGGGAGGGATAACCTCAGGGTCCTGCAGCTCTTGGGGGGAAGGAATAATAAATGTCTCGGCTGCAGATACCTGTAAAAGTGTGAGTGTCGAAGTCCATGGGTATGGCTCAACTCCTGGAAGGACCTAAAATCCCTGCCATGTAAAAAATGCAAACGGTAAGAATTGTAGACGGCCCCAGGACTCAAAGATATGGACAAGGGAAGCGGGTATAAAATTCTCTAAGAGGGCCACTGGGCTGATCAAGGGGAGATATATGGTGAGATAGTTGCTTACGTATCTCTGTCCATACCTTCAGCTGGAACAGGATCCATGGGTTTTGGGGAAGCCAGTTATGTGGATAGGAGGTGGAACAGTGTAGCATCACCCTAGCCCAATAGTTCTTAGACTTTGTCACAGTGAGCCTCCCCAAATTCATGGAATAGATTTTGAGCCTCCCCCAAAAATTGAAATAATCTTGGGCCTCCCCAAAGGAAAATAACATACTGTATTTTGTGCAGTACACCATGAATAAATTGAAACCCCTTCGAGTACTTGGCTCACATTCAGTTCTTTCATTCAGTTCTTTGTCTTGTACTGATGTGGAACCTTTGAAAAAGAGCTCCTGTGCTCAAAGGTGTTATCTGAATAACAAATAAATGAAATAAACAAATATTATTATTCAGCTTATTGTAACCCCCCACCCACAGGCCAGCCTACTTGCTCTGCTATTTTCATTCTTGAACCATTGTTACCCCTTGTTGCAGTATCTTCATGGGTCAGACTAATTTTTCTGTTTCCTCTCTATATAAAATTCCCCTACTATTATCCTCTTTCAGTTTGCTTCATTTCTTCATACAAAATACATGAAACTCAAAAAATTTAAATACAGTACTTTTTCAGACTTGCTTGAGCCTCCCCTTGAACAGGTTGGGGCCTCCCCAAGGAGGCTGGCCTCACCATTTGAGAACCCCTGCCCTAGCCCATTTTCGATATTGCATGAGATCTTCTATTTCTCTCCAGTGGGTCGGGTTGACTTTTGTTAGTCTATGTATTATGAGAGATGAGAGGCCCAGTAGTAGTGTTTAAGGTTTGAAAGGGCCAAACTACCTTTAGCTCTTGGGAGGGTCAGGGTACAGAATTTTATTCTGTGACGACGCCCAGACCATATGAACCTGCTAATACATTTGTCCCATAGTTGAAATGTCTTAGTGGGGATATGCATGGATATATTTTGGAACAAATATAAGCATGGGGCAAAATAACCATTCTGATTACATCCACTCTCTGTATAAGATTCAGTGGAAGAATATTCCACCGGACAAGATCTAACTGGAGTTGCATAGTAAACGGGTCATAGTTGAATCTTTTTGCATTCCCAGCTTGGTGGGATAGGTATATCCCCAGGTATTTCAATTTTCCCAGGTCCCAACGGAAGGGAAATCTCTGCACTAGCTCCAACGTAGGGAGAAATTAAACACCAGGGCCTCCGTTTTAGTGGTATTAAGATTATATCCTGAGCATAGACCAAACTGCTCAATTATATTAAATACTGCTGGGGTGGACCTGGAGGGGTTGGCAAGGAATAACAGGACATCAGCATAGAGGGCAATTTGATGTTCTATACCTGTGACCTCTGTACCTTCTACAGAGGAGGACTCCCTAATGGCCTGTGCCAAGGGTTCAACGAAAATGGCACACAGGCCAGGGGACAGAGGGCATCCTTGACTGGTGCCCCTGTATAGGGGAAAATAGGTGGAATGGTGCCCGCATACTTTTACACATGCTTTAGGTGAGGAATAAAGTGTCTTAATCATGGAAACAAAAGGGAGGGGGGATGCCCATTGTGGTCATAGTGGCAAACAGGAAGGGCCAAGAGACCCCTGTCAAAAGCCTTCTCAGCATCTAAGCCGAGAAAGACAGATTGAGAGCCACGGGATTACAGTTCCTGAACCAGATGTAGGGCCCTTCTTGTATTGTTTGTGGTAGATCTAGCACTAATGAATCCGGTTTGGTCAAGGTCAATAAGGGAAGGCAATACTGAGTCCAGGTGTTTGGCCATAATAGACAAAGAACTTATAGTCCGCATTTAATACGGAAATTGGGTGGTATGATGTACACACTTGTGGGTCCTTATCAGGTTTAGGGATAAGGGATATCGCTGCATATGACAAACTAGATGGGGGATTAGTTATCCCCTGTAGTACTTCATTATACACCTGCAGGAGGATTGGGGAAGGTGTCTGTACTGAGTGCTAAGAGTTCAGCGCGCCATAGCCATCTGGATCAGGAGCTTTCATTGTTTTAGCATGGGAGATGGCGGCCAGGAGCTCTGTATGTGTAATGGGAGAAACCAAGTGGCTCTGCTGGTCATTGGTCAACCTAGAAAGACCCAGAGGCTGGAGAAAAGCCTTAATGCCCTCAGTTTCTGAAGGGTGATCTGGAGTGTAAAGTTTTATAGTACTTGCTAAATAGAGTAAGTTGGTTCACCTTTCTACATTGGGCTCCTGAAGCAGGGTCCCGAATTGTGGGTATAATTGAAAGGCACCTTTGTTTGCGCAACCAGGAGACCAGCAGGTGGGAGGCCCTAGGGCCAACCTCGCCATATCACTGTCTTAGAAAGGCCAAGGTAATTTCAGTTTTCTGCATTGCTAGTGTATCCAATTCCGTTCTAGTCTGTTTAAGTTGTGGTAGCACGGTGTCACCCTGTTTGTGTACTATCTGGAGGAATGAGGGGGTCTGTTCTAATCGAGCCTGCTCTTCCCTGTGTCATTTCACCTGGTTTGCGGTATATTGTATTAGGCGACCTCGTAATACTGCCTTCAATGTGTCCCATCGTACTGCAGATAAGACCTCAGCGCCCAAATTATCCCCCTGCATCTCTTGAAGTTTGTCATTAAGAAACTCCTGAAAGTGGGCATTTTAGATGTATTGGGTTGAAACTCAAACGAATTTCACCTCTCCAGGTTCATCTCCCATTCTGTTACCACTGCAGTATGATCAGAGTGGACTATGTCCCCAATAGTGGCTTTCCTAAGGGAGTCCAGATTCTCTTTTTGTGTAAAAGAGTGGTCTATCCTGGAGTATGAACCATGTACCGCTGAATAGAAAGTATATTGTATATCTCTGGGATGGAGGGTTCGCCATACATCCAGCCAGCCCACCTCTTGTATATAGCGTTTGAACAATTTATGTGGGGCAGGTTGCTTGCCTCTGGCAGCTCTGGTGGCATCAAGATGGGGACTAGGGGCTATATTGAAGTCTTCACTGAAAATTAATATACCCCTGGTTAATTGAACCGCCTTATCCAGAAGGGTTCTAATGGTTGGAATAGAAGAGCCAGGGGGTAAATAGATATTACCAAGGGTGATTTCATTATCCTGTAAGTGGCCCTGTACTACCACCAGGCGCCCCTCAGAGTCAACCCACTCCTGTATGGGCTAAAAAGGGGTATGGCTGGAAACCAATATGGCGACACCTGTGCTTCTGCCTTTCTTGAAAGAAGAGGAGAAGACCTGTACGATCCCACCCCAGTCACCTTCTTATGCTAGTTAGTAGTCATGTGTGTTTCCTGCAAGTATATTATGCCTGCCTGGGTCTTTTTAAACAGAGCATTCTGGATCTTTTTACAGGATTATCCAACCCATTCAAAGAAAAAATCCTAAGTGGTACATTAGCCATTTTAAAACAAAGTTCAGAACTGAGAGGTTTGCACCTGTGTTCCACATGACTCCAATATATAAACAAACCACTGGCTCCTGATCAGAACACAAGTAAAGTGACTGTCTAAGGGGAAGTGTGAGGAGCAAGTTCCTCTAACATCGAACAGCTGGAAATAAACAGTAACTGGTGAAACTGCTTAACATCAGTCTGCCAACCGGACAGATACTGTAATGCAACTTTGGGCTTCCATGAGGCCAGACACTCAAAACGTGAGGGAGTAGCCTCTAGGGTATGCCAAAAAATATTTTTGGCTGGGCCTTACCTATTAGGTAGGCAAGACGACAGTCTTATAGGAAGGGGGTGAGCATGCCTCTCGTTCCTCCAAGGTATTAGTACAGATTTTTAGTTAAAACCCAACGGGGAGAGGGGAAGAGAGAAGTACTGGGTTAACTTAGTAGATATTAAAGTCAGTGTCCTCAATCACCCTGAGGTGAAATGCATGAGGGAGGTCCATGCATCCCCTGGCTCAGGCCACTCCCACAGATAGTTTGTGGGGGGAGAGGTGAGCTAGTGACACGGAGCGTACAGCATCCCCCCCAGAACGCAATATGGGATGAGGGGCTGAGTTTTCCCCAGGAGGTATGGGATTAATAACTAGGTAAGCAGCATGTAACAAGGACTACTACATACGGTATTGAAAGTAGTGTGCAGTTCAAAAAAGAAAAAAAGAAAAGGAGCATTTACAGATTTATTGAAATGTGAGAGGGTGCCGCCGACCAGTCTAAAGTGGCTTGACTGACACGGACGGGGGACTCCATTAATGGAGTCCTCCCTGAGCGCCCCCCCAGTATCCCTCTCCCGCCCCACTCCCCCATCACAGGGCCCTCTCAATCCTCCATCCAGGTATGTCCCTGCTTGGCTATCACCAGAGGCCACAGGCGGCCTGGGCCACTCTTAAAGTCCCAGTTTAAATAAAGGCCATAAACATCTGAAAGGTGCCCCCCTTGTTCGGGGGGGGGTCTCCCAACTGCACGAGGTTAACTTGGTGGGGGCCCCCCAAAGGGTAGAGAGGATCTCCGATGGGGAATGGAGCAAGGGAGTAGTCAATGGGGAGGCCATAAAAAGCATGGGGTGGGCAATCAGGACAGCCTACCTGCAGCCAAAGCAATTAGATGTGCAAGTATTCATTAAGTCAGTTCATTTCAGACCCTGGTTGATTGAAGAGGTCCCGGGAAGGTCCGTGGATTGCTGTCGGAGGTCTGATATCTCTTGTACAGCCGTAGCACCTTCCTTCTGAAGTTGGTCCCTTGGAGGTATTCTGGACCATGCTTTGTGGGACAACTTAGTAGCTAGTGAGGTATTCATCTTTCTCTGAATAGGTGGGATATCTATTCCAATTTTAGTCAGTTCTTGGCCGCTTCCTCGGCTGTGTCGAATGTCTTGGCACCATCCAAAAGCTGGACTACCAATTTTGCTGGGTAGCGGATTCGAAACTTGAGTTTGGCTTCCTTCAATTTTTTTTTTTTTGAAGATAGGGGCATATGCTCTGCGCCTTGTAGGGATTGCAGTAGGGTAGTCGTCTACATAGATCCGCTGTTTCTGAAAGGTTAGATCCCCTTGTTGCCACGATTTATGTAAAACCAGCTCCTTCTCCTGGTAGCAGAGGAAACTGATCAGAATGGCTCTTGGTCGGGTACATGACTGTGGGCCTAAGGTATGGTGAACCCTATCCATTTCCAGGGAGCAGCTGTCTGGTAAATCCAACTTGGTTTTGAAGTAGTGCTGCACGAATTGAGTTGGATTGGTGCCCTCAGCACCCTCGGGGGAACCCATTTACTCTTAAGCTGTTCCTTTGACTCAGAGCTTCTGCATCATTGGCCCAGTCTTGTAGGTTCACGATCATTTGATGGAGCTGTACTATGGTGCGCTCTGCACTGTCCATGTGGGTATCAATGGTAGTGGCCTGTTCTACGCCAAGTTTTTCTAGCTTCCCCAGGTCAGTTTGCAATGCAGCAAAGGTTGAGAGAGTCTTTTCTGAAGTCTGATCTCCTGAAGGACAACATCCCTTTGTCTGCCCACGTTTGGCGGTGGGGAGCTCCCCTCCTTAGCAAGGCCGCCTTTACACGAGGTTTGCTATGCATCACTGTCTGACCAACCTCCGTCCAGTTCAGCGGTGTCGAAAGTCGATTTCTAGCAGTCATATCTTCTAGACATAGTGGTAAAGTTCCTGCATCAATTCAGCTGCTGTTGAAGTGGGGTTAACTGCATTTTTGGATGTTTTAAACCTCAGAGGAGAGAGTGCAAGCCTCAAGCTGCTTCTTGAGGCACGACGTCACCGGAAGTCTCAAATAAATATTCTGCTTGCAACCTAACCCTCATTTTTGATACGGGGGAATTCGGGCAGACTGCAAGGGGAAGTTTTAAAATCCTCCTGAGAATTAACAGCTTTTTGGAAAGACATTTATTTATTTGCTTTTGTTGCTTTTAAATCTGCTTACTGCCTAAACTAACCCTCATTTTTTGAGGCAGGCAAGCAGGCTGTGAGGAACTTTTTTCCACCCCAGTTTCTGTTTAAGCCCCCCATCATCACCGGCTCCTCCAGAGACCCCTCAGGTCCCAACAGGATGCTCCCATTCTCCCCCACCCCCCTGTTCCGTAGTGCCTTGGCTATGCACCCCAGGTGGGGACATGTTCCCGACATTCTGCATTCACTGGGGCGCGCCACAATGTGGTGGAGGAGTCTGGGCCATTTTCTGTTTTTCTGGTCTGCCCCCCCCCCGGGGAGTTGGGTTCAAGAATGTCAAGGCAGGTCCAGCGTGTGCACGTACACACATCTGCCTGCCTACATCAGTAACATCCCCACCCTATTCTCCATCTAACAACTGCCACCACCTGGCACCCAGGTGGCAGACTCACGGTAGAGAATGGGATCCGCTTCCCTCCATGGAGGAAAAAAAAAAAAAGTGTCCATGGGACGCTCCAATCCCCTCCCCCTGCCATCCCCCAACCATGTGTAGTCCCAAACCCAGGTCGCCAGTATCAGGAGTGGCAGCGCTACTGCTGCACCAATGGGCCGACC